>VZTJ01001072.1:3429886-3441687 GCA_013397795.1 Orthonyx spaldingii
GCCCCGGCCGAGCCCCGCGGGCAGCGCCGTCCGTCTGTCCGTCTGTCCCCTCCCAGCAGTTCCCGGCCTCTCTCCTCTTCTCTTCTTCTTTTCCTATATAAGTATTTTCTCCCCCTCTATGTTCTTTAATTTCCGGTCAATTAAATCGCGGTTAATATGTTTTAATAACGCTCGCGAATGCTAAACGGCAGGCGATTTAAGGCTGAGGCTTGCCCATTACGGATGCGGCTGTAAAGATAATTCCTAACACTTAAAGAGAAACTCCGCGTTAATGAGTTTTACTATTTCACGGGTGACAGTTTAATTTCACAGTGCCAATAAACATTTCCATTGAATACGCGCTGCTTCCTAAATATTTAGGAGTCAATCTTAAAGCATGATGATCAATGGTTTTATTATACTGTACAGATTTTACTTATTCATTGAGCAATGAATTAGCATGGAATCAGCTGTAAGTGCTTTCCCAGGAGCTGAGTGAAGGAGCCTGTGAATCTGTAATAGCTGCAAGTTCCCTAGAAACCTCGTTAGATTCGCATGTGAAGATCTCGGTGTGCTCGCACAGACCTCAATAATTGCACCTAGTATGAAAATTCATCACCTTCTTAAATAAATCATCTCCTTATGTTGGAGCTCAGGGAGGCTGTGTACTCTTCCTCAGTTTTTGGCCGAGAAAGCTTATATGTGGGCTAAAATACTGAACCAGTATCCTGAAATGTATTCAAGTAGCTGTATCAAAGTGCTGTTGCTTTAGAGGGTTACTGAGCTTCCAGGTACCCAGTGAACTTTCCAAAACAAATAACTGAATTCCACACGTGAGAAGCTGTGGTGCAGGCGACTGTCAGAAGCTTCCATTTGAAAGCCCAAGTGCAAATGGGAAAGGACTGGTTCTTCACCTTTCTGCATTTGAATACTTTGGCCAAAGGAGTTGCATTGAGATGCCGGTACTGGTATGTTCACAATGACTTCGACAGGTTTGTTTCTGACAGATTTTGTGAGCAAGAACAAAACAGGGTACAGTTTTTGCAGTTGAAAGGGACTATGCTTTGGGGGGGAAGAATGCAGTTTATTTAATTTTCTTCCTGATATCTCATATGTCGTTAATCTAATTTGGTTTTTTTTTCCCCCTTGCTTCTAAATTATAAAACTCTTATTAAAACTATTCTTTTCTCACTTATTTAGTTTCTGTAAAATAAAAGTCCCGAGTAAGTAAAAATCTTCCCTGGCATTGAGATATTTGATTCTAATTTCCTCTTTAGTAAGTTTTTAATTAAAGAAAGAATTGGTGAAGAAACTGCTTTGAAACACAGCTACAGGCTAGGGGTCAGTAGACATCATTAGAAAGATCAGAATTGCCAAATGCTAATAAAACATAAGAAATTCCTCCCACTTTGCATTTTGCAATATTTTATTAAATTAGGTAAATAGAGTGGCAATAGGATTTCTCCCCAGGATACTGATTACTAGAAAATGAATAAATAGCCATGTACGTAACACTGGAAATGTGTTGCATATGATATCTGGGAGAACTGAAACTTCAACATTTATCAGATAGACAAAGAAATGCAAAGCCTTGCCTGCTATATAACAAATTAGTTACCTTTAAGCAGCATATTCTGTGATCTGAAAACTTTAGTAGCTTTGGTGAGTCTACACTTGTTAAGCCCCCCCCTTTTTTTTTTTTTTTTTTTTTTCCCTCTCCTCTCTTTTCCATTTTTAAGTTGGAAGGCGGGAGCAGTAGTAAAAAAATGAAAGGAGACATGAACTCATGCTTTTCTTCTGGACTTTATTGTATCAGTTCAGGGCTAGTCTGCAGCTGCAGGAAAGAATTGGAGGAGCCATTAGTGTTCTTCTGCCTGGTTTAATGTGGTGTATCTTAAAAACGTCCCCTATTGCTATTTTACACCTTATGCCTCCCTGCCCCTTACTTCTGTCTTCCTTGACTGACTTTTCACACATGGTCAGAAAGATGCAGCAGATTAAAACACCTCCTGGTCAAGTGGCACCTTCTAACTCCCACTGTAAAAGTTATTCTCAAATTATTACACGTTTCTGTTCCAGAACACAGCCGCCTCTGTCACCCACAGCACCACTAACATTTATTATCCCTCTTCACCAGCACTTATTAGCTGATCAGGAGACTTTCAAACCTTGCACTTAAACCAAGTCATAAGTGTCAGTCAAGGCTGCAGAAATTCAGTGTGTAGTAGAATGAGATCTTCTACTGAAGTTCTTGCAGAAATATATGGTCAATATATGGTCAAGGTACTCTGCAGTAGATTTCCATGTGGCCTTACAGGACACATCTGTCCTTAATAATTCTGTTCAGTTAAAAATAGGCAATGTATGTCTGTATTTTGAGAAAAAATACTGAAGAAAACATATTTTTTTTGGATAAGGAAATTTTATGTATATGTAATTTATATATTTATGTATTTATTTTAGGCGACCAGTGTTCACTCTGATTTTAGCTTTCCTTCCTCTGCAGTGATGATAATTGCACAGGAGTCAGACAAGTGTAAGTGAAAACTTACAGGAGAAAAATCTGACTCTGGATATTTGAGGCCATCAGGGTCAGGAGGGTGTATTTGGGATTTGTGTAGCAGCACAAATGAGACCTGTTGAGCCAACTGTGGCAAAGGCAAGAGGTCTCTTAAACAGTGACCTTTCTATCTGTGTGGTCAGAAATGCGAAGTTTTGAAAAGCTCAGCTGAAATAGGTAGAATATTGATCGTAGGTTTGTGGCTCATGTGCTTGCAGGCTGAGTAAAGATGATCAGAACACATCTCTGGTTTTTCCTCTGGCTCCAGTACTTAAATATTCTTAACAAGAGAATAATAGTCAGACATGCTTTCCTCCCCTTAGTTTCGTATGGGGGCGGGGAAAACACAAATGTTAGCTCTTTCATGCCTTCAGATGTATCAGTCGAGAAATGGTACAAAACAATGAAATTTCCTGAGAGCAAAGCTGTGAATGACCCACAGCTGAAAGGTGCCTCCCTTGTGTAGGCACTATCTAGCTTTCAATCCCTTTGACTCAATCAGCACTATTTGGCTGTGAATCAGTCTCAAGATGGTCTTTCCATGGACTACAGTGATCTTTGGAGTCTGCATCCACCAGGCAGATGGCATTGCCAGCCACAGGAATCCATCCAGGGTTATTATCTCAGCATCCAATACATTATCTACTTGGACATTTTTCTGTTTGGGTTTGTTTGGTTTTTTTTTTCTTTCTTTTTAATGTCATGCAAATGCAGCAGGTTTTTCCTTATAAATTAACAGCAAGAACAAATTGTTTTCAAGTGTGCTTGGTACATTTGTACAAAGTATAGACTTCAAGTGGAAAATATGATGACTGTGGTTAGAACAACATAACTGTGATGCTTTCACCCCAGCACATGGCATGTACTGGCTTCTGCCAGCACTCCAGTCTGTGTAGGACTAGTGAAGTTTTTTTTGAGCTGTACTCATTCTTTTATCGATGAGAAACTGAGGGTGTGTATATCAACAGGAGATAAATGTACAATCAATGTGAGAATCTAAGTATCTAAAAGGCTTAGGGGTCAATTGAGTTGATCCCATATGGCATGGTTGTGTCCCATTCTCTGTTGTTAATTCATATTCATATTTGCTATATGTAGTAGTTTCTAAATCCATAGACTACTCCTCATTTCCTCTTCCCCTCCTTCTCCTTTCTCTGCTGCTATTTGAAGCAAGTGGAGTTTGGATAGTTGAATACTGAAATGAATAAGAATCCGAAGGCAGTGGGAGTGTGAGGTAGCATTTATTTATTTTTAGCCCCCCCAAATGATTTTCTGTAGATGTGACAGGTTGCAGCTCTATATGCAAACTTGAATTGCAGTCTTACCTACCCCTTCTCTGAAAGGCACACGAGAATGGGAGAAACACCTTCAGTTCTCTCTATCTGCCAGCTCACACGTCAGGCCCTCTGTCTGTGTCTCCTTCCCCTTTGCCTGCCAGCCTCCAGAATCCTACCCGGTGTTCCAGGGCTGTGTATATAGGGCACCAGGTAACCTGCTGTGCCTTTTTTTTTCTTTTTAATAATAAGGAACTGTGCTGTGTTTTTCCACCCTCAGAATTAGGGTAATGATATTCTGGTCCTGTAGCATCCACTTTTTCAGTCTGCTGTGGCCTTACTGATACAAGTATCGACTCTGTAGGATGTGCCTCTTGTTGGGCTTATCTCTTCTGGGTCTGTGCAAAAGAGAAAAGAACTGGTAGGTCTGTATGAACATTTTCCTTCTGCTGTCAGTAAAGTCTTTAAGAGACATGAACTGTTTTCTTTTTGCTTTTAACTGAGCTCCCTCTACTCAAACCAAGAGAAAGGGGAAGAGAATAATATAATTATGATATAATAAAGGTTTAAAATCACAGGCAGTCCTTGGAGGCTTTGAAGGCAGCACTGGGTAAGGCCGTAAGCATCAGCAGATGTATTGTCATGTCTGTAGAGTTAGAGAAAAATGAGATTTTTTTCTTGTACACAGTGCTGGGTTGATATAAGTGATAATTAATTTTCTTCTATTAATTTTGCCACTGATTTTTTTTTTTTTTTATTGCCCTGTGCAGGTTCTCTTGGGCTAGTAATGTCATTTGTTCACCAGATGAGTGCAACTGATGTTTTAAATGATGAAAACATTTCAGTATAGAATCTAGAGGGGGGAAAAAGATGTCAAAACATGGATATTATTATTTTCTAATTATCTGTTCTGGTAAGCCATTAAAAAAAAATAAATTGGTAATTCATACTGTGGTGGTCCCACTGCCCTTCTACACAGTTATGTTTAGATATATGCAGAAAGTATTAATATTTTAGCTGGTATTTTCTCCAAAAATAAAGGAAAGCAGATTAGTAAAAGAGGGCATGAAGCCATTTGTAGATGTCATGAAGGATCTTGCTTGATTTGTATTCCAGGGGAGGAATCCTGTTTTTCTGATTGTGTTTTTGCTTTTGCATGATATTTGCTCTTTCTCTATATTCTTACAAACATATGCTGGAACTTGGATAACTTGGTCCCTCTCCTACAGAACTCTGTGCTCAGAGATTATCAGTACAGGTTCAGAATAAAGCAGTGGAAGTCTGTGTGAATCTACCTATGTACAGTACTAAATGGGCATTAGAGTACTGGTCCGTTCACTTATTATGTTGTATTTTGTAACCTATGAATTAAAAACCTGCAGAGTTAATTTTT
Organism: Orthonyx spaldingii; assembly: GCA_013397795.1. Classification (NCBI taxonomy): domain Eukaryota; kingdom Metazoa; phylum Chordata; class Aves; order Passeriformes; family Orthonychidae; genus Orthonyx; species Orthonyx spaldingii. The sequence continues at coordinate 3,435,093 of VZTJ01001072.1, forward strand.
TTTTTTTTTGACTGTACAATTGTAGTACTTAAACTGAAAATAAGGTACAGAGCTCAAAGTGGTAATGGTAGCTTTTATTTTATCCAGTGCTTCTCTACTATAATAAAGACCTCACCAGTCTCCAACCTTGCACTCTCCAGTGCAGTCCCAGAGATCTCAACCTGTATAGTCCGCGAATAACCCAATTACCACAAGAGTGCTTGCAGCCAGGACAAATGTCTGTGATGAGTTCATGGACATATGTGATAAAAAAAATTTATTCTATGGCAGAAGTTGTGTGCGGAAATAATTTTGGAAGAGCGACACTTGTTCTACTCTTTTTCAAACACTGTATGTGGATTTGGAGACTTTTTCCTGGTTGAGAAGAAGGCTTTAGTGTTAGAAAGAAATGCTGAGAAATGATTCACATCACAAAAGCAGAGCTAGGCCCTTAGTCTGTTCTGTACCAGTGGCAGCCCACCATTTGTCCTCATTTTGCACATGCCAAATCAAAGAGGAGTCAAGTAATCAAACCCCTGTGTGCTGGTGTGTTGCAGGTAGGAGGAAGCTTTTAATGAACTAGAAGATTTTCCCCTCAGTTTGAGCCTGATTGAAACAGGCTTTGGATAACAGCAGCTCAACAATTTGTTTTGTCATGAATGGAGATAAATCTAACTAAATTCCAAGTAGCCTCCAGCATCACTGTGATTCATGATCTGGAGGATGTTATTATTTTAGCTCAGGATTGTGCTGATGTACTTGTATTGGGACAGGGAGGCCCAGATTCCTGACCACAGAGACTGGCTTATCAATGAGTTGGATGTAGGTGCTGGAACTGGCTGGGAAGAGTCTCTGTGACTCCCTCCTGTCATAGTCAACATCAGACACATTACACCAGTGATAAACTTACAAAAGGCCATTACTGTTTCCATGCTGGACAATACAACTCCAAATGGGAGGTTAAGTGGTATTTTTAATGAGCATCACTGTTACATGAATTGCTAAGAGCAGTAACAAGGAAAAGCTAACTTTGTAATTGCTCAGTGAATACCATTCAAGACTATAAAAGGCTTTTAGTAGCTGGTGTTAATGTACTCTTTTCCAAACTGTTAATTGCCAGGGATCTGTGATATCTTTATGGCATAAAGAGCATTGAGTTGCAGTGGGACACATGACATTCCGTTCAGCTTGGTACTTGGAAATACTCAAAAGATATTCAGCAACAACCACAGCAGTGGGAAAAAAAAGCTGCAAAAAATAACTGGTATCATTCTGAGGGACGTTTCCCTTTTGACATTGGTAATTAGGGTTCAGCACAGAGCCCCAGCACATGAAACAGAATGGTGTTCAATGCTAACCACCGTGGCACTGCAGCAATTGGACTGGGAAGGAAACAAATGTGTTTTCCTTCTCTCTTTTATTGTGTGTATTGAGAAAGATTGAGTGTTGACCCTTAGGAATTCTGGGGCATAAATTTTTCTTCTAAAACTATTCAGTGCACTGTGTTGCCAATATAGTAGTAAATAATAATAATAATTTTCAAATGGGTAGAATCCTCTCTTTGTTCCCAGCTGGGCAATAAGGAGTTGATAAATGCTGTACTGCCTGGATAAGAATTGGCTTGTTCCATTTACTGCTCTAAATGGTGAAGCATTGTTCCTCAATGACAATGGTTCTTCACTGATGACAGCTCGTCAGCACTTCAGGAACAGAGACAAATGCCTTGTGATCTATGTCACCAGTGACACATCTGTAGTCATTCCCATAATAGTTCAGTGATGTCTTTATGTTTGGGCATCAATTGCCCCCACTTAGGATGTAGATACTGAGCCATTGCTCTCTGTCCTCTTGCTACGTCATAAAAGCAACCTGCTGAGTATTAATATATATTTTTCTTCCTTCCCCACATGCAAATTTGTCACTGGAGCAGGAGGGGAAATTGCATATTCTAACTGGAGAATGTGTGTTGTGTCTATAAAATTATACGTGAGGAATGGAGCAGGAGATGGAGTCTGGGGTGTGCAGGCAAAGGGAGGAGGTCACGAAGAATGTTCTTCCAGTTTCCTATTACCAGTGGCAGCTTCCTAATGCACTCAGTGAAGAGGTCTAAATTAATGGTCCAAGTGAGTCATCAGTGAACCGTTAGTGGGAACACGTTCATTTGTAGTAATCAGGATTGATTTATGAATAGGACAAAAGGGACCAAATAAGCTATGAAAATGCGTGTTGTAGATGTTTTTTTCCCCTGATGAATAATTCATCCTCTTCTAGTATCCATGAAAACAAAAACACTGTGCATATAAAAACCCATTAAAAAAGTTAATCCCACAAATGGCTGAACACGGAGAAAATCAGCTTTTGTTTTAAAAGGTAGATTTTCTCAAATCTTCTTTAATTTGATTTGCCAGTGGGATATAATTTAAGTCAAACAAGTTAGCAGCATTACTTGCTATATAAAGGTCTAAATATTTAATAGATTTTGATAAACGCCTGCCCCCCAGGATAAAGAGCTAAGGAACACTCATTTTCCACAGTGCAGAGGGTAAGCTAAACCCAATAGAAATGGCAAACACAATGGAGAGGAAGCTTCTCTTCACAGGATATGGTCCTCCAAACCTGGCCTTGGGAGAACTTGTCGGGCACCTACATATCCTATAAATAATCCAAAATCTAAATAATCCTGCAGAAACGACCTTAGTGAAAATGATAGAGGCTTTTTAGTGATTGTAAAGGCTCATGGTCTCTACATGCCTGTGAGCCTCTCTTAGGCAGAGCACATGCTCTGGAACATGCAGGATGCTGTGTGTTCCGATAATCCTGGTGCCCATCTGCCCATCTCCTCCTGGATGGACATGTCAGTGGGAAGGGGAGCATCAGTGCCCCTACAGGGACTGGTGCTCCAGAGAAGCTCAGGTGTTCTGTGTAAAACTACACAGGAAGTCTCTGAAAAAAATGGAATATGAACTTGGGTGTATTGGATTCTAGGTGGACACTTTGCCCCTAGGCTTCCCAGCCCTTGGTGCACCTCCTGTATCAACACTAAACAGAGCATCAGAAAGAAGGGAGAAACCTTACACAGAACAGTGCCACTGGATTGCTTCCTAACTGCACCCAAAAGTTCAGAGGGGTTCCTTTGTGTTGTTTTATTATTTTTTAATTTTGTAGAAAAATAGTTTACATTTTAATTTTAGTGGAAGAACCTACTTCAGCAACCCTGAGGAAGATTAAACAGCTATGGCATTTTTCACAGAGACTGTTTGTTTGGAAAAGAAAATGAAAATTTGATGAATTTCAATCAGACGTAGCTTGCAGCATTCAAATATTTATGGATTATCAAATTCCCCTTTCCCAGCTCTGCTTCTTAAGTACAGAGCTCATCTTATATGTAATATTAATTCTCATTATTCTTAGACGGTTATTCACTGAATTCTTGTGCAGACTCAGTTCATCTAGGACCTGGTCTAAATTTCATGAAAATGAAGGGAATGACTCGGACTTGAATTTCAGATCATCTTGTCCTCAGAAGCCTGTTCAGCCAGCATACAAATCCTGGTTATTGTTTTCCTGCAACGTTGTTTTTCCTTAAAATCTGTCTGGCAATGTGTGCAATGCAAGTTGTGTTTGAACTTGTCAGCAGTGGGAAGAACTATCCTTTTTCCTGGTGATTGCTGTTCCTTTTGAGCACATCATTTGAGAGTGAGTTGACCTGCTCTACTGTCATATTCTGTGCCACCCTTGTATCCAACTTATATACAACTAGTTCAAGCTGCATGTCCTTCTGCACACTTCCTTGCACTTTTTATCAACAGTTCTGTTTTCTGAACCCTCCTGTTCTGTTGAGTTGAAAACACTCTACTGTAATATATAGGATTACACTGTGATAACAGCATTTTACAAACATGACAGAAAACATTGTAAGTGTTCAGAAAAGCTGATAGTCCAAGGGTATTTCTTCCAGGCAAGTGTGAGCTCATGTTGCTGGTGCTCCTGGGTTCACAGATGAGAATTTGTTCCTAGAAAACATATAGGCAGCTTTTTGTTAGTAACATTAGGTACATGTACTTGCTAAATTGCTAACATTAAACATTTTAATCATAAAATAAGATTTTTTTTTTTTGCAAATTCTAAACTATTCTCCTTTTGAAACCTACACTTGGTAGCTGATCCTGTTTCCTGGGGCCTCCTTCAGCGAGACTCCACATGAATCAAAGCAATCTCTTTACTTCTTCATTAGGAATTGGGCTTACAAACTCAGAAAAACAGATTGTTTTTCAGACAAGCAGTGGAGATGTACTTTTCATCTGTGCTTTGCTTAGGAGCTGTGGTTGACTTTGTTGGACAAGGCCAACCAGTATGAAGGACATTGCCTCCTTTCTGGAGGCCTCAGCAGAAGAGATAAAGACCTGCTTGTCATTTTCCCCTTAAGCTTGTATAAGGAGATGGTGTCAGCTGCCATGACTTATCCCATTTCACAGCAAATACATGTTATTTCACTTGCCTTCACAAGCTTGATCCAAACTTCACCAATTCTGCCGTTGGGTCCAGGCGTCAATAGCTTCTGTGAGTTAAATAAGAAAGTCCTAATTTGAAAACCTTTCTCTGATAGCAAGCAGACAATGAGTCACAGCTATAAGAGAACAGATTTTCCTCCTACCCTCTCCATCTTGCACCCGTCGTAACCTTAGTAGAATCTGATTTATTGAGCCTGGGCTTTTTTTCAATTTCATCTAATTAGCACAGGCACTGAGGTCAGTATTGTAACACCTGACAGACTTTACCAGTGTACACCGCTATTACAAGTGCAATTATCTGTTTTTCTGCTGCACTGAAAAATGTAGCATGTGAAAATTAACATAAACCCCCTAACTGTTAGGATGAAAGTGTGGGTGTTAGGGAAGAGGCACCTTCTTCAAATTTGAAAGGCCTGGGTTCGATGCTTGACTTTTTGAAAGCTTTCCCAGGCATCATTGGGTGATGTGCTTAATTGTTTTGAGCTTGAGTTTACCTGTTCTATTTCATTAGGGCTAAACATTCATGTGTATGCAGACTTTCACCTGCCAACAGGGGCTGGAGAAAGAGGTCTCTGTGCTAGGCAGTAACTTAATATGAAAGTACTTTCTTTTAAAAGTACTGCATCTTTCTGCATCTGTGAACAATGTGGAATCCAAACCACTGTGATTGTGCTGGCCCTCTCTGTTGAGGTCAGTATGCAGCAGCTTTTACAGGGTCTTTGTGTAAATCTGCAATTATGAAGTCGTCAACATGAGAGCTGTGGACTGGTTGGCTGGCAACCAGGAAAACTAAACACCTTTTTTGAGCAGTGTGTCCTTCCAGTCATTTCTACATGGCATGGGGGTAGAACTAACTTGCATCTCCCTACAAGAGTGTGTAAGTTTGCACCAAGTTGCTTTCCTGGGTCCTAAACTGAAATTGTGTGATGAAAACGATGCATTCATGTTAAAGAATAATATCAGTTAAAAAAACTATAAAGCACTGTCCTAAGATAGTCAGAAGACCTCCACAAGAGAAGGGCTATCCCTTTTATTTCTTATATTAAGGGAAACTGTAATCTTAGCTTAGAGGAAATTTAGAGCAAATCTATAAAGTCATGTTCAAGTTAAGCTTTGTAAATTTGAAGACAGGCACTTATTTCAGTGTTCAGGCAGGGAGAAAAACAGTTCACAGCTGGAACTGCCTGTTCTTCTCTTCCAGGAGATGCACAGAGAAGGGTAATTGATTTAGACTCCTTCAGGACAGGAATGGGTTTTCTGTGTTAGTAAGTGTGAAGCACAAGGTCTTTATCCTAGTGGGGGGATCTCTTTATACCCGTGATAACAGCAAAGTCTCTGCTCTGAAGGCTCTGTATGAATGCAAATGTATTTTCTGCTTCTTTGGCAAATTTGTATGTCACTGACTGGTGGCAGTCTTTAATAGCTAGTTTGAGGAGAACATCTAGACCTTTGTAGTCTGGGACTAGTAAGGTAAACCTTCAACTCGCGAGGAATGAGAATTTTTTTTGGAATAGCCGTTAACTAAGAACTAGGAAACTCACTAAGCTGATATTGAAGGTAAGAGTTTGGTAGTTCTTCGATATCCACAATCCATGTATCTGTATTACCTTCAACTAAGAAATAACGGTGATGGAAAAACCCTCTTCCTTTCCATGCCTGTAACCTACTTTTGAGGTGCTTTCATAGGCATATGAAAGAAGGCAGGAGTCATTCATGATACTGCAAAGCATTACGTTAATCAATAAGTTCATGTATTTCATTGAGGCTATTCTTGCATGAAGCACAGTACCAAAGAGTCTGAGGCTGGTACCGGTGTGTTTGAAGCCAGGTGCAGCCATGTGATTATCCCACTCCGTGATAGTTTTGTCAGAATGATTAAAAACTGCTTCCTGTAATATTCTTACATGTACTGGCAAGTACATCTTATGCTTGTCCTTAATGTGTTATGAATAAATAGCACATAATACATTGCCTCACTTCATTCACTGAAGTGACCAAAAAGATTGGAACAAAGTGAAACAGTCCTCAGTTATGCAAATGAACCAGGCTTAGAGAGAATCTGCCTGTATTAAGTCAGAAATCTGCTGCTTTTTTTTTTTTTTTTT
>VZTJ01001072.1:3441734-3606914 GCA_013397795.1 Orthonyx spaldingii
TTTTGTAATTTTAATATATATTAAGCTTCCCTGGGGGAGGGAAAAGTTTAATTAAAAAGAGATTCAGTGAGAATTCAGAATAATAAGTCATGTCTATTTTTCCTCTGCCAGAGCCTTGGAAAAGTGGTGGCTTCTGATGGAACATGTTGAGGTGCAAATAAGACAGAAATAGGACCACCTCCTTCACGAGTTTGGACCTTCCCATTTGCACTAAGTACAGTTTCCAATATTCCCCCTCCTGATAGCAAGAGGTTCAGCAATGGCTGCTTTCTTTTCCCCAGGTTTGTTCTTTATTTCTTTTTTCTGGGTAAAGCAATTTCAATTACACCAGCTTGTCAAAGACCCCAGATCAGGCAACATCCAGCTCCTTGGGCATTGTGGTATCATTTTAGATAGATTAAAAGCCGAGTCCCTCAAATATTGAAATGCTGGTAGAATCATTGTGTCAAATCAGCAAGGTAATACAAAAGACCTTTCTGAAAACAGACAAGCACTGGTATTTTTTCAGGTCAGTAAAGGATTTGTCTCAGATGGATGTCTTCTAGAAATGGCTGAATTGTTTTCTAAGGTTGTTGGTCAGTTTTGATGGAAGAACTTTGATGGAAAAAGTGAAAAAGCACTTCAAGAGCTATTTCTAAGAATCTTTGGGGAAATTATCTTCATTTTTCAGGTCACATTTTCTGTGTCTGATGCTTTGTTTATTTAACATTTAAATACCTGCCTTTCTAGTTTGAAAAGTAAATGGCTACAGAATCTCATTAGGACTATTGAGGTTGTGTTTTACAATATAAACATGTTTCAGTTCAGTCCAGAGGATTTAATTCTTAGCATAACATTTAGAAAAGCAATAACATAGTTAAGCAATGGTAAACTGAACTGAGTACTCTGTGTGCTCATTGAAGTCAAACATTCCAGTAAACGGTATCAGAAGCCGGAATAGTTCAACTGGAAGAAAAGTATTTATATTTCCTAATAGACTTTGAATATTGAAAAGTATGTAGAGCTGATGAATGTAAGTTCTGTCTCTTCCCCTTATTTTAAAGGAATTTAAGTTATTTTTATTTATTTCATTGTATCATCTAAATGTTAGTTCCTCCATCTTGAAATCAAATAATGAATGCTCAGTCCTGACATGAGATATCAAACCCTCAAAATATGCTGCTCCTCAATTCTGGCGACAATTTAGTTCAGTTTCCTCTTGTAAATGGAACACTGGAAATTTGATCTTGAGTAATACCTCCAGATCCTTCTACTGACTTCTGTGTGCGCATTTACCTGTATATGACATTTTAACTGAAAAGCTGTAGGTGTGCGTACTGTCAGCTCTTCATACAGAGCAGGATAATATCTTCGATGTTGCCGCTTTTATAGAAATCCATTTTGTTGCAATTACTAAAATAAAACAAAAAAATGAGGTGGTGGATTGAAAGAGTTCCCCGATTAAATCCATCAATTTCAATTTTTATATGTTATTATTGCCTTTGTACTTTTTCTTTTGAGACGAGAATAATTTTCGAAGATTGAGTAGCTTCAATATCCTGTTTAATTAGACATTTACAATTTTTTTGAAGATGAGTCATTAGGAATTTGACTTGTATGCAATCCTTTCCAAGAATTACTCTAATTTGTGACTTCCTACCATTTCTCATTTAATGATGGCTAGTGAGGTCGTGATGCTCTGCGTTACCAAGAAAAAGACATTGTGAAGAGCTAAAGGAATCTCTGTGACTAAACTTTTGCTGTTTCACTGTTCATGCACTGAACTTTTTCTGTGGTGTCAGGGGTGGACTCTTTGTACTGATTGTCTGATTTTAAGAATACCAGAGAAGTTGCCTAGAAAGGGACATCATTAGTTACCCTTACACCTTCTGAGCTCTCTGCTCGAGAGCCTGCTGCTGTTTCTGATAAGAAAGAGTACTTCCAGAAGGACCTTTATGCAGGCTATGTGCTCTGATTTCTGTCTCTGCCATTTAGTCAGTTCTCTCACTAGCTTTCAACTTGTCTTCAGTCACGCTGCAAGTGCTTGACCTCTTTTTTTTTTTCCTTATTCTTTTCCTCTTGCTTATTCCACTCAGCCCTCTGATTCAATGACTAATCTGTGTCTCAAAGTCATAAAAACCAAAGGGCGAGTTGCTTTTTCTCCCACGATCACTCTAATTCTCACCACTTTCAAGTCCAGGATCACTGTCCTCCCTGTCCTTCAGCCTTACCACTGTAGAGTCCTCTGGCTTTCTGCAGTCCGGCCTGTGTGCAGATCTTGTTACTTCTTCCTCAGGATTAAATACTTTTCTCTACAACTCCATGTCATGCTGATAGATGCAATCCTGCTTCTCTTCTATTAGAGGTGGTAAATAATTTGGGAAGTGTTGTTTTATGGTGAAAGTGTACGTAAAGTAGAAAGAAGAGGAAAACTGAGGGTCTCTTAATATAATAATGATGATGATGAAAAACACTAGCAATACTCTTAATTTCAGGAAAATCGCCGTCCAAGCAAAGAGACACAACCCCTGTTGGAAGCAGGAAAATATAATTTTTTCTGAAGTTGCAGATGGGATTTGCGAATGCTCAGGCTAAGTGTGCAGTTCAGAGACAGCAAAGTCTGCTGTATCTGCTCCAGCCTAGCACCTCCTCTCTTTATTGCTTATTTGGCTCTGGAAAGTCCTTTCTTCCGAGCCGTGAGGTCCAAACTTTTGTGGAACCTGACATTGAAAGTTTATCCCCATTTCCTTTTAATGCTGTTATATTTGCACTCAAGTATAAGTGTGTTTATGTATATAAACATTCAAAGGTAATTATTTATACTTTATGTGTATATATATGTATATGAATATATACAAATATGTACCTACAAGTAAATAAATAAACAAATACGTATAGGTTATATAGCAGTTTTCAAATGTTCATGCTCAAAAATTATCAAAAGCTTGTACAGAGCTATATAGAATCACATAATGTGCTTCTTTGGAGACGGGAGAGTTCCTTTACATCTTGTCTTCTGCCTCTATTTGAAGCAGAGCCTGAGCATTTCTGTTGGATGCACTTAGCATCTCATCTGAAAAATAAATCAGATACTAAATTTTGAATTCATAGGATTAGAATGGTTTAAAAGGTTTTGCAGTTTAAGGCATAAATACATAAGTATATATCAAGTCTAGATAAGTCTACAGACTTGTCCTCTATAAAAGCAATATGGTTTTTTAATGCAGAAATAAGTGTCGTAAATTACTGCAGCCAGTTAGCCAGCTGGACAACATCATTAAGAAGAAAGATTTCTTGTGTGGGCTTGAATAAACTACCAACTTTCTCTATGCCCACATTCTGCTGGATCTTCCTGAATATTCTGTGGAAGCAGGGGGAGTGGATTGGTAGTGCTTTAATTTTATTGTTCTCTCCTCAAAATGCTGAGTCAGTTAAGCCACAGAATACTTATCAGGGAATGTTTTGACATATTAAAGATACTCCATTTATTTAATTGGTATTTTTATTGTTCAATTTATCTTCAAATGATCTGAACCAAATCCTATCTTATTTTGCAAACAGTTTTTTATCAATTCAATTTATGCTCTATTTTAGAGTAGAGTGGGAGGAGAATGGAATGACCACAACTAACCACTGAAGTTTAAAATTTTCACAAGATAGGAGGACATGCTTTTTGGTTCTCTGATGTAGCTACCTTGTTTTATAAAAGCTAGTTTTCTTTGTTTTAAAGTGAAATTGTTGCAAGATAAAATATTTAACGTAGTTTATTATATTTATAAAGAGAATTATATAAATATCATTTCTGATAAGCATGGTTACAAATATGAAATTGCCTAGAATATAATTAAGGTTAACTATTAAGGAAAATAAACAGATAAAACAGATAAATAAACAAATAAACAGATAAAAATTTTGAACTATCATGTTCAAAAATCCATACAACTTTCCTCTTACATGATGGAAAGCAGTTACTAAAGCAGAATAGTGAAAAGGCAATATGAAATAAACAGATTTCCATGAATATTCATAAGCACACATGTCCCTACACCAACCCAATGATCCACTCTACATCAAAGAATAAGCAGGTGCCCTGAAACAGCCCCATGAATGCCCTGTGCCAGAGCCCTTCCATGTGCTGCATCCACAGGAATATTGGTTGCAAATACCCCATGGCTTGCTTTGCTCATTCTTGTTGGCTCACGTGCATTAAGTGCAATGATCCACAACTAACCTCAGGCGTCACTCATGCTTGCTATTCTGGCTTTGTACAGTGTCTTATTTTTCATCCCTAATCTTATTAACTTGCATTCTCCACAGAGAGCTGCAGCAGGCTCCTCTCTGCCAATTAGACAAACCTACTTGTGCTATTTTGATTTTGGTTGTAACATCTCCCTCCAATGGTTTGTACATATATTTATCATCCAGAAATATACTGGTACAGGATGAACTGGGAAATACTTCTGCATTGGCACCGCCTTAAATCTTTTCCTATCACAGTTGTCTTTTAAACATGCCTTTTTGTGGCATTTCTAATATGGCCCTGGTCTTAACTTTCCCATATTACCTGTCATGGCAGATTGACCATGTCAGTGGTGATGACACAGAAGTGTGATATTTGATCAGTGATGGCAGCTTTTCTGTTTTATTTTTAAACTTCTGGGAAGGAGAAAACAGCATCATGGCAGGATTTTGAAAACTTGTTCTCTGAGAAGTCAAACAGTTCTCACACAGCAACTCAGCTGTTTGCCTTCTGAGTTAGAGAAAACAATCAATATTGAACATGGACTATTTTTTTCCCTGTACAATATTTAACCTCTGTTTTCCATATAAAACTCAAACTAAGGCTTTAGTGTCTCTGAGACTTGAGAGATGGGGGTTAGCAAACATTAAAGTGTAGAGCTTTAGGAATGGAAGGTATAACTCCATGGTTCTAGTTTGAGTCCATGACTGTAGTGAAGATACCCAGAGAACAATGGTCTCAGAGCACTATTTGTCTTGGTAGAAAACTGAGGAGAAGGATGCAGTTTACAGTGAATATTAGATTTTGTTTTAAAATGAAGTGTGGATTTTTGTAACTCTGTGTTGAAAATTCTCAGAGGTAATTTGAGACACGGAGAAGGAAGAGTTTTCAATCCCCTTTTACTCTTTCATAGGGACATGGGCTCCAAAAGCCATTAACAGAGGGCAAGTATGCAGAGAAAAAACTACTGAGAAGTAATGATTTATGCAGAGCACAGAATCCCACCAGAGAAATGGGATAAGAATATTTCAAAATATTTCTATATGCAAAGGCTCGACAGTTGGAATGAGTTTTGTTACTCAGAAATGAGTTTGATTTGTTAGCAAAAAGGAGGCTTCTCATTCAGTTTTTTTATTGGTTCAAAGAGACAAACAGTCAGACTTCGTTTTCTACTGCCTTTATTTCCCTGCTTTTTCTCCCTTCCCCTGTTTCATTTCTTATCTTTGCAATTTTTTCAGAGCTGGAGTAGTTTAGAAAGAAAATGAGTCCCTCCACTTGGAGGGAGAGAAATCAAGAAGCAGGAAAGAAAGACTTGATAATTGTTTTTCTCTTCAAAGACTGTTTCCATTTTTTTAACATAAAAATGAAATTTCAATGCAAATGGAAATGTATGATTCAAAAACTTGGGGACATGTGTGAGGCTTTTTTCTTGGTCTTTTCTTTTATAATTCTTTTATTGTCTCTGTAATGCATCCCATTAGGAATCTCTGCCATTTAGCCTTCAGTGGACTCAACACCCTTTTATCAGATGGTGGATTCAATCCTGTATCACCAAAGTGACTGGAGACTTGTCAGCATCATTTTAGCAGGCAGGCTTGATCAGGTGATGCTATAAAGATTCCTATTGCTGCTCTACATTATCTTTCATGTCTTGCAATTTGTGCTATTCATACAAATTGCTCCCAATGATGGTATTGAAAGCCAAATTTAAACATACTACAAAACCATGGGAACATAGCACATAACAAGCCACAATGAAATCCAAAAAGTATTGGATCTTATTATCATCTGTGGCTCAGAAACACCTAATGAATGGTAAATGCAGTTCAGTTCAGCTAATGTTGAATAATTAGCTCAGAAACAATGATGAAAGAGAGCTGGTCTGATGAAAGGGTGGTAGTGAGGAATAAGTGTGGGAGTTATTAAAGGCATGTCTCCTAAAACTTTGAAGCAACAATTTAGGCTTACAGCAAAGAAAGGAGGTAGGCAAAAGAGATATGTAGCCAGAGAAAAACAAGCCACTGGATGGAAGATGTTTACTTGGACTTCTGCATGGTGAACTGAGGCAATTCCCCTTTACAGACTGGAAAAAAAGACTCAAGTGTGAGCTATAGGTTAATCTCATCTTTTACCTCACCAATTTTATTTAAATCAAAGGGCAGAAGGAGAGCTGTCAGTCAGATTAATGAAGAGTTATAACACCTGCCTTGGGAGGAAGAGTAGAATCACTGTTAATTGTAGGCTAAGTGGGTCTCAAGGTAGCACGTAAACCCTCTATTTAGAACCACCTTTGTGCATCGTTTGGCGTGGAAGAGAGTGAGTTCCTGCTCAATCCTTCCACCTCTGCTCCCAGCCCAATTCATGTACAGCTCCAGCTGTGCCCTTTTTCTAACTAAGCGGTGTGGGCAGCACCCTCCGTGTTTCCCATCTTCAGTGCCCGACCCGCTCCCACTGGGAAACTTCCTTTTCTGTCACACGGGGCCTCTCAGTCTCCACCCAACGCCAAAACCAAGAGACATTCCCAGGTGGGGAATCCTCCCAAAAGCTGGATCCAAAGCTGCAGCACAGTTTGTCCCATCATACGGAACACCTCCTTCAGGGCAGGGACTGATCTCTCACTGCTTGTACAGCAGGTTGGAAAAGCTGGGGAGAAAGGGTGATAAGCTTCCTCAGGTGATGGCAAGAAAAAAATTGTATTTTGTGCATATATTCACAATGAGATGGCTTCATTTATGCATCCAAATGAACTGGACCCAATACACCCTGTGACACTTTGTTCTCTGAATACAGGTTTCAGTTTCTCCCCATTTCTTCTTTCTTTCTTTCTCTTTGCCACAAGGGGGAAAGAAGAAGCTTTTGAATCAGTGGAAAGTTTTGATAATTTAATTTGGGGTGAGATGTAGCACCATTTTTTAGAAAAATAATTTGTTGTTTCTTAGGAATGCCTAAACAATAATTGGTCAAAATGAATATTTTCATGAAAGGCCTTTGAGCAGAAGAGAAGGTTTGCTGTATTTCTGTCCTTCCTTATGCTCTGAACCTGCAATGTCTTTATGAGAGAATTCTTTATGTAGAACTGCATTTGCTATATGGTCTGATTAATGCTGCTTCAACCTTGTTTTCCCGGAGAAATAATCCCCCATTTAGTCTGTTTGAGACTTCAGCCTATCTCAAGTATCATGCTCTTGGCAAGGGTAAAATACACACGAGCAGAGCAGCACTCAGTTTGTCACCCCCAGCATGCTCCATAAGCAGTTTCTTCAGAAGTTTTAAACTGAGAAAAACACAGCTCTGTGTTAGCAATGTTTTCCTTCTCCTCCTTTCACTGCAGTCCTTTGCTTGTCTTGTAAGTGGATGAACTGCAAGCAAAAATGCTGTCCACCTAAAATATAATTTTCTCTGCATGGTGCTGAACAAATAATTTATTGAGCTGAGTGTAGCATGTCTAAGCACTCCATCAGATATCCCTGACTGCTTGGATGGGTGATGGAAAAAAGTTCATTCAGCTTTTGTTGTGGTATAAACTTAAAAGTAGTGAATCTGTTAGATCTTCTGTCTCTGCACAGTCTCTCATGTAAGCCAAGACACAGAGCAAATGGCAGTGTTAGGCAAAGAATTTATTCAATCAATCTTCTGATAACTTTAAGTTTTTTTTTTTTTTTTTTGGTCTCTGATATACTTAATGCTGCTTGCTGCACATGGGATTGCAGGTAGTTATTGAATATTTTTTCAAATGTGTTGTGGAAACTTCTGACATTCTTTGATGTGTTATATTTATCAGTGCAATGACAGCGCTTATGTCAGCGATGCGATGTATTCTAAAATGCATGGCACACAAAAATTATTGATCCTTTCAAGAAGCCCAAATGATTTTTAGCTTCGCCTCAGGCTCCATTAGCAATGTGGAAAATTGAAAAGGGCTCTCAAGAAAAAACTAGCATTAGATTGAAACTGCAACTGAAGAGCTGTCAAGTGGAGAAGTGCTTATGAATTATAATGAGCATGATCTAAAGATGACATTATCCTTTAGGAGTTTGGTTAAATCTTCCCTCCTGTCATATGACTCGCAAAGGTCCCTTAGAGCAAACAAAAAAACAAAGTAAAAGCAGTTTTAGGAAATATATTTGGGGGCGGTGCACATGAAATACAAAGGAATTATAGAATGATGAGCGGTGGGGACAGGGATTGAAGAGCTACAAAGGAAAGCTCCAAACTGGCTGGCCCAGGGGTCCAGGGCACCTTCAGAAGGAATTCTCTTACAAGCCTACAAAAAGACTCCTATATTTTTTTTCCCCTTACTCTTTATGTATTTTGGACCTTGTCTTCAAAACATCACAAGACTTTTCATGTTACACATTTCCACATATTTATATCCATGTAGACTTTTCATTCTAATTCACATTCTTGGTGGGAGGAGAGACCATTTCTATCACTGTCTGGCTCTGGTTGTACAGTGAGCTCTGGGTTGCACCATCTGGGCTGAAAGGAAACCTGTTCCTTTCTGAAGGTTTCTCAAACATCTTTCCCAGGGCAGCACATTAAGAGATGTTAGCACTCACTGGCAATAATATGATGGAAAATAATCCTACTGTGAACTGCATGACTGGAGTAGAGGGCCACAGTTGATCCACAGGCCACTGCTTCCAGGAACTGGACATAAATACCAGTCAACAGTATTTCAGGTGAAGTGAATTTTTTTTTTACTTTAGAATGTGCAGATATTTTTTTCCATTTATTCAATACTTTGTCATATAACTTTTACTTCCAAAAGAAAAAAATAAATTCAGCACAACCCTAAACTCTGGCAAAAGATTTAGGGTACAGATTTTCATTTACCTTGATACTTAGAAGGAATGCTCTCACCTTTGACAAAAGAAGCAGATTTTTTTTTTTTTTAATTGCTCCCATGTTAAAGGAACAGATGAGAAATGGAATGAACAGAAGGTTCAGGAATCATTTTTCTGATTCCATCAGAGCTGTACTTTGGTGCTACTAATATCACTTTCCTGGATATCCTCCAGGTTATATCTGTTAAGGTTTGCTGCCAAGGAAAGTATTTGGTTTTACTATTGTCAGCACTGTGCAGACAGTGTGAATGCAGAAATGTACCCGGGTTTTTCTCAGCTTCCATGCATTTAAGGGTATATATACATGAGGAAATTGCTAGCAATGGGCTATGTGAAGCAAGAGCGGTCTAGCCTTTTCCAGATCCCAAATCACCACGTGAGCCGCCATTTAGAAAAATCTTAACTTGAAAGTTATCATGCAAGCCACTGAGGAAAAATAAATGCAGAAAAAGGGGCAGCCTTTACAGCCACTTCTGAATGCATCTCAAGTGCTTCTAACACAATTTATAAGGATGTTTCCTCTCCCCATATAAATGTACACTTCCTTCACGGCTAATACATGAACTGATGAAGCCCCTGTGTTTAGACAGCTACAAACTGAATTACAAAACACAAAATTGACAAAAGCTTGCCCAGAGAGATGATATTACTAATTAAACTGTGATGCACTAGAAATACTGCAAATCCATTTTATTTTACATCATGAAGTATCTCAGTCAAAACATTCAGTAGTGACTGATTAGAGCTGGGGTTCCTGACAATCTCTGATTTTGATTTTGCGTGGAAGAGGGTTGGGATCTGACCATGAGTGTTTGCCTGGAAGGGAGGCTTGGGAGGAGGGATTTGGCACTTGGTTTTTCCCCGTGCCATGTTAAGTTATTTGATATTGTTTGGCACATGGAGTGCAAGAGGTACCCTAAGGAGGGGTCAGGCAGCCTGGAGCAGCTGATGTCAGGTGCCTTTCCCTTCTCTTGAGGACACTGAACCTTGTGTCCCTCTCTGCATGTATGAACAGAGCAGCCTCAGGGTGCTCTCTGTGCACACACAAATATGTGTCATTATAAAAATAAATATTTGTGTCTGAATTCTACCATCAATGTCCTAGTAGATGTGAAGAATATGAATTGCTTCCTCTTTTTCTCTCTTTGAAGAGGATCTTCAATGAGAAGACCTTGTGTTTCCATCTTTCTTGTTAGATGTCTGGCTAGCAGTATCTACTCTGATAAATTATAAGGCTGAAGAAAGATGGTCCAGAAGTGGCATTTATCTAACCAAAACTTAGGTACTTTAAGAAACTTTTTTAGATGGCTGAGATGGTATGAAAGTAGCTTTTTTTTTTTAAACTTAATTATTGTAACTGCTTAAATTGCACGTTCCCACAGACTTGACTATAATGTATTTGAGATAAAACCTTTAACTTTGTTAAGAGACTTTTTAAATACTGCCTACCTGCACAAAACACAGTGTTTTCCCCCTCATATTATTCTTCATTCCCTGATACGGAGTGCGTGCCTTCATTCTAAAATGCGCCATCTCCTTTTCAGAGGGCAACAGGACACCAACTTCCTATTCAAAAAGCTCACTAAAGCACCTTTTTTTTTGCACATTAAATTTCCCATGGAATGGTTTGGCTTGGAAGGGACCTTAAAGACCATCTACTTCCAATTGCCCTACCATTGGTAGGGATGCCCTGCACTAGACTTGGTTACTCAAAGCCCCATCCAATCTGGCCTTGAACACTAGCAGGGATGGGACATCCACCACTCCTCTGGTCAGCCTATTCCCATCCCTCACCACTCTTACAGTGAAAAATTGCTGTGTTATATATAACCTAAACATGCCTTTTCTCAGTCTGAAGCCATTACCCCTCATTCTGTCACTCCATGCCCTTGTAAAAAGTCTCTCTTCAGCTCTCTTGTAACTCCTTTCAGGTACTGGAATGTGCTCTAGGGTCTCTCCAGAGCCTTCTCTTCTCCAGGTTGAACAAACTGAGCTTTCTCAGTTCATAGCAGGGGGATTCCAGTCCTCTGATCATCTTTGTGGCCCTCTGGACTCTCTCCAACAGGCCCACATTATGACATAATCTCAAGATCAGGGAAAAGTATGGTTGTCTTGTCAGGTTGTATCTTATTGCTTGGGAAACCTTTATCAGGGTAAATGGATAGTGTGGTGATTACATTTCTGAAACCTTTCCCCAATAGCAAATTATTTTTCCCTGATTAAAAGCTCTTAACTCTGGTTCTCCTCTTACAGGCTTGCTACTTGGAAAATAATTTCAAAACATCTGTCAGCTGTTACATCATTTAATCTTTCATTTTCAAAGCCCCTTTAAAACATGGTCATTGTTAGAACTTTTTCAAACCCTACTCGGCCTAAAAACAGTGAACTTTCAGATCTTGAGGAAGGATTATGCATGATTTTCTGATGGTCTGTGAAGTGTGACTTGACAGTAGCATTTGAAGGCTGCTTGCTGTCCTGACTCTGCACTTTAGAAGAGGAAAGAGGTGGAACTTCCCGGCAGCACATCTGGGCCAGCTGCAGGAAAAGAAAGGAGATGAGCAAGTAGACAACCTGCGAGGGAAGCAGAGTCACATGTCTGCAAAGATCACAGGCAACTAGAAGAATATTTATCAGTTATACAGCCCTAGTGGGAATATAGGATTTTTTTTTTTTTTGGGACCCGAAGCAGAGAGTGAAGAAACGCTCATAATACAAAGACTGCTAACCTTTTAAGTATGTGTTGGACTGATAAGAGGCCTAGGGAAATACCCTGCCATTCAGGACACTGGAAATCTGGGGAGACTTTTTAGTCACTCTTAAATTTTATTTACTTTAAAATGTTCTTTGTTCTAATCTATCTGCTAGGAAAAGGTTTTTCAGGTTGGAAGCTCATTTAGAATTGTGAAATGACTTCAGGGGGAAGAGGCAGATGCTCCACCAAGTTCACCTCTGGTTCTCACCACGGTGGGATCCTCTCAGAGTAGCTTTACTAAGGCTGTACAAGAAGACTTTGAGCTGGTGTGGATTTAAAAGCCTCGTGGGCCTACCTATGTCTTTTTACAATGAATTCCTGTGTGTTTCATCCTGCTGTTGCACCTTTTCAATAGTCAGGATTGAACTTCTGGAGATGGGCCCTGCCCTTGTCTGTAGGGACTGGCACAGAGGGGATAGAAATGCAAAAGAAGGCCTGGGGGCAGGGGGGTTTTGGCGCCTGTCACACTGATCCCTGGTAATTTCCTTGTGGAAAAGCCCATGCTTCACAAAAATCAGCATCAGCTGTGCCCCAGGGAAACCCTTGTCATCTTGTCTTCTCTGCCAAGGTGAAGCTTGTTCTTTCTAACTGCAGAAACTACTTCAGGATAAAAACTTTCTTCGAAGCAGCTCTGCCGCCGATGGGTGTTGAACACGCATACCCCAGGAATGGCTGGAGAATTATAAAGGGGTTTCTCCTGTCAGAATAAATGTTCTTGTATTTTAAGGTACATTCCCTGTATCTTTAACTCTGTTCATCCCTATTTTTCACACATCTACTATAGCATTAATGTAAACAATACAGTATGCATATTCATAAAATGAACAGGTGTAGTCAGAGGTACTACACATTGTTTCCCTCAGCATTAGAGAAAAACTGAAACATTAAAATTTAAAGGAATTTTTAGGTCAGAGTTTGGGCTTTAGCTAGGAGATGGAGCCATTGCATGTGTTGTGATTCAGTGAAATTCACCCAGCAAAGTGTATGGGCAAAAAACACTGAGTGGTTTGGATTTCATGGGTCACTCTTGTAAGACAAGCTCCTACTTCAAGGTCACTAGACCATGACTGATCTTTCCAGTGGCTTAATTTTCAGATCAAGAAAGCAGAATTTCTTTTTCGACAGCTATTGAATCACACATATTTATGCAGATTTCCAATGCAAATTCAAGGTTCTGCCCCAATGAGAACTACTAACAAGGGCAAAAGTTCCCACTACTACAGAACCCATCACATTCCTAGCCCTGCCCTTAGCCTTTGCTTTTGTGGCTATATGAGAAACAACTATCTTTAAGAATAAAGAAAATGCAATGGCATGAAGATACTTAGTGCATAATTTTAGCTTATTGAGGTTGAAATCTTTGATCCAGTGGTCTTAAAACGTGAGGGGAAAAAAGGACACGTTTTAGCAGACAACAGATACCAAGCTTTGATGCAGTTGCTCATAGGACTGCTTTATTCTCAACATCCTGCATTTCAAGATGTAATGGAAAAATGAAGGGGGGAAATGTTCATGTCGAATTTTTGCTAATTTGTAAAGGCCAAAGCTGAACTGATGTACATTTCTCACTACAATGCCTTAGCAAGTTCACAGGGCTGTTCCTTCGAAAGGCTCGTTAGGGATCTAATCCATCTCTCCTGCTGTGTTGTAATGAAAGTAAGAATTACAAGGACAATGAGATTTTCTTCATTTAGGGGAGGTGCAGAGCTACTAAAATTCTCACCATCCCAATTAAGTTGTGGAAAAAAAATATGAGTAGAAACTTCATGGCATTTACATTAATTGCACTTAGGCTGTGGCTAGTAATAATGTTTTCATTAATACAGAAGTAGTTTGGGAACAATATATATGAAGCTTCCGTTACATGGAAGACTTCTGCACTGAATTTATTTATTTACTAGCTGGTTAGTCATAAAATGAATCTTAAAATGATGGCACACAGACAAAGGTTGACTTTACACAAGTTCAGCAACGTTTTGTACAATACAGAATTAGAGTTGAAGTCTTCCATTTTTGTGTGGGTAAAAAAAAAAAACAAAAACCCAAAGTGAAATAATGAGACATACAGAAGGAAAAAAAAGCTATCTTCAGTTTGATAAACTTAGTGGGTTTAGCCCAAAAAATATTTTTTTTTCGTTGCGCTCAGTATTATGACATACCAGCAAATTCCATGGAAATCTAAAATTCCTGCTTGAATGTATCGAGCTTTGCATCAGTGCTTGTATTTGGGGGCTTTGTATGTCTGCCAGTAAGGGCTTTTCAAGAATCCATCTGTGTTCCTCTGGACAAATGGGAGTGATTTATGAAAGAAGCTTTAAAATGTTAAATACATAATTCACACATTACAGGTGGGTGTGAGCTGCCTCTTGATGGAGGTGGGAAGCATACTTAATCTTTATTGCCCATTTGACATATTCACATTACCACACAGATATTAACTAATCTTTTCTGTAGCTCTAAGGTAAATTAATAAATGTTGCTAATCCAAATTTTGTACAGGGGGAAATGGATGGATTGCCTTGACCCTTGTGAAGAAGAAGGGGCAGAGCCAGGAACAGAATCTTGGTTATTACTCACATATAACCTCCTATCAATTTTTTCGGTTCATCATTGCCATTTTTAAGGTAAACATCTGTGCCAGCTGGAGACATCAGCACCTTTCCTTTTTTATGAGCCGCTGTGCTGGACACTCCCAGTTCAGTTGTGCTGCTGGAGGGATTTGAGGGAGTTTTTTCTTCACTGCACTGGGACAACCTGTCTGGGCATATGCATTAAAAATACATAAAGATCGTATACAAGGAAAAGAGAAAAAATACCATAATTACCACACTGGCTAAATGTCATAGGATTGCTTATCTCTGAGAAGTAGATGTTCACAGATTATCCTGAGGCACCTGCTATGAAGCACAGCCCTGGTACCCCTGCACAGGGGAGTCCCCTCTCATAAATAGGTCTTCTACATGTGCTCTGCTGTAGCCAAGGAATAAATACAAGGTTTTTTCCATCAATGTTTAACTTCGGCTTGTATCTGAGTACATATTGAGCACATTCGAGTTGTTGGGTCATAAGTGCAATTCTTTTCTTGTGAGTTCTTAAAAACTTCACATCACCTGTAAATAACAAACCTATTAAGAAAGATTGTTTTTTAACACCAAGTCTATTAGGTGTGAAAAGTAGCAATGCACTGAGCATCTCTTTTATTTTTTCTTCCTAGTTTTGTGTTTGACACAACCTCCCCCATTTGCTTCAGCAGGGACTTGTTTGGTTTTAACTACATTACTGTGAGTTACTATTAAAGTTACTAGGAGGAACAGATGGCATTATTTTAAGACTCACAACAGTTCAGTAGAGGTGAGTTTTGTGAAGATAGAGAGATTAACTTCTGCTCCATTTATGTCCATCTTCAGGTTCAGAGCAAGCTCACTTACTTGGAAAGTTGTGATGATTTACTAAGTTTAGTGTGAAAATTTTGCAAATGAGACTTTGTCTGGAGATGGTACAAGGCAGCCACACCTGGCACCATTAGACTTCTGAGTGGCTTTCAGGACAGGCTGTGTAAGGCAATTTGAGGAAATCACTGTGTAAAATCTCAATTAATTAACTCCATCTGAGAGAACAGTGGGGTAGGATCTATTCTGCCAGCTCCTAGAGAAGTCCCTCCTTTGACTGGTTCTGTATTTACTGATTTGGAGGCCTTTGAGGGGTCTTACTAGCTGTTGTTAATAATCTCACGGTTTGCTTTTGTAGTGCCACCAAAGGCAAGGAGAGAGATCAAACAATGCCAAACATCTCTTCCCTGTTATTCAGGTCTTTTATACCTGTAATTACCTTTCTTCAGTCATTTTGATGTTTTGGAGTAGATGTCTGAAGCAGCTACAGTTATGTCTGGAATTGACTACAAAACGTTCACTAAAGTACATTTGTGCAATGTGTCTCAAATCCCTTCTCACACTGCTCTAATTGTAAATAGACAAGTGCATTCTAGGACTTCTGTATTTGCTTTTGGATTTCTACTGTAGGTGTGAAACTGCAAACCCCTTCTAACAGAGCACAGAACTATTTGCTTTCTGCTGCCTTTGTTCCCTTTTTATTTTTCTTAGCTCCCTCTTGGTACTCCTCTGCAGCTCATATAATTTCCTGACTTAAATATACTAAAAGGCAGCAAGTTTATCCTACTAATATTATCAATAAGGACATAAACCAGTTAAAAAATGGAAGTCTATAAGAAATGCACATCTCCTCATCAGTTGGATAATTGTCTATTGCATGTTTGTGTTTTTAAGACCCCAGAACTCCTGCTGCCTAGTTCAGGGCTGGTTCAGACCAAGAGATCAGCTGTGCTGTTGGAGTGTCCAAAGACACTGATGGCTTGAGCAAACCAGTGAGATTCTCTTCCAGAGTCAGTCTCAGTTTTTTCCCTGTGTTTTGTCCTTTACTTGAATCTCATAATGACTACATCCTATGCATCATTTCAGGTTTTTTTTGGGTCATGCACATTTCAGGCAAGTGTGATTTTGAGATAGACAAAGGACTGGCAACGAGTGCATGTGGGCGTGTGCGTGTGTGTGGGAGTTGCTTTTCTTCCCTAATCTCATTTCCTCTTTCCTGAATGCAGTTATTTGAGCTGCATGGCAAGGATTTAAATTTATCCTTTTGATATTTTCATGTCCTACAGCAAAATAATTAAGATGGTATTGCTATATTCATGGTTTGTTCAGTGGAAAATTCACCATGATCTTGAACAGTACGTGTGGGTTGACTTCATTCAGGGAATTTAAATTGGATCCATTTCACATAACTGCATATGGCAAATAATTCAATGTAAAAATAAACATCTTGTCCATGTAAATACTACTCATTTTAACTGACTCTTTTTTCTCCATGTTTCTTTAGAGCAATTACTGCCTGTCAAATTGTTGTATATGTATTTCCTGCTGTCTTGGGAAAAAAACCCAGTGTATTTCTTAGCTTTAGTTTCCATTGCACTTTTAGCAGGGTAGAGTCGCTACACATTGCAGTAGTACATAAGGAGTAGCAATCAAGTGAAAATACATTCTATAATGCAGATTCATTAATAAGGTCAGATTGGCAGTATGCAGCGCTCATTTGAAAAACTAAAAGTTTTGAAATTCAATAGGAAGTTATTGACTAGTATTGTTCCTTCTTTCAAACATCAGAGAAATGCACACCAAGCAAAATAATTGCAGAGTCCATATGAGTAGTTGTACACTATGAAAATAGCTACTGTGAAACAGACACACAGGGCTTGTCAGTAGGAAATAGTGCCAAAAAGTCAGAAGTAGGTGCAAAACCAAGCAAAATACCACAACCATCTCAAATGCTACATTGTTTTTTTATAGAAGTTTTGCCACTGCCTAACTACTAATGATCTTCCTGTGTTATAAATACAGAAATTCCCTTTGACCGTGCAAGTATCCTGATCCATGAAACAAAGAGAACCACAGGTGGTCCAGCCGAGCCACATTTGTGGTTTCAGCTCTGCTCTAGCCCTGTGTCAATAAGGTGGTATCTTTTTCCTCCCCGGGTTATTTTTTTGTTAGTGGGTGTCACAACTGACAATTCAGCATGGCTACATTTTGTCTGTATTTTTGATGGAAAAGACTCTCTAAGCATTAAGAAAAAGTATCTTTTTGAGTGCTTTACATAAGAATTTTTTTTAAAAAATGGATCTTTCCTTATGCTGTTATATCTCCCTATAGTGATTACCGGAGTGAATGTGAAATAGTTTTATTCCACTTGCAATCAGAGTTGTCAGTTAAGATCCAAAACCAGAGGGTAGTTTATAAATTTCAGTGTTGTTTGTATTCTACTTAAAGTTTTAATAAATATGAATGTGTAGACTGCTATGTCAGATGAAAGATGGATCTTGTGAAAGAGGCTGATCATCAGAAAGTAGGCACGATTTAGTAGCTCTTGGAACTTATGGACAAATCTATGAGTAGAGACATCTTTGTTCTACCTAGCTATCATGTATAAAATGTCTGAGACGCTGTAATTAAAGCCCTGAGGAGAGGAAACATCTGAAATAGTGAGATCTACAAAATTCAGAGTTCCATAGTGAGTGAGAAATGACCAGGAAGATTATTTTCTGGTTATAAAGAAAGTAATTTACAAGAGTTAAAGGCCACAGGATAATTTCCATTATGTCTAGATGATTAGATACACATTCTAACATACCATGAAAGCATCTCTGTGTCACCATGAAGTACAGAACATATTCTTGCAGCGAAATATATAAATGTATAGCTAGCCAGGCGGTGACTTCAGTGGAGCTGAAGGAACAAACTGATGTTTGGAATGTGATAATTTTGCTCTGTAAATAAACAAATGCCATGTTTCACGGCTGAAACGGATCACTGCAGGAGTGTGAAAATTTTCTCCCTCCATATACATTAATGCACGTGTGTTTCAGGAGCATTACTCGGACCGTTAATACACATCCTGGAACTACAACAATCAGTAGCTCAACCTAACAAAGCACATCTCAACAATGTTTCTCTACAGAAGTGTCTGCTAACTGAGAATGACTTCATTCACAGGCAGACCTAAAGCTACATGATTGCTTGTATTAGGAAAAGAAGGCAGGGAAAGAAAGAGGGCAAGAATGGAAAATCTGGAATTTTATAGTGAATAAATGCAACTGAAAGAAAAATAAAGTTCTAAGCTTTAAAAAAAACCCTGAAAATCTATAGCCAACAGTGGTCTCAAAAAGCTCTCAGCTGAAGGGAAGAGAGCAAGAATTCAATGCCTTAAGTAGAGGGGATAAGAACCTGCAGAATAAGACATAGAGTGAATATTTACAGTTGAAAATTTTCTTTTAGAAAAACTATGTTTTAGCCATCTCAAGCTGCGTATATTTTCCCTTTGCCTCCGTTCTGTCTATTGCATAAATATCAGATGTAAATTTGGGAGCCAAGCCAGCTATGAAGCACATGTATGTGTCATGGGATTAGTTACCATAATTGATATATAAATTAGGTAAAACCAAAATTTTTATAGCATAGCTATAGAAGTAGCTGAGCACAGCCAAACATACTGCCACTGAAATGTATTCAGGATATACTTGCTGTAGTCTTTTGGCAATACCACTAAGTTTCTCAGCCTTTGTGTTTCTTTGGAGTGGATTAATTTTTTTTCATCTCTTTAATTCTCTTTAAGATGTGCTGGGATTTTTTTATCTATGTTATGTACATATACAATATGTATTACAAAATATTACAGTATTTTCAGACTGAAACATCCTTACCTGAGACTTTTCTTCAACGTAAAATTGCCCAGAAGCTCATCTTTATAATTTTCTTTTTGCAGGAACACTTAGTGAGCCACTCAGTTCCAAATGTCTTACATCTATTAAATACTTATCTAGGAGATGCTTTTGTGCTTCAAAAACTTGGATTTTTCATGGTCTTAGTGTGGTGGTTCTCCTACCTAAATCAGGGTTTCTGGCTCAGTTGTTTCACACATAATGTATTAGTGTTTGCATCCTTTCTCATCCCACCACAAAGCATCACAAAAGAGGAACTTTGAACAGGGCCTGTGGCTCTGAGAAGAAGAGGGGCAAAGAAAGAATCTTGCAACAACTCAAGTGGTACAATTGAAGTGTAGAGGAGAGAAAATAAGCCAGATTTTCTGCTTTCCTCTAAATTAGACGTTATGTCAGGAAGCTTCATCGTGTCATATTTATTTGGAAAAGAATAACAACATTTTAGAATTTCAAGAAGGTCTGAAGTTTTCATTTTGCTTTAAAACTTAATAAAATAAATAGGAAAAAGATGGGACTTGGCTGGACAACTGGCGTTAGGAAAATTAGATCTGTGCTCTGTTTCACTGACTACAGTTAAACCACTTGTGTCCTTCACGTTTGAAGTATGCCTAAGTGTGTTTTTGGATTGAATCCAGGGGTAAATGTCCTTTCTCAAATCTTGTAAGAGGTAATGCAGAAATAAGAAAAGTTTAGTAAATTGGATTATGGCTGCATGGGGAAAAAGAAAGCTAAGAGAACTATTGTAAAATCTCACTGAGTATGCAGAGACATGGAGACCAAGCAGAAACATTCCTCTGGAACAGGTTTTATGCTCTTGCATGACCCAGATTTCTGTGTTCTCTTCCTCTGGCACAGGACCCTCTTGAGGTGTTTGATATTCTACATTAAAGGTTTAAATTTGCTGTTGAAATGTTGGCTTGCAGATAGGACACTGAAAAGTAAAGACTGCTTCTCTCTAGTGCTGCATTGTAGTCCAGAGCACCGGATTTTATTTTCAGATATGTATGCTGGAATCATAGGGAATAGCAATGCACCTGGTTAGTGCTGTTATTGCCCAGTGCTTGAGGAAGATTGACTGCTAACAAGTTTTCTTCACCTGTACTTCTTCACTTGGTTCTTCAAGTGTCCAACTGTCCAGGACTCCCCAGACTGTTCCTAGGAATTCCTATTT
The DNA here is from genome assembly GCA_013397795.1 of Orthonyx spaldingii. Lineage (NCBI taxonomy): Eukaryota > Metazoa > Chordata > Aves > Passeriformes > Orthonychidae > Orthonyx > Orthonyx spaldingii. The sequence continues at coordinate 3,462,009 of VZTJ01001072.1, forward strand.
GCATTCCACCCCTTTCTGCAATAGTGGTGTAGTTTAAAATGGAGTGCTTAGCTCACAATCTGAAGGCTGGGTAAAACTTTGCACGGGAGAAGCCTTGGAGAAAAAGCTGCTAAGATGCAGCAGTGAGACACAGACTGAGAAACCAGTAAGAATGTGGAATCTGTCCATGTACAGGACAAGAGGAGGCTTGAACCTGTACAACGTCAATGTTGTGCTGCTTCTCGTCTCAGTGGGGCACCTGGTGGGAAAGGTGGTGGTTTTCAGAAGTAAAAAGTCCCAGGTTCCAACATCCACTGTTTGGAAAGTATTTTATGTCTCAGTGCAGTCCTGTGGCGTCTTGGAAATGCTCTCTTGTCCTGGGATGATTTGGGTCTGCCTTTTGATACAATGACATGACAGACATTTTGGTTAAACTGTTGTGATGGGTTTTGGGCTGTTCTTCAGTAGTTGGTTATTTAGTCAAAGTCTCTGAAGCTTTGAACTGCTTAGATCTTGCTTCTGTGTGGAGTCACATTATTAAGTTTGTGGAGATTGTGCAGCTGCTGGGAAGTGCTGGTCTCTGACTAATAACATACAGTAACAGTGTGGGTCTGGACGGGCTCTGCCAGGGAAATAAAGCTCAACCAGCTACGGGTATCTTATTGAGCACATCTTGCATGAATGCTTAGTGCTGTAACTTTTAATGGGATCTGTGTGAAACCCAATCAAGATAGGCATGTAATAGCTACAGATAAAGATGTAGTGCTCAGAAAGCACTGAGAAAGGTTGCTAACTTCTATGTTCTTGTCTTCAGCTTCAAATAGGTTACCAACCTTAACTTGCTGAAGAATAGAAGGTCAAAAAAGTCTAGAATTTTAAAAGCCTTTTTCAGGAGGAGGGAAGGAGAACTGATGCTTCTTCTATAGGGTGTAAAGGAAAGTATGTTTGAAGTAATTTGGAAACTGTGGCCCTTAGCAAACAGTAGGAAAGATCTGAGACTAAACTGAATCTGTGAAGAGGCCGGGTAACAGAGACAGTTTCACTTGGGTTTGGGAAGCCAAAGCAGGACTGAAGTCACTATGGGGACTGACCAGGATATGTGTGAGCAATCCTCTTTATCTCTGCCCTCTTGCTGCTCTTGCTGCTCTTAAGAAAGGCAGCAGCATTTTGAGAGCAGTGCCAGCATAGCAGCTCTCAAGGAATGAGGCACAGCCTTTGTAATGTACATGTTTCAAGAAACAAATGCATCTGTGCTGCTGCTGTAGCTTTGTCCCCTCATTAAAAGATGATGTTCTTTAATCATAAATTGGCAGTTGGTGTTTGTGTGCATGTGAATCTCTGGGGGAATCAAGGAGGCTGGATGCTCATCTGGGTCTGTCCTGCCCTCAGTTCTTTCTTTGCATCTCTTAAAAAAATCCAATACAAGCAACAACCCCTAAACCAAACTCCTGCCTTTCATGCAGAGCTACTGTGTTAGTGACATAGTCACTCAAGGCAATACTCACCAAGGCTTGGCTGAGATGGGGAAGAGGCATTTGTTTATTTTGTAAAATAATGTAAAATTCCTAGCTGATCTGAGCTGGAACAGAATGGTACCTCAGTAGACACTGGCAGTGAGTTTATGATGGTTACAAAGCAGGGAGTTCACAAGCTGTGACCAAAGCTTTGTTACAGAGCCCTGTGCTTAAGGTTAACATGAGCCAATTTCCCTCTTTTTGCTGCAGGGTTTGTAAATTTATATTGTACGAAATACAGGAAAGTCCTATTTCTTTCTGACAGCGTACTATGCACTTGGAATTTTGACTGTACCTTGATTTTGTCTGCTGCAGTGATTCCATGTTCCTCTTATGAAATGTTTAAATAATAAAATGCATTTTTAATATTTAAATTGTTCAAGCTGTCTTCCTTAATTACTTGGGGGCTAGGGGCTTTTTGAATGTTTGCAACAAGTTGGACAAACAAGACATTTATTTGCCCATGTGTATACTTCTTCTTTTTTTTTTTAATCAATTTTTCAGAGATTGCAATGCAAGTACCAGAGCCCAAAGAGGCTTCAAATGTATAGTGCTGCAAACAAAACCAGCAGGAGCATGGACTTGCAGAGTATATGTCACTGAAAAAGATGGGTGTCAAAAATAATGAGGCAAGCTAAGAAGATATTCTGTTTGCAGCCCCAAGAAAAAAGGGGAAATTATGCCTATTATCTAAAGGAAATGGGAGTAGAAATAAAGCAAATTATGGAAGTCTCAGCTGTAATAAAAGTTAGTAAGGCAATAAGTGAGCTGCATCAGTAGAGAGAGAATTTTTGCTGTATTTATTAGTTAAAATAAAGTCACAAAGATTAAAAGGTAAATGACTAGTTGAGGAAGGAGCATCTGAATTTGTTTGTTGCAGTAAAAAGCCACTGAGCAATAAAAAAAAAGAAGTATTGTCTATGAAACAAGTTGCTTGTGAGGGTGCTTTTTTCTTTTTTTTTTTTTTTTTTTTTTTCTTCGTNNNNTTTGTGTTTTTTTTTTTTTTTTTTTTTTTTTTTTTCCTCGTATTCTTTTAGCTGAAATGTCACAGTGTAATTAGGTTAGTTTTCTTCTCAGAAGTCAGGGTGAAAACTGATTTATGGAGTTGTTTCTGCACTTGAAACCTAAAGTGAGTGCTTGTTAGAGCAGTCCTTGCTAGTTAATTTGAGAGTTGAAGATAGCTCCATTGTGGTGGAAAGGTAGAAAAATATCTGCCTGGCTCCTATAGCTGTTTAGCTGGGTAAATGGAAAACTGGGTAGCTAATAATAGTACTTCCTTTCTTAAGTTTTCACTGAAATCATACTTATGCTAGCTGTGACTCCTTTAGCTTCAGTGGGATTGCTCATTGCTTAGTATTTTTTATGGGTGCCCCAAGGCACGATATTTCTGAAGGGCTGTTTAGGGGAGGAGTTATGTAGAGCTTCCAGTTATACAGATCTCTGTCTGGTCATAGATGTGCCATCACCAGATCTTGTACTGTTTTACTCATGTCTGTGACCTGTTGCAGCTGCACTTTGGTCCCAAAGCATCCACACGAGCTAATTGATGGAGAGTATCTGATGGTATTGAACCATGGTTGTTGAAGCAGTGGCTGAAAGGAATCCAGACCACAGAGTCAGAACAAGAACTTCTGTTTTAGTGAGGAAATAGCAGGTGGGCAGGGAAATATCAGGAAATATTTTGAAAGGGATAGAACAACGGTGTTTCCTGCATCCAGTGCAGCTACTCACTGAAATATGTATTGCTTCATGAATCTGCTGCTTCAAAAAATGTGCAGCCCTTTTATTACTTCCTTGTTGAGAGAAGCCATTGGTTATTGTGTGTATTGAGTGTTTGTCCTAGTCAAAAAGTCTGTTTCTTCACCCAAATTAATCCAGGCTACATTGAGCAAGAAAATCACCTGCTAATCTTCTAGAGTAAAAGACAGATAGTATATGGAGCAGCATCTTCTTTCTTTTACGGTAGAGGGTGTGAACTTCCCCCTGCCTTTAGATGTGTTGAGGTATAACTTGCATTTATTGAGTCCAGATTGGGTTACTACAGCAAGCCAGGCCCTCAGCTCAGTGAATTGTTGTGTACATCCTATTGCTGTTTCATGTATTTCAAATCCTTCAGTCTCAAAGCGTGTTGATGGAACAAGGTATATACAGTCAAGCCTTGCTCCATTTGTGACTGACTGACAATATTCTATTCCAAGAAAGCTTGAGGACAATCATCAAAAGATCTACAGAGAATGTAATCTTTGTGTGACAAAAGGTAAGGCAGGATCAAACCCCATCACACCGATACGGAATTATCAACTTGCAAAATGGAAGGAGATGCAAAGAGGAAAATCACTTGTGAAATGCTCAAAGCACAATAGTCTGCAATTCTGAACTGCTGTAGTTAGTGTTGAGATGCTGCAGTGTGACATGCTCTGAAATACCGAGGGTTTAACACAGGACTTACAAAAAAAGCCAAGTGAATTCTATTGTACTCCATTTTTAAACATTTAAAATTATAGTAGCTTAACAGAGGGGGGGGGGAGGGTCTTTATTCCAGAGCGTTTAAACATGTATCTCTTCTGTAATGCTTCTCTTCCTTAATGAAGCATGGTTATCACTCTAACTTTGTATTATGCAGGAGAATGCCTCAAGAACAAATGCAAAATTTTAATATAAATAGAAAACTGCATTCTCCCTCTACTACAGAGAAGAACCCACTCCTTTTTTAGTGTGTTGTGTGTCTGGGCAGCCTCAGAAACTGTTACAAGTGTTACCTCATTGTGTGTGCTTTAAACTTCTTATTTTTAAAGTGTTTTTTGAACTAGTTTCAAATTCGTGACAGTCTCCACAGTTAAGTCGTGAAGTTTTGGTTTGTGTTTTTTTCACTGAATGTAGAGAAAGGCAAAGTTCTTTTTAGGTTTGGTTTATAAATGATTTGCATTATAATTACTAGGGAATTATAGCTTCATCTAGAAATAAGCTTCTCTTTAAAATGTGTTTTATTGGGGAACTGCCTGTGCATCTTCTCCGCCTTCCAGTCCTGGATGATGTCTTTTTGCAGTTTCTTTCCCAAAGGCTGGATGCTTGTGAAGAGGATACAATATTCAGTCAGTGTGGTACTTTAGGTCTGGATGGATAAAGCTCAGATGGTTCCTATTTTACTTGTTCCTTATTGCCCTGCCCTTGTGAGAAGAGGTTTAGATGCTCCAAAAGGTGGAATTCAAGTGGTGAAGGAAAGCTCAGACTATTGTTGTTGCCAGTTACTTGTGGTAGAGTTGAGTGCACGCAAGCCATGAAGGTGAAAACTGCATTTGAGGGGAAACTGCAAGGACTGGTTCCCTTGAATTCTGTGTTCTGTTCATGGATTTTTAGCAGAAAACACCTGCTCTCTGAATTATGCAGTAGAAAATCTGCCGTGCTGGACACTTGTGTTCTTACATTGACCGTATCAGAACTGTTTGTGTTTCTGTAATACAGTCGCTTGATATTTGCAGAAGTCAAGCAGGTTTCCAAGGAGCTTGGCTTCTGCCTTCTATAGTAACCAGCTGCTGAAGCAAATAACAAACATTCACACAGCCCCTCTTCTTAAAGCCTGATAGCTGTAGGCACCCACATTCTGCCCTCTTCATTCCTGGCATGTTTAACTACATTATGACCTGTTCATTTAATCCTAAATAATTCAAAACAGCCATTATGTTCATTCAGAGCTGTGTTTGAGCACAGTGCAGCGTGTCTGGGGAAGCTGAGGGTCTCTCAAGAACAGAGCTCCTGCTGGCTCTGAACCCCAGGAAGAGCCTTAAGTGGGACTATGAATGGAAAAAAGCGATCTTGTACTGTGCCACCATCTACAACCCAGATATATTTTGGGTGTTTTTAGGAGTTTTTGCTGGGAGGTTGTCTTGCTGGGCTGAGCTAAGAGCTCAGCAGCTTTATGGCTTTGAGGTGGGTAAGTTGGTAGCTTCGTATCTCCCTGTAGAAATCTCTCTTCAGTCTGCCTCACTGTCTTCAGCCTGCAGGGTGGAGAACAAAGTTGCATGTCCCTGTATCAATTTAAGACCTGGTAAAATAATAGAAAAAGGAAGCAATTTTGGGGAGGGAAAACAGAAGTAGGTACCATAAGTTTTACTGTAACAGTTTGGAAGCAGTTGACTCGATATGGAAACAAGCAGTTATGCGGTATTTTTCTCTGAGTTAGACCTTTCATTAAAAAGCTTCACTTTTTTCTTTTTTTCAATTAAAGAAAGACCACCGAAAATATCAACATCAAGTCTCTGAAAGATAATGGTATTTTTTTTGCTAGACCCATTACTGCTTCTTCAAAATTATTAATGTAAATTATTCTTTTTTGTTTTAAATTCTCTCTCTCATTCAAATTCAACATTCTTTATCTTAAACTTTAGGCTGAAGTCTTTTACAGCTTCAGATTTCCTTTCAAATTGAAAAAATTTAGACTGACATGGGGAAAAAAAAGTCATAATGAACTTGCTGGGTTTGGGTGGTATATCTGTGGATGCCACCTTGGAAAGCTATATTGTCCTGGGGAAGGAAGGGCAGAAGCATTGAAAAAACTCTCCTGAATTTAAGCCATGGAGGACTGTAAAACCTTTTTCCCTTTTACTGTTTCTAGTTTTTAGACATGTTAGAACTCTAGAATTAAAGGATTATAAGAAAGCATTTATTAATGTAAAAATATTTCATCCTTTTTGAAAAAAAATTTCAAAAAATAAAAAAAAAACCCTCTTAGAGTTCCATATTTTCCTGACAGTTAAGCTAGGAGAGAAATGTCAGTCACTCCTCTTATATATTTGTGGATATAGGCTTCCTTTTTTTTCTGTGAATGTATGCTTCTTAATGATATATTTGGTATTTTTTTCCAGATGAAACAGGATATGTCATAAGCCCTACTAAAATAACTTCCTAGCATGAAAAGAGGTTTGCTTTACATCAGTTTGCTGCTTGTCATGTAATCATCTGAAAACGCAGAGGGGAGGGAAGGATTTGTGAAAACTCAGCTACTTAGCCTTCCTGTGATGAAAGAGATCTTAATTTACTTCTAGATGATGGAGAGGGGTGTATAGTTGTTGGGGTTTTTTTTAATAAATAAAATATAAATATATATATATATCCTGTTGATGCCATTTCCCATCAAGGGCTTGCTGAAAGGAAAAGGCTTGAGGATATGGGTGAAGCAAAGTATCAACACTGGCAAGGTTTTCAGCCTGGTTTGTTGTTTCCCAAAGGCCAGGACTTTGCAGAGCAAGGTTCAGCTCTAGCTGAAAGCACTTTGGTGTGACCCTGCTGCAAGGGAAGGGTCCTGTTCTGCATGGCTTTTTTGGGAGCTCCTGGCAAGGTTTAGGGTTTTTTTCTTTAGTTGGTTTTGTATTGCTTATTTTGTATTGTTGTGGGTTTTTGTTTGTTTGATTTTTGTTCTTCCCCTGAAACGAATGGTCATCTTTTTAATGAAACTCCTACTGTACCTGAACCTCCAGACTCCAGGTTTTTCTAGAAAGCATGGCAGTTTTGGCCTGCAATTCAGGATAACTTATCTTGTTCTTTTTTTTTTGTTTGTTTGTTTGTTTAACTCATTCAAAGTCCCTGGAATCTATAGGAGTTGTTAAACTGATTATGCCAGTTCAGTCCATTTGGTGCACCCGCTCACTTAGGAGTGCATTTCACTGTGTTTCAGGCTTTTGGATTTCCACTGTAGAGTCCTGTACTTTGTGGGAACTGTTTGCTGTGGGTGATATTAGCAGTGGAAACTAAAACTGTACTTGGATCATATGAAATGATTGCCTGCCTTTACCATTTTGAGCTATCACCTGTTAAATGACTGCGGGGAACTGGTTTCAGACCTGTGCAGTAGTATAGAAGAATAACAAAGTTCCTGAAACTTTGCATGTGGGATGAAAAGAAAACTTTTATTTAGATCAATCTATGTAACCCATATTGGGCAGTTGATTTATGTGCTCCCAAATTAAAACAGATCAGGAAAGAACACTGGGACTGTAAATGTTGTCCTCATGGTAGAAGCACAAGAGATCAAGAAAATAGTAGAATGGGGCCCTCAGAATTTCGTTTTAGTGTTCAGAAAAGTAGTTGACACCATAAATATTTGTACCAAGCAGCTCTGTAATTGGGTCATTATTTACCTATGCCAGGCACAAGTACGAATTAGTCCAACACGTTAGCAGCTGTTGAACTGTACACAGGGCATGGATTACATTACATGCCCTATTGTTCAGTTTAAAATTAACATGCCATAATCCTCATTAAAACATCATATGTGATATTTCATTGTGGTTATTATACAGTTATCATTAAGGCAAATTGTATTACTGAGTTACATTTAATAATGCAGTGCACTGTAACAGTTGCATATATTTCAATTAGAAAGTAGATTATGCCTGTAGGACAGTTTAGCATTTTCTTTCAGCCTGCAAGAAATGAAAGAAAAACTTCTCTTTTTGTTTGTTTGTTTCTTTTTAAAAGTTGTGGATAAGCTGAGATTTTTATTCTCTTTCATGCACTTTCCCCTTCTCATTCATGGTCCTTTAGCTTTGAGACTGAGTCAGGGTGAAGGTGGAAATAATGTCAGCAGGACAAGCTCTGCAAGGGAAAAATTAGTCCTGCTCCGACTACCTTTTACCTTTTTCCCTAAGTATATAGAGAAATTAATTTTCACCGCAGCCAATCGCTCTCCTTCTACCAGCTTAAAATTTACCATAGCTCTAAAAATTTAAATTTAGTGTGTCATATTCTTATCTTAGAGGAACCTTGAGTTTCTTTTTGCTTAGGAATTGGCTTGATAATGTCGTCATCCTCCTCTGCTGAATATCACCTGGGATTTGATTACGAAAAATTTTCCTCAGTGCTGCTGTCCTCAAATGTTGCTGATCTAAAATGTCAGACAGGTTTAATTCTGGTCTGCTGCTGTTTTCAGCATTTATCCTCATCCTGGCACTGTTGTGTCCTTCAATATGAATCTCCCACAAAACCCCATATGTGAATGGTCTGTAGAATTTGTACATCAGCATGTTATACATGAACAACAGCTGCATAAAATAGAATGCAGGTACATGCTTACGGGTTCAGGTGCTTTCATTTTTCCCCTGCTATTATGGAAATGCCTTTGTTCTACAGAATAGCTGTAATAAAAGCTGAATTTAATGCCAGTTATGAAGAGTGGAGCAAAGAGTTTGTGGGCTTGCATTACACTTGAGATGCAAGTGAATGGTAGCTGCTTTTAAATATGTATCTTTGCTGCAGATAGTTTGGCAACCCTGCTAGCATTCAAATTACAGACCTGTGAGATAGGTGTTCAGTAGTGCAAGTGAGCTGAAGTTGTATTCATACATCTCGTGTATAACAAATAGCATTTGGTGATAAATACAAGAATGAAAAAGTCTAACTATTGCTTCACCCCCACATACTTTGTGCAGCTGTGCCTACATAATGAATATATTCACACCCAAGAACTATTTGAGGTGGGGTCAAGTCAGCCTTATTTGCCTGGTGTTGGCTATTGTAGTTTAAGGAAAATTTAGCTGTCTGGGTACCTTCTCTCCTTTTCACAACCAGACACTGAATATTATGTTCTTTAGGATGATCTGTATCTCTCAGAGAGCCATAAAGCTCTCATGGACGATGTCAGCATCTCAATATGGAAGGGCATGTTTATGCTCAGTCACACAAAACCCCAGGGCTCATTTTGAAAAATGCCAGCTGTACAATCTGACCAGGTACTTCTGCTGTGTTTAACAAGAAGTGTATTTATGTGGAAAAATTAGCAGGCTCATGTGAAAAAAAAAAAAGGTTCTCAGATTCTGTAATTGCAAACTAAAGGTCACATCCTTTAGTTCTTACGTGTTCAATTTATACCAAAGTAACCTAAGTGCAAACTGGGTAGAAAGCAAGGGCCAGTTTGAGTCTCCAAGTTTTGAGTTTAGACTGCTGAATAAAAAAAATGTGCACAAAAGAATTGGTGAGTTTAAAGGATACAGTCAGTTTTCGCTTTGGTTTTCAGTCAGAGAAAACAGACTCCATGGACGACTAAGATTCTGTAGAAACTGGCTTTGATAAGCAGGAAATCATGACAGAAAATTTCCAGACAGCTCTAGGAATGTAGAAAGGTGATCTTAACTTCCATTTACTAGTATTATATCTTAAGGGAATTAGACAAAGAAGAAGAAAAGCGATAACTTCAGTATTATTGACTTGAAGTCTTGTGCAGAAATTAATAATGTTTTTGCAGTATCCTCTACTATCTCATTCATTGTTCAGGACTTGGTTTTGTTTGCTTACTGGACATTAAATAAAAATAAATCCTTCCTAAGTATGTCAAGTAAGTCTTCTGGCTGGAGTAATTGGCATGAGGATGAAAATATGCCAGGCTGGGTTCCCAGCAACACAGCTTGTCTTTGAAGGAGATGTGGAAATATATTGATATTTTGCATGGGCTTCACACTGTTATTAGGAAGAACAGCATTATCATTTAAAATGAGATAAAAAACATATTCAAAAGAATTAAATCTATACTTTACTGTATATTTTTGCTATTTCTAGCTTCATCCAGCTTGGATGATTCAAGGTCCTGGTTGGAATTGAAAGTACAATACAATACAATTCTTGTACAATATGACAGAATGTATTCTTTCTACAGTGTGAGCTGATACTAGAAGCTGCAGACATCTAATTTGTTTACCTCTGCATAACTTATTGCTAAACAGAAGAAGTTAAAAGCCTCAAGTCACATTTCTCACTGCAGAGGTGAATTGCAGTCTGGAAGAAAGTGCAGCCACGTTTCTGTTGATGAATGTCATACATATTTATTAGTCCTCACTTAAAAGATTACTGTAAATCAGTATCATGCTTGTAAAGTTAGCAGAGAATTTTACTAATATGAAAGTATAAAATCTGTTGACTTTCAGTTGTGCTTACAATACTTGCAAAAGTGATAAAGTGTTTTGAAACACCACCTTCTGCAGACCTTGGTACTGAGTGACAGTACAAGTTGAGATACTATTTTGAATCTGATAATCTAAGACCATCTAAGCATAGGAGAAGATTTTCTGTCCTAATTTGTCTGAAGGCAGGAGTGCTTCAATTTCCTTTCACTAAAACCCTCCTAAAACCTTCATGGCTTTTGGAGGATTAATAGAACTTTAGTGCATCTATGATAAATTTGATTTTTAGATTTCAGCAGCTGGTACTTTACCTCAGACTGACGGTGTTCATCTTTCCTCCCTGCAGACGTGCTTATTATAGAATATTCATTTTAAGAACTTCATCCAGGTCAGGTAGATCTTGGTAGAGAAATAAAAATGTAATATTTTTGTTGGTGTTATTCCTACTGTGATTTTTAGAGAACACATACTTTCAGCTGTTTGGATTAACATATTTTCTACAGCAATTAAGTAGAAAAGAAAGGTGATGTAAAAACAAAATTAAATTTTTTATATCCAAAACTATCTTTAAAACGAATGTAATCAATAATGATAACTAATAATACTCTTATTCCTTTTATCCAAACTATGCCTTTAACCCAATTCATAACTTAGTGACTTACACCGGAGACTGAAAATAGGGATAATTCAGAGCTGACACAAGTCTGTATTCCATCTTCACCCTGGGAAGCCCTTAAGGAGTTAATTACGACATCTCTGCAATTCCTTGGCCCAAAAGCTGGATGAAAAGAGCTCCAGAGTGGTGAAGACATTAAAGTGTTTTCAGGACTAAGTCCTTAAAGCTTGGATCTTGCTGTAGCTGGTGTTGACGTGCACAAGCAAAAGTTACTATAACGTGATGTTACTTCAGTTTTTTTTCAGAGAAGTGGTGCTGGCTTCAGAGGCTGGTCAGTGGTGGATGTGGGGGTGAGAATAGAAACTACCTCACACGCTCTGAGGTGAGGAAACCCCTTGCTGACTGGCAGATACAGGAGGCCACCCTTCTCAAAACCCCTGTGCTTGCTCCTCTTGATGCTAAGCCTCTCTCTGCAGATAGCAGGTGAATTTATGTAAGCTTTAACCCTTCCATAAAGCACTCCCTGTTAGAAACTGTCTTGCTACTTCTTCAGTCAACTATGAGATCTCCTGGGGAAAGGTGAGGGTTGAAACTGCCTTTCTCTTCTGTTCTCTACTGTACTCACTTCATGTTTTCCAACATAAGTGAAGAGGAGTGGTCCTGTAGAAGAATTCCTGAGGATAGTGACCCTTTGTATCATTCACCCTACAGACTTCATTGCACAGATTTTGATTTTTATCTGCTGAGAGGAGTGACCTGGAGCCCCTCTGTAGCCAGGGATCCCAGGGCTGTGTCATGACAAGCTTCAGATTCAGGAGGGTTCAACCAGCACTTCACAAATATTTATCCTGGCACTTCTGGGACATTGGCACCTTTTGTTTATTTAAAAAAACGCAGTAGCTGTTGATTATAACACCTATAATAGCTCTAAACGTGTTTCCAAATTTACTTACTTCTCTCTAGCAATGAATTGCCTGGAAGTGCTCTCCAGTGAACTCGCTCCCTGCCTGTGGTCCCTGTGTGCTCAGATCGCTCTCATTATCTGTGGGAAGCTCCACTTCGCCACTCAGTGTTCACTATGAAAATATCCACTGCTGTGCTGACAGTGATGTAGTACATCTAATTCCAGTTCAGCCTTAAAGAGGGGTTTTGTTTTGTGCAGTGATACTCTTTTTAAAATATATGAAATAAGGTAACTACCTCATTGTACAAGTCTAAATCACCTGCTGTTTTTCTTTTTTTTTTTTTTTTTTTGGTCTCTAAGTCTTTGTTCAGTTTTGTCTTAAGCTAAAATGAGCTTTAAAATAATTGAGATCTGTGTTACTTTTTAGCAGAAATATTTGTGATGGTAAATACATTTTAAACTAGCAGGAGTTAGAGGGCACAATTTCCTGCACATGCAGTAACTTTCAGTACTGTCAAGAGGCAGCTTCTTTTTGTTTCTTTTAGTGATATAGGTAATACTTGGTGTGCAGAGGTAAATCAGCAAAGGCTGCCTGCATTATGACAAACTGATTTGCCGGGTAGACAGTTGAGTTTGATAGAGATAAAGGGTTCTATCTGTTACTTCAGTGAATAAGGTGCTTTCAGTGAGGAAATTGGGTTTTCTGTTCTCCTACTTAATACCAGAATAAATTAAAGCAGTGACTAAACAAAAAATAATTTCCCCCACAGGTATTTTGCGACCAATAGGTCTTGCTCTTTCCTGCAAGAAGAGCTATTTTAAAAAAAAGAGATATAGTGCATAGCACTGTAGAAGAATTTTCAGACATAAATGTAGTCTCTTCAATCTAGGACCACAGTGAAAGTGCTGCTTCTGATGAGGTTATCACCCAGTCATGTGATTTGGAGAATCTAATCTTTCAGAAAAATATTGACTGGGGTAACTGCCCTTTGAAAAACCCCTGTTTCTAAAAGTGGGTAGAAAATAGTAATGAAAGGAGGTAGGAAAGCCCAAGAAAAATATTGTATCATGTATCCTAAGAATCTTTTTCTCTTCCCCCACCCCCTCACATATAGGGCTGCACTGGAATTTTTTCTATCACATTTCAGTTTGAAATTAAATATTCCCAAAGTGATAAACTGACCTTTAAATGAAAGCAGACTTAGTAAGGATGTAGATTTTCATAGACTTTGTTGTAGGGAAATGAAGGGCAAATTCCCACCTTGTGCGGCTTCTCTTATGGGAGGAAGTCAGAAAGGTCCGGGCAGGATACATGGGCCTGGTTGTAGGCAATAAAGCTTGCATTGAAAGCTCCCCTCGTCCTGGGGAGCTCACCAGTGAGGCTGAAGGTAACAGGACACGTTTTGCTGAGTGCCCAAGTGCATTGGCAGGCACTAGTTGCTAATGCATGGCTTTTTCTCAGAGTTCATCTTGTGAGCTTGTCCTTGCTCACAAGGACATGTCCTATGCCATGAGTCACATCCTTCATGGCATAGCACTCAGCCTCAAGGAACTGAAAAACTTTGGCAGGTGGAAAAAGAGGTGTATTTTCCCCTCAAGAGCGATATTCATTGGCACTTCAACACCTTCATGGCTTTCTAATAGGAGCAGCTGTAGAGTTTCTATTTCCAGCATTGCTTGAAACACTCTTGGGATGAACCTGAATGATCTGCATTTTGTTCACATTCCCTGAGGCGTTGCTTTCCCTGAGCCTATCCAGATGTAAATAAAAAACTGGGCCTGACATTTCCTCTGCAATTATTACCGGTTTTTCCTATCATACTGTAGGTATGATGTACTCTGTGTAGGCAGGACTGTGTTGTGTTTTACTGTATACTCTGCATCATTCCTGCATGAATTCAGAATCACAATGAAGCAGCAATAATATGCCTGATTTTGAAAATGGGTCCTATTTGCCTTCAGTTGAGGCTTGTTCTAAGAACTGATTTCTGCATGGGGGAAAACTCTTCTTTACGCAGCTGGTATTTGTTCTTATTTGTACAAGCTTGTGCTCCAGAAGATACAGGATCTTGAGACTCTCCTGCCTCTTTCCCTAAGAGCTAATTGCTCTCCCTAGCACTTAGAGGTTTCCAGCAGGTGTTTTTAAGCCCTAAACATGTAGGGAAAATAGTGTAATCAAAATCAAAGTAAGATCTTATGAGAGGGGAAGGTGATACTTATCTTAAGAAAGGTTTAAGCAAGTCGATTTTAAGTGTTTATATTCTGCAGCCATAGTTTTCATTCTCTCACACCTGTGAATTTGCAATCACCAAGTTGAGCACATCCAAGTGGACTCATTGCAGAGAATAAAGGATACGAGTTGACAATGCTTCATCATGTCTGAGAGGGTATCTCTTGATGATAGTGACAAACTGGTTTCTGGAGAGGTACTTCATAGTATTCCATAGTCTTCAACTCTTGCAGTGTGGCCCTTTGTCTTAGAACCTTGTTGAATACAGCTTCCATAAATTTTCTTCTGGGTTGTTGCTTATTTTCTGTTTTTTGGCTACTTTCGAAAATGGAGGAGCTCTGCCCTCATTTTGTTTAACAGGAAAGGGGTGGATATACGTGATACACTGCAGCCTTCTTGCCATTGTGGCTTTGTGCTTGTGACAGAAGAAAGATGTTTGTATTTCTTCTAGAACTGTTGTCCTGGGAATGGGGTCCTGCACTACTAATGTAGGCTTTTTTCTTTTGCTTTGTGCTGTTTTTTAGTGCTTCACACATATACCAACCTCTATATAATATCTCTGTTACATAACTGTGTGATCATTGGACAAAAGGCTTGGTACAGCTGTGCCCTTAGCTTGCGTTGTATATAGGTAACCTCTTGCTGCACAGTACCTTTTGAAAACTTTATCCTTCTTTTCATTGAAGCACCTAGAATGCTTATTCCTGTCAAAAAAGGAAGAGAAACCCATTCAAATGAAAACAGACCCAGAGGCATTTTGACTGAGCATGCAGTAAGTTGTTGCTTCTTAACATTCTTTTTGCATTGTTATAGCTTCCTATTGATATAATTAAAAAAAAAATCCTTAAATTCAATGTGCAACATTAAGATACAAACTGATACAGCAAAACCAGTTACTTTCTTCCTTGTGATAAGCTGTGTTGAAATATGTTGGCTGAAAGAGAAGACATTGCTATGAAATTACCCCAAGAGTTTATTGCTAATACTAATGTACAGAATTTTGACTGTAGCTCTACAGGCAAGAATCCTCTAGGACGGGGCATATCTTCTGTTTTAATTTACCCCTCATAACATCTTGACCGCTGTACTGGCTTCTGTTTGTTTTCTCCGGGAATAATTTTTTGCAATATTCCTTGTTTAAGCCTCTGTCTTCAAGACCCAGCAGCTGAAATAGCAGAGGAGTTAAAAATAACTGAAGGGTTCTTGGTGGGGGAGGGGGGTGGTGGAAATAGGTGCCATGGTATCGTTAAACCCCTTTAAATGGTTTTCATTTAAAATTGGAGGTAGAAATGTGTGGGTTCTATAGGCATTTTTACAGGGCTTGTGTAACTCTTGGGGCTCTGTGCAATTTGCTGGGAGTGACAGATGATTGATTTTTTGCTGAGCGAGAGTGGATGGTTGCATTTGTGAGTGTTTTGAGTTCAAAAGTCCAGAAGTTAGGTGTGTGAAAAAAAACCTTTATGATGAAGAGTTGCATTTTGGAGAATACAAAGTAAAGCAGAGGATGAATCTAATTATTGATGAGTACCTGGGCTATGCTTTTATTGACTTTTTTTTTTAAATAATTTCAGTTCTCTGAAAGGTACTCAAATTTAAAAACAAATTGTATCTTCTGCAACATCTTGCTATTTCACTGTGAAGGAACTTTAATATCTCTATTGGATATGGGCAAAAAGAAAGAAATAGGAAAGATTAATGACCTGTAGTATTTGTTGGTTATGTTGTAGCCTTTAGCTTCAATAGGTGAGTAGGTGTTTGCATCTTAATTATATTGGATCAAAGGGAAAGCTAGACTTTTCAGTTGTTTTAAATATTCTAAAATGTGTGTTTCTTGTTTCTGTTGGTGAGCAATTTCTTTTCCTTTTCATTTTAAAAATCTTTAGTTCTCAAAATAGTCAGGTGTTGTTTTTTCCTATTGCTTTCCTATTTTGCTTATTTAATTTACTTTCTCAGTCATATTCCTCAGAAAAGTGAGAAGAGGAGCTGAAGGAAAAAATGCTGCTTAAGAGAAGCAGATGATTTATGCATTTCACACTTAAATAAAATGTGGGTTTTTGTTTTTGTTTTTTGTTTGTTTTTGGGGTTTTTTTGTTTGTTTTTTTAAAGTAAAATATGTTGGGTTTTTCCTTTTTTTTTCTTTTTATGACTTCTTTGGAAGTGGGGCAATAATCTAGATGTTGTTGCACTTGTGCAGTTATCTGACCTTTTCATTGATCATAAAATTCTCTAAAGTTCAGTCCTATCCATGGAGTGCTGAGAGGCAACTTTCTCTTGTCTCTGGACTTGACATCTGCAGTTTTCTGATCATTTTTCTGATCATTTTTCCAGGCCCCATGGAGGAATTTCTGAAGGAAGCAGGTTGCTTTGTTGACAGCTGTTCCTCTACCCAACTCACTCTTATTGCTTGTTCTCTGGCCTGTGGGGGCTGCAGAGAACCAGTGGGTTCTCTGGGTTAATCCTGTGATAACACTCTGAAAAAATTCTATCCTGATGTGCTGCAGTCAGAGCAGAGTGTCTCAGGTCATTCATCTTTTAGAAGCCACATCCTTCAACTGAAACTCGTTTTTCAGTTTCCCTCTTTACTTTCCTTTCTACTGATGCTGGCAGATAGCAGCACCCTCCATGCTTGGTTCTAGACCTCCTCCTTCCAGAGTTGCAAGATATTTAAGAGTAAACCTCGCTGGGTTTTCCTGGGGAGAACTGACATGGCTCACTGATGCTTTCAGCTTTGTGTGGCGGCAGCACCACGGTGGTTTTCTGTCTGCATTTTTTCCCCTCCCTAAAATAGCAACCAAATATAATAGCTTAATTTTAATATTGAAAATACTAAATTTAATCCATCTCTATATGTCCCCTTTTCCTGGTTGTTTATGAGCAGCAGTCCAGGGTCTGCAGTGCAACATAGGAGTGTCAGTGTTTGGAGATCTTGACTGATATGGATTGAGTGAAAGAGGTGGAATGAGGTTCATAGGGATGTGCATTTTCTCTTTAATTTAAGGGGCTGAATCATGATCACAAGCCCCTTTTCAACTTTTTTTTTCCCGTTGCCATTTTATCAGCAAACCTTTACTTTTGTGCATTTCTGTAGCACTGCTGTTCAGACGCTTGGGGGAATCTTAAAATAACACCTTTGTTGGGGTTCTTATGCAGGAAAAGTACAGGAAGGAACATTTTCAGAATTGCCTTTAGGGGAGCTGGATATAGTCAGTGCTGACCCTGCAAATGTGCAGAGATGAAAATAATGGTTAGATTACAGTAATTCACAGTGCAGGAAGGAAGCACAAGATTGCACATTAAAAAAAATAAGTAGTTCCTCATGCATTAAAAAAAATACTATAAATTCTTCCTTGTATCTTTTTTTTTTTTTTGCTGCTTGCTCTTTTCTTAAAAAAACCCCACACTTACACTCATTAAAAAAAAGCAAGCAGGTGAATAAAAAATGACAAATAAACAATTAAAAAAAAACCCCAAAACCCTAAAAATAAAACAACCCAAGCCTCGAATAACTTTTCTAGTACTTCATAAAACAAGTTTGTTGTGGTTGGTGTAAGAATAGCTTTGCAACAAGGTAACAGTCCCTTCAAACCTCAGAAATCTATAGCTCTAGATACAGAGCAAGACTGTAGGAGTTTCTTTCCGTGCCACCCACAATTAATAGCCAATTTTGAATAATCCCAAGTATAAATGAACCCTCTGGGATTTGGGTCTGTGTGTTTTTGAGTTGGTAATGAAATGAAGCCTGTTCTGAAATGCCTGGATGGAAAAAGTCAGTGACAGTATTTGGTGCATCTAGTTCAGCAAATAAGACCTTCCTTTGCTGTTGATGAAATCACCTGCAAAATCATGAAGACATGGCCTAAAGGCAAACTTGCTTTGAATGCTATGTGCTGGTTCAGTTTTTAGCAAGTCTAGCAAAAATGAAGGAGTGGAAGAGTAGAGGACTAAAAGATGAAGCAGATGAGCACTGGCTCGGAGCACGTTGTCATGGAGAGAGGTCTCTCTCTGCACTGCAGTGTCTCGTTGCAAAGGCACAAATGGAGGTCCTGGAAAGGGCTCTGTCAGGGGCTTCTCTATCCCAGTGGCAGCAAAGGTGGGCGACAAAGGTACCTTGCTGTAGTGCACCGTGCAAGGGGCTTCTGCTGCTGCTTTGCAAGGAAGGGGGAAAGGATGAGCCAGAAGCAGTAGTGGTAGGACTTTCTTCTCTGGGAGGCTTAATGTTGTCTGAAAAGCTTTCACAGCTGTTCCCTGATTCTTTGGGAAGAAGGGAGGAAGGAGCCATTGGGTAAGACCTGCTCTGCAGAATGTCATGTCTTACCAGAGAGCATGCTGAGGTGTGGCTGGGCTACAGAGTGCTTCAGAATAACAGGATGTAAAAGACCTTTGTGTTTCAGAGGTTGGTGGGACTTGTGGTTTAATACAAAAAAAGGGGTAAAGACAGTTGACTATAAATGTTAATAGTCATCAAGAACAGCAACAACCACCTTCAAGTATAAAAGATGAAAAGTAATAAGAAATTAGTAAAACATGGTCCAGTCCTGGAGAATTTGTAAAAACAATGCAAATGATATTGCTTAGTAAGTTTCACCAAAAAAACCCCACAACTTCTCATGTTTAAAAATCAAACATTGCTTTTGGAATGCCGGGTTGTTCCAAGAATGAACTGAAAATAGGTACCAGTCTAGTTTTTTTTGAGTCAGATGTTGAAATGAGAAAAATAACCTTCCCTTGCATCAAACATGTAAATGGCAGGTCCATCACACAGCTGGGTGAAAATAATAATTCAGACTTTCAGTGCAAGGTCTTACAAGGAGAATTTGAGAAAAAAAAAAATCAATGAAGGTATTTGTTTAAACTATATTATTCAAGTGAAAATTCCTTGTAGAATATCTGTGGGATTTCATTATTCATTATTCAGGTCTCTTTCCCAAGAGGGGAATGCAGATACATATATTGAAGTTTGTGCAAACAAGAGTTGGATAGTTCTAGTTTACTGCAGTACTTTTCTATCTTAGTTGTTGATTGAAGCTTTCTCAATACCCAGTCTGTTGAATTATAGACAGACATAGGTATGCCTTATTTCACATGCCAAGTTGATATGAATGTGTAACAATATTTGAGTTTGTTTAAAATATTACTGATGTTTCATGTACAAAATTTGTGGAATGTATTGGGAAAGAATGGTTTTTAGGCTTGGAAATGAACTAGTTTTCAAAATAAAACCAGTTCCAAAATTATAATACTTCTCCTCTTGTACAAATTTTTATGGGGTATTTGTTGAACTGTGCAATACTACTTGGTTAATAGAGGAAATTAAAACCAAAACTGTTTGCTAGGGGTTTAATAATAATATAAAATATGAAAGCAGGACTCGGAGACCTAGTCCCTGTTTGTGTGATCAAAAGACACTTTTTCTTAGTGGGGTCTCTGCTATTAAGCAAAGTGTTATGATAGTAAAAGTTGCCAGAAATCCATTTCGACTACATAAGGTGTGAAAAGCTTAATTATGAATGAGTAAGTGGACTCTGGTTGGCATGGAAATACAGCAGCTAATTTTGCACCAGTCGTATTTTCATGCTGCAGTGGCTTGACTTATTAGCTGTTGCTTTCCCATTAGTTCCAAAATCCAACCTTCTCCCTCTGCACTTCCAGAAATACTAAGTTGTGCTTGCAGTAAGAATGCAGTAAAAATGTAGCTTGTTTGAACACAGGTAACTCACCTTCTGGCTTGTATCCTCAGCCCACTGAAACTTAAGGTTTTCAGATTGCATAACTCAGAGGGCTGGAAAGTAAACAGAACTCCCAAAATACTCAAAATTGGTTTTGCATGCCAAGTTTTCTGAAAAGCTGCCTCTCTTCCAACTCTGGCTGAATAGTTCTGGTCTGTATGATGTTCATGGTGAAGCTGTTTCCGAGAGCAGACTTGAGTTGCACTGATCTGGGTGGTCCTGTGCAGTATCAGTGGCTTGGGCACATGGAGGACACAGTGGAATCTGAGTCATAAGTACATCTGGCCATAAACTACAGCTGTCCTTTTCCACTGAGGCTGTAAGGGAGGGTTAGGTACAAGCTTGCAGAGGGAAAGGCCTGATGTCTCTCCTAATTGAAAAGAAAATTAAATATTTTGGCTTCATAGTATACCAAAAGAGATAATTTCTCCTTTGCAAGAAATATAGTTGGACATACACCCTCAAGTAGGTATGTCTAAAGAATGCCCCTCTGACCACTTGACAGGTGGAACTAATTCAGTTGATGTCTGAGATGCTGTTAAAGCCTAAAAAAGATTTTATTTTCAGGGCATAATTACGTGTCTGCCTTGTTTTACTACATTAACAGTGTAAGTCAGGTTTCTAAAGGTTGCCAATGACATGAATTACTGTGAAGCTGAGAGTCTGTGCAGTGACAATGAGTATTTAAAAAAAATGCAGTTTCCAAGAAATGAAAGCCTTTGACTCGTATGGAAATGTCATGAATTTATGGATCTCTTACAGAAAGGAAATTTAAGTGGTTTTATTTTCTTAAAAAAATTAAAATTATTCAAAATATGGAAGTTGTCTCATATAATACATGTACCATGCATGAAGCTTTCCAGATGAAGTCTGATTCCCTTGAACTTCTCAGACCAGTGATGTGAGAAAATGCTTTCCTCTAACATTTACTGAATTTGATACTTGGGGAGGAGGCAGGGAGCAGATTGGGCCAGAGGTAGGGGTCTTCAAACCGAATAACATGATTCTGTTGAATGACTTGCATATGGCTTAGTGCATCTCTACAAGGTCTTATTGGAGTCAGTAAAGCTATATGATAGCACAAGTTGGCTGTTGTGATTATTCTTACAGGATTAATGTTGTAGCTCTGCGTTCAAAGTGCTTTGCAGCTATCCACATGTGCCTTATATGTACCACTTGGTTGGCAGGTCAAGTGATGGGGAAATGCAATGCTATTTAATGCATTTTTCTCCTGTGAATTTTCTTGATTCTACAATCTGTTAATAAAATTTAAAAGAGTATTTTCGTACTAATTGTCATTAAGTCTTTCAAATTTCACAGAAGAGGCTTGGAGTCTTTAGCAGATGGTTGAAAATGAAATATACTTTGGGGGAAACAGAAGCTCTGCCAAATCTGGACCTTGAACAGAACTAGTCAACTAAACAGAAGTGAGACACAGCAGGGATGGTTTGGAATAGGCTTTATTATGGCCAGAAAGCTTCAGGCTGTGAATGACCTAATCAACCTAAGCTCCAGACATATACCTAAATTAGCTTCCACTGTACCAATCCTCATAGTACTCCATTTTTCTTCACTCAAACATCATCCTAACAGATCTGAGCTCTTTTAGAAAATGGAAAGCTATAACTCTCCATGCTTGTCCTCTTTTCATTGTATTTGTCCTATTCAACTCTCCTAATGCCTATATTCTTAATTTTCTCCTTTAGTTTTCCCATCC
The DNA here is from genome assembly GCA_013397795.1 of Orthonyx spaldingii. NCBI lineage: Eukaryota > Metazoa > Chordata > Aves > Passeriformes > Orthonychidae > Orthonyx > Orthonyx spaldingii. The sequence goes on from VZTJ01001072.1 coordinate 3,483,583, forward strand.
TTTTCCCTGACTCAATTCTGACAATTTTCAAACAACTTCTTGTTGTTCTACAAGAACAAGAAAAAAGAGTAATGGGAGCAAAGCTCCTCAGTGTTGAGGGGCACTGGAAGGCTGTTCAGTTCCCATTTTCCGAAGGGATTTCTGTGTGACCTTGTCTCCTGCCTCATTTCCATCTTTGCAGCATGGGGATAGAGTAACACGCCTTGCCAGAGAAAGGGAAGCCACGCTTAATGTTATAAAAAGCACCATTCCTAAGGGGTTCCTGGCTGTCTGCATTTGCTACCCTGTGTGGTCCCTACTGCACTTAGGACTGCTGTTTACAACTGGAATAGCAAACAAGCCTGGACTTGCTTCTGTTCATTTAACCAGACTTGGCTTGATTTGCTGTGTGCAGCCCAGAGCCATCGCTGTGCACAGGCCTGTCGGACAGCGGCTGCAGAGCGTGTCCGTCAATGTCACACGGACGTGGGCTTCTTCTGGAAACACTGGTGCAGTGTTGCAGGCAAGAAACTGAAATGGAATAACATGACTCTGATCATGCTTAAGCATTAGCCAGGGCAACAACAAAATGCTGTAAGCATCCTCCAGTTAATAGCTAAATAAAGGCTGCATAGCATCACGTTGGTCTCCAATGTTTAAAGAATGGTTCAGCGTGAAATTCGAACAGCAACGGCTTGTGTGTTGCTGTGGTGTGAATTTAATCAACAAATTGGCCTAGCTTCATGTAAAAAAATAATATACTGTGTATATATATTAGATACCAGTATATATTAAATATAATGAAATATTAGATATTTATTTATATAAAACTTTCTCACTTGATGCTTTTTATTCATAAATCATATAGTCTCATGGCCTCTGAATCAGTCTCTGCTTTATACCAATAGACATGAACTTTCAAAATCTTTTTGTGAGAAGTAGATTTCCTTTGAGAGTGAGAGAGGCTATTTAGGGGGTTTGATGTGGGTACACAAATAGTCACTTGAATTTATGAGGCATGATTGCTCTGGAATTCAAGGGGACAGGATTAACCTGGTGTAGTAGGTGTTGGTTTGCATCGCCTGAGGTGGTATTCCTAAATTCTACAACATTATCACAGTTTTAACATGAATTCCACGGTTCACACAGAGATACGCAGGGGATCATGTAATTTCCCTTTGTCATCCTGGTTTCAAGTGACTATAGTTGTAATGATTTACTGGAATTCTAATTCCCTTAACAATTAGTAGGCACACTGGAGCCCACTGGGTTTTATTCAGAGTCCATTGAAACTAATGGAGGGGAAAAAATCCCTTTGACCTCATTTGGCATTGGCTCAAGCTCTTTGCAGCTGAAGCTGACGGCTTCATCAAAATCCACTTAACCTTCCAGGGATGAATGTGTGGCAGGGACTGGTCGTCAGGTCGTTCTGGATCTTCATGGGTTTGCTGGGGGGACTTCTACACTTTTCCCTCATCATTTCATTTGTTATCAATCTAGGTGAAAGGAGCAATCTCAACAGTACCAGAAGCCAGTGTGATGTCTTATGTGGTCTCTTAATAACGTGGTCCAACCTCAGCATTGTTTGGGTGACCCAGGATTCATACAGTTAATAATAAGTGTAACAGAGGATATGCTTTAGAATTAACATTCTGACATGGTTGTTTTCCTTGTTTTCACAATTTTGAAACATCCTGAGGTTAAAAAACAAATTGTGCCTCCCTCCCACTCCATTATTTAACCATATCCCTGAATCTTTCCATGTTTTAGATGTGCCTTTCCAATGAACAAACCTACACAAACAAACACCTAAATATAAGCAACTGTTGGTTTGGAACTGATTTCTATTTTAAGAAATAGAAAACAAATAGGAATAATACAGATGAAAAGCAGAAAATGATCAGCCTTCCTTAACTGTTCCTCAAAAACGTGACGAATTCCACACAATCATCTCCTTAATGCTCTGCATTATCATACAAACGCAAATTTAGAGATGCTATTATCATATTAAAATTTTTCTTGTGTTCTGGAAAAATAATTTATCTGAAGCTCACCTGATTCTGTTCAGGTTAGTAGGACACAGAAGGAAGGTTTTCATAGAGTTTCTCCAAGTTAAAGCCCATCAGGACACCACAAGAGCTTTGTTATTCCTGAATGCCATGTTTTGTTGTATGAAAGGATAGACTTAATGAAGCTACAAACTCAAGCTTGTTTCACTGCCACTAAGGATTAGGGAAGAGCCTTGCTAAGAAAAACATGAGTCTGAACCTAGTCTTGGGCAAGCTGCTGTAGGGAACCCTGTGTGATCTCCTGGGCTCCTCCCCAGCCGCAACCATTCTTTGATTCTGAGTTTCACGAGTGATTCTCTTCAATGGCAAGGGAAGAAGTAAGATCTGCTTGTTGACTCCTCCAGGGCAAAAACTGAAGGGAAAGACCTCTTTCACCTCTTCACTGGGCTGGTGTACTGGGTTAGGATGCTGTAAATAACTGCTTGTGAGAGAGAACCAGGCTTTGCATTTCTTGTGTTGGAGGCATTGGCCATGGATCCTCTGAAAGCATATTCCTGTCCCTTTGATTAGTGCTAGCAGCAAGGAAAGCTGTTTCCACCACTGAGGGATATGTTTTCAAAGCAATGTGTAGGGCTTTGGAATGTGACACCATTAAATGTTAACGTGCATTTTCAAATAAGGAGCCTCAAGGCTAGAGGTAACTCTTTGATCTTTAAAAAGCTTGCCACATAGAAGAGTGAGTTTCAATGTATACTTATATCTGCAAACACTTGCAGGTAATTAGATTTTAGTTTCAGGGCTGCAGGACTTTGCAGAAATTATTCAGGTTTCAAAAGGCTCAAAATTTCACATCAATTTCTATTTATCTCAAGGGATTGAGAGGGGCATAAAACAAACCTTTAATGGCCTGAGCCACGCTTTATTAATTGCTTTGTTGAAGAGATAAAACCTGTGGGAGTTTGTGTATTAAAATGGGATGTGAACCAGCAGAAATCCAAGCAGGATCTGAATTTGATTTAAAGTGAGTAAGAAAATACACAGCTGAGCTTTCCTCTGTTGTTTAAAAGATTATTACCCTAATATATACAGTTTCTTTGTTTTTAAGGAAGCGTGTCTGGATTGAGCCATAATTATATGTGAAAGCATTTGAGCTAGTCATTCAGTATTGGAGGAGTTGGAGATGTCTAAACAAAATTACGTGCAATTAGGGAGCATAGGGGAGTTGTCTGTTTGCCATATCTGAAAATAGTTATCAAATTATTACCCAAATTGTTCTACATCTGACAACTGTATCTAGAAAGGATTCTTATGGTAACTTTGCAAAGATGTCTCAGGTTTGTATGCTGTTTGAGACAGGGGACAATGAAATATAGGAGTTGGTTTGATTTTTTTTCTTTAATTGAGATTTTTTTAAATGTTTTGTTTGCAAAGTTCCTTACAAGGAGGACTACTGATAGAAAGTGAATCTTTTTCCTTGTTGGATGAAAAATAGCCTCTTTAGACAAAATGAAAGGTAGCTGACTGCTAGAGTTCTGCTGGCATTTAAACTGATGCATTAATCAATACTTTAAATCAAAACTGCCATCTTGTTGAATTTCGCCTTTTTGGTTTTTTAGTTGCTTGAATTTTCACTGTGGTTTTTAAAATGAGGAATGCCTGGTTTTGTTTAATCCCATGTGAAGAAATACTGCACTGCAATCCTTAGTGTCTTTTATAGTTATTTATTAATTCTGTTATTAATGTATGTGAACTTGCTGCAGAACAAGTTTTGTGTAACCCTCATGTGGACAGTCCTACTTGTTCTGGTTATGTCATTTTCTCTTCTTTTTCTATTATTCTGTATTCACATAGGTTATGAGAGTATTCTACTCATCCACCTCCAGTGTTCTGTGTAAATACAGGAGTTACTGTCTATCTGTCTCTGAAAATAATGCAGAAAACACTAGATGGGTTCAAATTGTCATGATAATTAGCAGATATGTTTTACAGATGATTAGGAAATTCCTTCCACTTAAAAGAAAATACAATGACAGAGATGCTGATGTGGGTCTGAGTTATGGACCAGAATTACAGTGATGTAAAGGCCGAGGACTGTGGTCATACAGTGCCATGAGTTGTTCAGAGCATGGGATTGGAGTCTAAGGTTGCATAAGTTTGTAATGAAGGCTGTAGCATCAAGATAGTCTCAAGTACTGATTCTCAAAATAATCACAGGTAGTTAGAAAAGTTTGTGTATAAACTGCCTTGCTTGTTTGCTATCATGTTAAATCTGAGAGATCTGTATGTTACTTTTCTCCTGTGGCACTAAAAATGCCACTGTGACTGATGGAGAGAGAACACACTGCCCTAAGAAATGCCTGGAAGAAAATTTTCATCTTTAAACTGACATCAAAGCTGCATTCACCTTGCTTTAGAATGGGAATTTTGAACTTTTTTCAATCTTGTCCCTTATCTAAGCCATTAACTTGCATAGAAGAGTCTTAAAAATTGCTGTTTCGGGGCTAAATAAGACATTTTTGTTGGAGGTTATTGAGACATGAAATGATTACTTATCATCCCTTGAAATGACATTACATTTAAATGCAATGGTACATGGGCACTTACCGCTACCTTCCTCTCTGTTAATCCTTGCTCACAGCCTGCAAATTGAACATTCTCTCAGCCTTATGGGATGCACTGAAATTCTCAGGGTTATAATTGGTTTTCAGTGTGCCATCCTGCATGTTACACAATTTAAAGAGACTCTCTTCCAAACTGAAAACATGTAATGAACCCCTCCAAACAGAACACATTTAGTGAATCCCATGCTGTGTATTCTTTCCCCTTTAATCAGTTTTTTCCATGAATTCACCAAAGACTCAAAGGGAAAATAAAAATTGAATTCATTTTATCGTGATTGATTTGAAAATTCAGGGGACAACCTCTTGGTTATTGATGGCTTTTAAATTGCCGTGCATTGTTAGCTGGGCATGCCTGTGAAATTCATCAGCATTCCACAATCTGCCTCTGTTGTTTGCTTACAGATAGCAGCTCTAAATTTAGATGTGCACAATATAACCTTACCAGACAAAGTTATGGCGTTGTCTGAAAGTCTTTGCAAGATCTGCCTGTATAAATGAGCCCTTTTCCATAGAGGTCCATAGGAACCAGAGCAGAAAAATCTTCTTTGGGAAGGCGAAAGCTGAGGCCTGATTGAGTTTTCCACATGGTGGATGTTGTCCAACCTCATTGCTCTTCTGAAGTAATGGTTGGGTTAAATAGAGGGAGAATGGGAATGAGGCATCACACTGAAGCAGATACTCCTGGGTCCTGCTCCAAGGTTGGATAAACTGCATGACTTCAAAGATACTGAGAGTATCTGAACCTTAGTATTGTGCTGGGGAAGCAGGACAAGACAAGAACTTACAAAGAGCTGATTCTTCCTTAACTTTCCTTCTTGCATTCATCCCTGAATTAATGAAAGTTGTGTGGATCTCCAAAAGAAAGCCTATCATGGTAATTGTTTTCTTGTTTTTCTTTAAGGTACCCCAATTAACACTGCACGTCTCTACAAAGGCAGCAGAGTCTTCACTTACAGCTCTGACCTTAGGTGTCCATGGTCACAGGTGTGATGGTGACAAGCAGTTGGTGTTGAGATGCTCCACTGAAGTTTGCAGCAGTGCTGCCACAAGCACACTAAATTTGAAGGTGACTCAAGGTGTGGGGAATAGCATAAATGTCCATCTGTATGAAAGACTCATCAGTTTGGAGAGGTAGGAGAGAAGCTTGGAGAAAAGAAGATTTGGGGGAGACCTTATCACTACCTACAGCTACCTGAAAGGGGGTTGTAGCCAGGTGGGGGTCTGCCTCTTCTCCCAGGAAACCAGTAACAAGGCAAGAGGAAATGGCCTCAGGCTGTGCCAGGGGAGATTCAGCTTGGACATTAGGAAGAATTTCTTTACTAACAGGGTGGTTAAGCACTGGAATGGGCTGCCCAGGGAAGGGGTGGAGTCACCATCCGTGGAAGTGTTCAAGAAATGACTGGACATGGCACTGCTGTGGCTTAGTTGATGTGGTGATGTTCAGTCAAGCGTTTGACTCTGTGCTCTTGGAGGTCATTTTCAGCCTTAATGGTTCTGTGATTCTATTCTGTGATTCTAAGTATTCAAAACTATGTTTCTGTCTTATTTGGCTGAATATTAAGTGGTTATGGCTCTACTTGCATAATTGAAACTATTCTTTTTCTAAATTTGACTAGAATATGAATATTTTCTTTTATTAGTGGAGTTAGTTATCTGAAATGGTCATGTTCTTCCACCTGCAAGTAAAGCACTTATGTTTTCCAAACTGGTTTTTGTGTTCTAGTCAACATGATAACCTATGTGCTGCTGCTTTTGTGCAGAATTTTTTTTTATTTCTCTCCTGCTTGTTAGTTTGAGTTTTTTCTCAATAAACCTTATTCTCAGTGAAACAGGTATTTACATTCTATTTTAAAAATTGTATTTGGAAAACTTAGAAAAACTGCTTTGCCAATGAATTCCTGAACAATTTTAACACTGAGTAATATCAGCAGAAAATCTACCATACCCCCTCTGCATTTTAATTTTCTGTTGGTGAATGCCTATAGAACTCAGTCCAGCTGGCTCTGATCTTTCTTGTGTTTTTCTTCTAATAATGATCCTGGCAGCCTTGCTGATGGCTGCACATACATTAACATTTTTTCCTGCAAATTGAGTGTTGTTTTAATGGTATCTTAAGACAAATGCTGTTCTGTTTTTTAGAATTCGTGGCTTAATTGATGGAGCCCTGAACTCCTTCAGTGATGGTCTCTGGTGAACAGAGCATGCTTGTAGCGAAGTCCAATGCTTTTGAAAGGCATCAAGTTTCTCTTTTTGTGAGTGCTGCTAAAACTTCTGAAATGTTAAAAGACAGTCTTGATATTTAGTATATATAAACTTTCAAATTTTGTTTGAAATGCATGAGTAAAAGTCTCATCTAGGTCAAGATAAAAAGAGTGCTTGTGATGATGCGATGCTGTGTGGCCAGAGAAAATGGCCTCCATGTTCTTCGACTGGTTTTTTTTCATAATGTAGCAAAAACTGCCCTGTGCTGACAAAATCACTTACCTGTGTTTTCCTGTACAGAAAGGCAATCTCAGGATACATTTCCCTACTATGATGAGAAGGGATTTTTACTGTCTCTTCCCTAAAGTGTGTTAAGTGTCAAAAGGGCAGACTTCAGGTGTAAAACCTGCTCCATCTGTTGTGTCAGCTTTGCAGGTTTCTGCTCTCAGGTCAAAGATCAAAGCATTCTCACATTAACAGGATCTCAGAAATGTTGAAAGAAGAGGCAAATAGGCACAAGAAGCATTAGATTCTGAGAAGAAAGTAGTAAGAATCTCTGGCAACTGCTGTTATGCCTGCTGAGAGTAAATCATGGCTTTGGACAAGAATATGCTTTTTCAGGTTGTTCACTGAAATATAAATGCTGAAAGGCTGAACCAGCACATTCTTTTGTTGTGATCCTTTTTTGTTTTCCATACAGAGTGATTTCAATAATTTTTGAATATCAAAAATGGATTTCTGTGATGGATGTGCTGTTCATTGACAACAGCTCATTCCTGTCTGACAAAGAGCCTCTGATCTAATGAAAAGCGTGTGGTATAAGATAAAGTGATGGGTACCTTCATTTTGTAGCTGCAGACAGTATGACTCACCTAAATGACATTGGACTATGACAGAGCTGAAATCTGAGAACACTTCTTCCTTTAACTTCAGATCGTTCTTCTTTAACTATATTTTGTTGGTAATTGGTTTAGTCTGATGTTCTTTCACCCTCTCAAAACAAGAATTGCTTCTGCATATTAGTTTACTGGAACTGCATTGATGGTTATTTGAAATTCATATTTTGAGCCCAAGTGTCATGTGGTCTCTCTGTTCCTCAAATGCAATTCTACTTCATTATTGTGAGGAGGAGTTACATGGCAGACGTGCTTGTTTCAGTAATAAACAAGACCCAGTATTGAATCAGTTTTATGAGAGCCCCTTGAGTTATTCAGAATCAGACTTGACCACTTTTTGTGAGACTAAGTTATATGTGCACACTGTATCATAAAAGATACTCCATAAATGCACTGATTGAGTAATACTTTTATGTCTTTACAGGCATATGAAAGAACACTTATGTAATTTACAGTTGCTTAGGAAGAGCTCATGATTAGCTTAACTATTGACGTTTATTTGCAGTATAGCGAGAAAAGAAAAAGGAACGTTGTGTTGTTAAGTACCTTCTCTAGTGTCTTATATCTTGAAAAATATGCCATGCATTTCAGCTAACAGATGGAGTTCACAGCTGTGCGTGTACGTGTAGCCAGTCTCTAGAAAAAAAAAAAAAAATTAAAAAAAGAAGGAATTTCTTTTTACAGAAAAACAGGTTGTTTGGGGTTTATTTTATTTTTTCTCGTCATGTTTTCAAGCATCATTTACTAAGGTCGTTAAATTGGTAGTAGCACCTAGTTGTAGGTGGCAGTTGTCGTGAGATGCTTTTTGTAGGGACTGTTGATACAGAAATAGTTTCTCAGTCTCTTCTAAATCTGTAGCCATAATCCATGTTACTTCACTTTTGGTGTCTTTTGTGTATGTCTTTTTTTTTATCCCTCACAGAATCTCCTCCTTCTCCCACGCACACATATCTCATTGAACTGTAACAGTGAAGGTTAATTTCTACAGTAAGTCCAAGTATGTATTTTTTGCCTTTTCAAAGGAGAATTGTACCTACAGGAGGCAGGAGAAAAACAGATGAAGTGAAAGGCATCAGTGGTCACTCCTGAGGACTGTTAAGAGGCATGGTACAAAATGCATGGTTTACATCTTTATAACAAAGTATGCCATTAAGTGGGTAATGCTAAGAGGAATTTTATCTAGCCTATAAATATCAGTGATTCTTTTCAACTTCAAATCCCAGTATGGAGACAATTTACATTTGCAGTCAAAATGATGCACACAATTTAACTTCAGTACCATCTGTAACTCTGCTGGTATTTTAATAATGAATAAAATTGTATCTTGGCAACAAAAGTCTCATTGAAATAATATACCTTTAATTTCCAAGTGAGTCCTCTTAAGAGTAAGCTACAAGGCCTCTGGTTTACCCTGATACCTCCTTCATGTTTACTATAAAATGGACATATCTGTGTTTAAATAGCTATCAGTGTGCAAAAGCTCTGTGATTCTGTGAAGCCCTTGTTAAACTCCCTTTGAAGTTCAGGAATTGTGGTTCAGGCAGGGGTTTGCACAGCTGGTCTCAAGCACTCCTGCCCTCACTTCACCTCTTGCATCTGCTTCAGCAGAGATGTATGAGCAAGGGCTATTGCAGGAACTTTTTGATGATGTGCCAGGCCCTGTGTTCTTGAAGTAGAGCACCTACATGAGGCACCTTCCCTTAAAATGCTTTTATTACCATGGGATATAGAGCAGGAGGCATGACAATTCCCCTTTTCTGAATTTGTCTTTTTGACTCCATTGTGGGACTTAACCACACCAGTCTCTGCGTTATAATTCTCTCCTTTTTCATCTTCAATGTTTGTATTTTGCAGAGAGGAGGCAGTTTTGGCTCTGCTAATAGTTTGCATGCTATGTCCTGTCTCCCACCCTTCCCTCAGTTGCATTATTGGGCGACACCCATCCCATGTTCCTACTCTGACTGCTGCTGTCATGGTATTTATAATTATTTTGTGATGCTTGTGGTTGATAATAGAGTAGCTGCAGCATAGATTTGAGTCTTACCGTGACTTGTCAAATACTTTGCATCGATGGTGATATGAGATTGTTGGTGTAAGTACCAGCATAAGTAATTACTATAATGATAGGAGATCTTAACGAACAATGTAGTACCATATAAAAAAAAAATGCAAACTTTGCAGTGAAGTATTTTCTGCACATTTGTCCTGGTGAGGGTACAGCACTACTAAAAGCAGTTAGAGGCTGATGACTGGAAAATCTGTGGAGCCAAGGGATTGGAGATCTTTCACTGATGGTGTCCTCTTCATCAAAGCATTTTTCCAGGAAATGTTAGTGACCTTTCTGGATGGCCTTCACCAGTGCAAATCGATGTGTTTTGTCCCACTAACTCTTCAAGTGAACCAGGGAAATAGGAGCAGGATAGGTTTGTTAACACATCTCAGTTGTAGCTGGTAACGACCCTGCCTGTGTTCCAGGGGTTGATCCTCTTCAAAGGACCTGCTCTATCAGTGTGACCATGATGGGTTCCTGGGGTTTGTGATTTTCTAAATATCTTCAGTGTCCACTAATCATATATCTTATAAATCTGTACCGATTGCTGCTGCTGAAGGCTTTTTCAGCCCTGAGGAAGGTTATGAACTGGATCATGCCATGCCTACCAACACCAGTGTAAAGTGTGTACTGGAAGAACTAGTGAAGTTAGGCTGAACCTCTGATTTCTGTGCAAACTCTGTCATGGTAATGTTAGCTGTATTTGAGAAACCTGCTGTTTTTCAGGGGCATTCGAAATACTGTCTCTCTAGGACTTGAATACATTTTTTTTTTTTTCAGATTTTTTTCCATACATGTCGCCAATGTTGAAGGCCTTTGCAACATACAGAGCTTAATCGGGTATTTGGGAAAAAGACCTTTTCTGAAATTCCATTCTGTGTGCTAAAGCTCGTATTATCTGGCATGCTTCAAAGAAGCCTGAGTTAGTGTCTAAATCTCACTTGAATGCTTTTGAACTGATAACATTTATATTTGTGGGATTGTCCAAAGCATTCCATAAAAAAATTCAAATACATGGGGAAAGAGGGAGAAGATATTTCCTTGTTTTTATTTGGAGGGTAATTGAAGCTACAAGAACAAATCAAAACCAATCAATAAAACAACTTCATAGTATCAAAATGAAAAGATAATAGATTAATTTCTCCTTTTGTTTTTTGTTAATTTTATCATTATTTTCTAAAAATCATTAGTGAATAAAAATCAGAAAATTCAGTTTGATATAGGTGAATATTTTTCTTAATTTCATAATTAATTTCATAATAAGCAGTTATGAATTTAATATGAATAATAAGAAATCTTGCCTTTATAAGCAAGATTGCTTATAGGTCTAGTAATACACATGACAGTAAATGCTGTCAGTAATTGCTTGTTTTTCAGAAGTTGGCATATTCATGGTCAGCACCTTTTTCTCAAATGCGAGTCAACATCTGTATTGTTGTGTGGTTTGCATTAAAAAGTTGGCTTATAGGTACAATTAGACCCTCTTTTTCATTATTTCTTTGCTAATTATCTTGTCAAGGAAAACATAGGAGAAAACAACTGACCAACTGGCTAGTAAATGCTCTTTTGTGAGTGTCCAGATGTTCTGAATGGTTCTGTAGTGTTGAATTATTCATTGTTAAAACCAATGTTTTTAACAGGCGTATAATGCAGTTAACTCCAAGAAGCAAAGTTCCTGTTCTGGCAGGCAAACTTCCAAAGCAAATGGAGCAATAGGTCAGGAGCTGGGTAAGGAGCTGTAAATGTGGGAGCACCTGAAATAATGGGGTTTTTTTCTGTCACCTCAAGTGAGGGGTATGAAGTCTCTTGAAATGTGTGTGCTGGCCTTGTATGGTGGGAATCAGGATATGCTGACTTTGCTTTTGGTTTTATCAGAGGTCTTCTCTGATCTTGCTTAAGCACAAAAGTTTTCATCTCTTACTTGTCTGCATTCATCACAAAAGGACATATGCTAATAACCTCCTTTCTTGGGGAGTTTTTTAATCTTGAGAGGTGTTGGTTTGGTGCTTGGTTTGTTTGCTTTTGTCTTTGCCTTCTCATGGAAGCAGGACCCTCACTGTACATGCACATCCCACCTTTATGAATTCTGTACCCTGTTTCAGCTAAGTTTTACAAAGAAGTATCAGTCTCAAATCTGTACCAATCTGTGTTGGATCTCTGACAAGGGTTATATCAGAGATGTTCTGCAAATTATTTGGATTGTTGTGCACATACAAGTTGACTGGTGAATCCCAAGCACTTTAATGTACTCTGGAATTTCATTTGGCATGTAAAAACTGTGCCATGTCCTGCACTGTAGGTCTGTGCATGTTGAGCTGTTGGTGCAAAGTTATTTTTGACTGAGGGAAGGGCAGAAGAGTGACCTTGTATCTTGTCAGGGTATCCATTCAAAAATAATCTTCACTTAGAGGAAATTCCTGTATGCACTCTGAGTCAATCATTGCTCTCTTATCTGTTGAAAGTTGGACTGTATTAGTCCTGGTGCTCTCAGAACTTTGATCAATTTTTTAATGCTGTCCTAAATCCTGAAGCCTTAAACTTATATGTTTTTATAGTTAGATATTAATGCAGGGAAGATTTCCTAGCTGTAGTTTGACTGTTTTTTCTTTTTCTTTTTTTTTTTTTTCCCCCCCTTTATTTTTTAGAAGAAAGCAAAATAAGTATCCAAGAACTTAATGTGGAAATGATGTTGCAATGCTGTGGCAGCAGAGATACAGATGAATACAGAAGCAAAGGATATGGAAATGTCGACAAAGCATCTCATAGTTACAGGAGCTAATTGTCACTTCTCAGGCTGGAGCCTCCAGAGATTCCAGGCAAAACCTTAAATATGTTGCTCTGAAATAGTTTCTTCTTGCTGTGATGCTGAGACACTTGGTGTCCTGTAGGTATCCAATCCTACCTTTGGGGAACAGTGATGGACAAGTGGATCACAGGCTGACTGATGTGCTGAGTTCTCTCGTGGCCCAGGAGCAACCACAGGGAGCTGAGGAGAGCCAGCAGTCTAGACACTATTTAAATTGAAATCTCTGTGTTCAGTTATTTCCAACTTCATATTTTAAGTGTTGCTAAATAGTCCTGCAGATCTGTCTGCTAGGATTTTGGAGCTTCCTTTGAGAGGTTCCCAACCCCTCTGCTGGTTTTATAGAATGCAGAAGTTTGGGTGAATTTGGTGCCCTGATGTGCTCACCATTTGAGATCTTTCCTTAAATCTGTGTTCAGGTCACAAGTGACAGTGAATTTAAGACTCTTAATTTACAGTTGTTTTGCTTGGGATTTTTTTAAGTCCAAATATGACACTTATGGCCTAATATCATGGTGTACCAGGAGACTGACACTTTATAGACCCTTCAGAAATTCCCTTTGAGATTCCAAGGGTATAAGTCATAGGAAATCTGCTCAGGACCATGATACTTGTTTTGTTGGCTAATTATCCTCATGGCTACGACATCAGTGCAGACTTGTCCCTGATTTATCTGTCTTGCAGATCTTGCGAGGCCTTTTTGCTCTTGGGAATCAAAGAGATGGAAAGGGTTTTGTATAGAAATTTGGTTTTTGAGATCCATCATTCAATACACTGGTATAAATTACATTGATTACATTGATTTTTTTTTTTTTTTAATGTAGGGCTGGGTTTTGATTACAAAAGTATCTTGGGTTGTTTTAGAGAGTCATTTTAGAAAGAGATGGCAAATATTTTAATGTAATCTGTCTCAGTATGGAAAAGGTATCACTCAGTTTTGGAATAATCTAAATTTATTTTCATAACTATAAATCAAGTTTTGCTTTTATTCTTTGTGTTTTGTAGCCCTTCCTTTCCCCTCCAGTCCTTGCCAATTGCATATTTACTCTCTGAGTGCAAGAACACTGTGATGGCCTGAGATCCTGCTGACCTGCAGGCCTCTCCCAGTAATTAGATCCATGTTTGCTCCATGGGTGATTCAATTAAAAATGAGAGGATATTATTATTATTATTATTATTCCCTACTGAAATCCCGCATTATGTACTTGAGTGTTTATGTGACAGCATTGTAATGAGAAAATTTACTTTATTTAATTCTATCCCTGTTCAAACATTATGGGCTCAAAAATTCCACCTGAGTGTTAGCCTAGCCCATCTGCTCAGAAGCAGATGTCAAAGAAAGACGGGAGAAATATAGAGGCTGCTCATGTGAGTGAACAAAACTAATTTGGCCCTGCATGTTTGTGTGAGCTTGGGGAAGAAATGAAGGAGATGTTCAGGTTTTGAGATCTTAGTGCAGCATGAGACACTTGAGAAGCACAGGACACACTTCTACATGTTGCGAAAGGCCACATGGTGTGTTCCTGTGTGTCACTTCCACACAGAAATGTGAAGTTGTAACTCCTACATTACATACCTGTTCTGTGGATAAACTGTACTGGCCACACCACCGGGGGTGTTCTCTGAAGTCTGCCAGGGCATTACTGCACTCTTCCAGTGGCTTTTGCAACAAGAGTCATCACCCTCTTTAACTGCAGGGCAGACTATCAAATCTCATTCACTGAAAGGACAACATTTTTCAGTTTTTCAAGCATTTGATGTCTTAACAGCAGCTCCCATGTGGTTGCTGTCCCACCAGACTGGGACATTCTGGAGGGTTAAGTTCAATTCTTACGTGTGAATTCAAGCACAACTGTGCTGTGTCTCCAGTCTCTGTCTACCAAGTAGTACAAGCACCACCTGGAGACAGCACAAGTTGGCATATGTGTTGCTCATATGATGACCTCTGTATGTTTTGTTTTTTGTTTTCCTTTTTAGATAATTGTGATGATGCATTGGTATCTCCCTTACCTTCAGCTGCCCTTACCAGTTCCTCTGAGCTCTTCAGTACTCACAGTCCCAGCTTTGCAAAACTCAACAGGCGAGATGGTAAGGTTGCAGTATGAAATGCCTAAACTATTCATTTTAATCACATTTACAAAGAATAACTTTTATGCTGTTTGTATGTAGTGCATTCAGAGCCAAGTTGAATAGAGCCATTAATTTATGCTCCTGAGAGTGTGCAACGTAGGAGCAATTTCCTCCTTTATTATAGAAATCTATTAAATTCAAAGCTCCCCTCTTCTCTTGTACAGACCTCGTTAAGGAACTTCAGGCAATCTTGTTGCTTCGGTTGAGTTCCCATATTTTGGGAGTTTAAAGGTCATTAGGCTTGAGACCCTATTCTAAAATGTAGATCTTAAAGATGATAGCAACTAGATACAAAATTCCAGTGGAATTCTGTGATTACACAACTCTGCAGAAATAGTGAATGTGAAAAACAACTTTTCAGACATTTGCAGTCAGGAATGTTTGAGGTCCAGATAATGAGTTCACACACCAGGTAGATCTGTTAATATGAAACTTAGTGCCAGAAGAGAGAAGTTGGCAGTCTTTAGGGCATCATTTGACATCCTATTGCAAATATGGGTTGTTGGCTCCCATCTTATTTCCAAGGTAGAGCCTCTAAAAGTGGAGAGCCCTGTATTATTGTATGATATATGATTTTTATTTTAGGAAACACTAGAAAGAATACTACTAGAAAAAAGGTTTTAATTGAAAATAACTGAGGATTTTCATTCTTAAACATCCCTGGAGTGTGTTTTAATCAAACACCATTTGATAAATCTATAGAAAGCAGTAAAGGGCTTTCTCTTATATGCTTGGCACTAATTATAAGGAGTCGCTAGGCCGTTAAAGAAGTGTTCAATGGGAGATATTTAAACTCTTGGACCAGAGTTGCTCAGCAAGTAAAATGTCATATGGTACCTGCTCAACAAAAGAAAGTTGTAAACATTGAGCATGATATTTGCCCTGTCTGTGTCTCCAACTGCTGGCTGAGATGGTGAATGTATATGCTTATGTGATTGTACAGATGGCTCTCATGGCTAATTTTATCTGCAGAAAAGAGGAAGAGGTTCAAAATCAATATTGCAAGTCAAGCTCTGTCTGTACTGTATTTTAAAGAGATATTAAGAATGTCTGAAATTGACAGTGGTTTCAATTTAAGGTCAGAAATTGAAATAGGTCTTAGTTAACTGTCCTACAGTAGTTTTGTCATGTACTGAGGGGTCTGATATTGTAGTTTTTCAGCAATCCAGAGTGGCATTAGTAAGGTCTATGCTGTCTTTTAGCACCAGTCATGGGAACCAAGCCCTAAGTAAGGGAGTCATTTCAACAACTTTTGTTTTATGTTTTGAATGCTTATGTGATAACCGATGAGCTGAGGCAAACACAGGGACCTAGAAGCTAAAGTTTATCTTGTTTAATTTTTTTGCTGCATACACTTTTGTAGGAATGTGCAGATGTAGTCCTGGCAGAGTTCATATGGGGACTTGTTGTGGTTTAACACCCAACAACAACAAAGCCCCACATGTCTGCTCACTCCAGCATGGCCTCACCCACAGCCACAGTCCTTTCAGAAGTAAACTCCTGCCTTCCCCTTGGCTGCAGTGCCTGCTCTGTCATGGGCTTGGTCACAGCCACATGCTTTGACAAGCTCCAGCATGGCCTCATGCACAGCTACAGTGCTTTGGCGTGTACCTCCTCCAGTGTGAACTTACCCTTGGGCCACAATCCCTTCAGAGGTACCAGCTGTGGTACAGATGTAACCACAGCCACAGGCACTGTGAGATGCTCCGGCTTGGGCTTATTCACAGCCACAGACACCTGGGGTGTCCTTCTGCCACAGGGACTTGTCCACAGGTCACAGCCCCTTCGGCTTGAGTTCACACTGGAGATCCAGCCTGCCCAGTGCAGTAGCACAGAAGCAGCAGAGATGCCCTTGCCATTTACCAGCCCAGGAGCATGGCCACTGTTATCAAAATGTTCCAGGCCCAGCAGAGTCAGATGACAAGCAGTACAGCAAGCAGCAAAAGCAAAAAGTAGCTACTAATGAGCAGTAGACTCTAATAAACAGTAGGGGAAGCAAGCCCCATGGCAACCACAGAAGCTGCTGATTAATAGCAAACCAGCAGTAACAGCTGTAAATTCAATTCAGCACATTCCAATAAAATCTGTAATTATCTCAAATCCTTTGAGGCCCACGTCGGGCATGTGTCATGGACAAACCCCAGCAACTCAGCCCCACACAGCCACTCACTTCCCCTGGTGGGATGGGGGAGAAAAGCACAAGAGTAAAAGTGAGAAACTGATGGGTTGAGACACAGACAGCTTAATAGGTAAAGCAAAGCCACGTGTGTAAAGCATAACCAGGAATTCATTCACCACTTCCCATGGGTAGGCAGGGGTTCAGCTGTGCCCTGAAAAACAGAGCTCCATCACACGTAATGGTGACTCGGGAAGCCATCACTCTGAACATCCCCTTCTCCTCCTCATTCATCCCCCAGCTTCAAATGCTGAGCATGGTGCCATATGGGATGGGATATCCCTGTGGTCCTGGCTGTGTCCACTCCCAAATTCTGCTTCCCCCCAGCCTCTTCGCTAGTGATGTGGTGTGAGGAGCAGAAAAGGCCTTGGCCTGTGTAAGCAATTCTCAGTAAAACAGAAACATCTCTGTGTTATCAACACTGTTTCCAGCACAAGTAGCCCCATAGCAGCTACTGTGAAGAAAACTAAGTCTGCTCCTGCCAGAACCAGCACAGTACCTCACCTTGGGTTGGAGGAGCAAGCAGTGTTGGATGGTGGCTGTAGAAACTTTCTTTGACTGTCACTGGAATGCAAATAGTAGATATCTTTACAGGAAGTAATATTTCCTCACAAGGACTGGGCTGTGCATTTCTGGTCATGTTGAATGTTTTGATGACTTGGCTTAGCTTTGCTTGTAATTGGTAAGACAGTGCTGCAAGGAACAGAGCCTCCGGGTAGAAAGCCAGATCAATATATTTGTTAATGTAAACATGAATGCAACAAGTGAAGATGAATTTATAAAGCACAACCCAGTCCTTTATCAATAGAAAGTTCTAATTCATCAAGCTGATTCAGTAATAGATAACAATAAGTAAAATGCTGTTGTTTAAAAAAAAAGGCCTGCAGTAGTGGAATGTGCCATTTGAAACAACAAACACACAAGGTACCCATGAGTAAAGCTTTGTGTGAACAGCTGAAAGTGCTCAATTAAAATGCTGATAAATCTGTACTGGTAATACTAAAGAGCTAGTATAATTCTGATAAATAGGATTCTGAGGTATGAAATATATTATTTGCCCATGAGAGGGATTTATCAGCTTTTTTGTGATCAGTAAATAAATAATGAAGAATAACAAGGAAATTACTACTAATGTGACTGTATCACCTAAGATTTTTCAGTTCTTATTAGCTCTCAGCCTGAGTAGTCAGTATAGGCAATTATGTATGAGAATATAAAACATATACAATGTGAAAAAGAACTTGTTTTATGGCCAGGAAGTGTTTGATCTGGGCATTAAAGTAAAATTCTGCAGCAGGGAAGCCCTTAATTGCAGCAGGAAGTCCAGGAGTTTTTAGTTCAAGATAAAGCCATTTGAGCTGTTTGTAAGGCACTGTAGGGTGGAAATAATAATTCCCTTTGCTTTGTATTAATGAACTACAAATAAATATGGGCATCCTGAGCAGCCCTGGGGAACATCAAAAAGCACTGACTGCTTAACACTGGACTTAAATGCAATTTTTGAAACAACTATGGCAAAATGTACAAACAGTCTGAAAACGAAACGAAAGTATTTGATCATATTTCTTGAAATCATATGGGTCTCCAGCTGAGAAACTATCAGATCCTTACTCTCCACGTATTTCTAACATTATGATTTGTTGCCATGGAGAATATGAACAATATTTCAGATTCCCATGGTACTCTTTTTCCACTGGGGTGTTTTCCCAAATTGAATACCAATTGAATACCAAATTGAATGCCTCCTTGGAAACGATTCACGGGAGATGTAAAATGTGTGAGCTGTGAGGAATGATGGTACAGCACAATGTGCAAAATCCTGTCAATGCCAGTGGGAATCTGGTGGGCAGAAAGGGGAAATACTGAGCATCTTGTCTCTCCTGTTTTTGTGTGAGAGACAATGTGACATCTTAATACCTTAGTACTTTCCAGTGACCTATAACAGGTGTGCAGATGTGATAGGCATAAACAAAGCCAAATTTTTTGTCTGGTTTGTGTTTATGCCACACTTAATAAAAGTTGTATCATCCTCTTCAATATCTTTGTGCCCAATTGCAGGAAAAGGATGTCAGGTTATGCTTGTATCTGTTCAAAGGAGTTGATGTCCTGTAAATTGTGTCTTCAGTAGCCCATGTTCTTGCCTGTTAGAGCCTTCTTGTCCTTTGTGCTGGCAAACAGTGCACAGGGCAAAATTCACTGGTTGATAGAGGAGCAAATGACTCTAAACAGTTGCTCTGCTTTGGTTGTGGTTTTTTGCTACTTGCTAAAATAAAAGTATGGGATAGGTTGTTGACACACTGTCAGGACTGATGTGTGTAACAGAAGTGTGCAGACACAGATTGTGCTGGAAAAAATGCCAGTATCCCTTGGCCACCTGCTCTGTATAATGGAGCAAATGTGGAGGAAAAAGAACATTTATTGATTTTTGGCACTCACAGCAGTATTTGGTGAGGATTTGGGATAACCACAAAGGCAAGCAGAAGCTACGTGTTTGCTTTATTAGCAGAAGTGAGAGAGGCCCAGTGGGAAAAGCTTCAGTTCTGCCCTCAGTCATGCAGCCAGCGCAGCTTTGCTGTTGGAGGGGTTTTAGCTGCCGTTCTTATTAGCAGTGGAATTATTGTCCACCTGTGGAAATGGTAGTGGTGGAAGGTTTGGGAGATGGAAACACAGTGGGATTTTTTCTCCACAGGAAAAGATACATGAAGCAGCTACTGCTCTGTAAAGACATGGCCTGTAACTGGCACCTTTCCTGCAAGAGCAGCTTTGGAGAGGCGATGTACAAGCAGGTGTCAGTGCTGTGTCTGCAATGCTTAAATCTAAAGAGTGACATTCCCAGCAGACAAATGTGCTCATGTAAAGAGAGATGCAGTTCAGAAACACCATATAATCTGTGATTTTAGGGCTCAAGCTCAGCACAGATCTCCCAAATTTCTATTCAGTCTGTATCATTTGTTAGACTTCTAAATTATAAACCTGTGGTGTTGTGCTCAAGCTGGAAAATAGCAGTGCCCAGTAATGCCAAGCACTTTTATGGAAAACATATCACATTCCTGCCACTTATAGCAGCAGAAGGGAGAAAGCACAAAGTAGATATTTAGTTATGATGTTTGACATACTACTGGGAGGCATCTGTGCTAACAGGCTTGGCTTAAGAACTTATGTATAAACTAGAATATAGAAAACAAAGTTTTTGGGTTTTTTTTTTAATGGCAGACTCATCAAGTATTTTTGATATAAGGTATTTATCATCGTCTAGTTGTCACTATGTTAAATGAAGGAAAGATGAAAATGCCAGCTTTCTTTTAATATGTGCTGAAAACATCTAGAATAGGCTCTTTTGAATCATGAATGGAACAACTTCGCCAGAACTCCTGAAACAGATTTTTATATCATGTCAATTCCTGGAATAAAACTGTAAAAAAAAAAAAAAAAAAAGAAAGCAGCAACTATTGTGTTCAGAATCTGTTTTAGATACTGGATATTTCAATCCAAAGGAAATTTGTCCTTGGCTTCCATGTGTACTAGTCACAATTGTGTGTAGGAGAAATGTGTGTTTCGTTGTCTTTGAACACAGCTATACAGTTTGTATCTTAAAGGCAGACAAAATGCTTTCTATATGGCACTTAAAATAACAAAATATAAAAGGATGGTACGAGAGGTAACGTTGTTAGGACTTTTAACAGGAAGTATTATATTCATATAAGCTATATATAGGTATGGAGTTAAAAGAGATCTGAAGTAGTCAAAGAAGAAGTCAGTGATGAAATTCCTAGTGTTCTCATTAGGTGTGTTCAGCTCACAGGGGAGAGTATTCTATTTAAGGCAGGTAAAATAATCAGCGATGACAAAGACTTCTATTGTGATTGAAGAGGGTAAATCATGGCACTGAGAAGCAGTATGCATTGGCTTGGTTGCAAACTATTTTCCCTGGAGAGTTCTTGTAGAGGAATGAAGGCTGAGTCATCCAGGGGAGAAGGAACAATGCTCCATTCCAGGTGTGCAATAGATACGGTTCTGTTTCAGGAGTTCAGATAAATCCTATATTAATAACTTGTAAATAATGGCAATTCTAACACCTATTCTTAGACAAAGGGATTTAAGTTGTGAGTTGGAAAATATAATGCAATCCGGGAAAAACAAGACTTTTTAAAAAGTGCAGAGTTATTGAAATTGAGTTCATTGATATAAACCACATTTATTAGTCTTTCAACTCTGTTCACTTCAATGAAATTCTCATGGAGCAGCTTTGAGACAGATCAGTTAATAAGATTAAAATAGTAGGATAAATCCAGCTCTTAATAACCAAATTTTAGTGTTGCATTTTGTTTGGGAATGCTTATTTGGAATCACTCTTGTAGTTTACATGAAGAGTTGTTAATGCTTTACTCACACCTCTGTGTTTCCTGCCAGTTATTCCCAATGTGATTGTGTTCACTGTAGTCACATTGGAGTGCTTTTCTAAACTTCACTAACTATGACAAAACGAAAAGGTAACAGCAGGTTACCTGGGTTGCAGAAGCAGTGGCAGCCTCAAAATTTGCTGTCTTGGCTACTTGGCTCATGGCTTCTGTGTTCTTCATAACTGCACTGGTTGCTTGTTGGTGAGACTGAATTTGAACACCAGTGTGTGCTTACAATAAATGTGTGCAAGGAGAAACAAGTTAAAGGAAAATAAACATAGTCTGTAATTGAAGGGTGTAAAATAAAGCAGGAGAACATAATATATTCCAGTCTGGAATGATTTGCTTTTAACCATAAGCTCCCATTTATTGTGGTGAGCAAAGTGATAAAATGCAAGAAGCGGTTGCAGTTCCATCTCATTGGGTTGGTGTTACCACAGGCCTGTTCAATCTCTAAAGGAATTCAAGGGATAGTGCAAATCTTCACTTTTAAAGGACAAACATTAATTACAAGCTCATGTCAGAGACAGCCTACTTTCCAGTGTGAAGTCAGTCCTTTTAGTTGTTCAATCAAATGGTTTCTAGCTTTACAATGAATTATCTGAAATGCATTTACAAGCTGTAATTAAACCATTCTTTCAAATACTTAATAGGGCGCAAATAAAGATAACTAACATTTTGCATTTCTTTCAAAACATAGCAAAAAAGAAAATATCAAAGCAAACTGCAAGTTACAAGTCCACATTCCCAGAATTGCAAGGCGGGAATAGATATGGGGTTTTTTTTGGTTTTTTTTTTGTTTTGTTTTTTTGTGATTGAGGATGTGCCGACCTCATTGATGTTTATACAGCTGAAAAAAGAATATACTTCTTTAAAATGTCTTAGAAATTCGAAATTCCTTATGAGCTTTAGGTTAGTGGAGCTAACCCGATGGAAGCACACCTCATGTAGCGTATTTCCTAATATTGAAATATGAAAACACAGCCACATGCTCAAGTAGAGTGCTCTGAGATAATTTAATGGTTCTTTAGCTAAATCAATGGTTCTTTTTGTTCTGTCGTTGTCATCTAAATTCTCTTCATCCAATCTTGCAGGAGCTGGGGGCTGGTCCCCGCTGGAGTCCAACGAGCAGCAATGGCTGCAGGTTGATCTGGGAGACAGAGTGGAGATCGTGGCGGTGGCCACGCAGGGCAGGTACGGCAGCTCGGACTGGGTGACCAGCTACGCGCTGATGTTCAGCGACACCGGCCGCAACTGGAAACAGTACAGACAGGACGACGCCGTCTGGGTAGGTCTGAACTGGCAGTGCCTTTGGCCCCAGATCTCTCTGGCCCAGGCTCATTTTTGCGTTTGGAGAAGCAACTCGGGTTTCACAGCAGAGGAGTGCTGCAGTGGTGAGAGAGCAGACCTGAGCGACTCCACGGGGTGTTTGATCTAAATGGGTTATGTCACTGACTGTCTGTGTAATACAAGTTTAGGCCCTCAGGACTACATTGTTTTTCAGACTATGAGGATGATCAGGGCACTTAAAATGACCTGTGTGCTTCTGTGCCTGGTTGGCTTTGATTCAGGCACACCAGGGTAAATGGGGCTAATCACCTCCGTGCTTTCTCCAGGAAAGATGAAAATTAATTCTATGTCTTATACATGTTTGGCCAGAACAAGAGAGATCATGCTGAGGAAGATGGGTGGTAAATTGCTCCTCAGCTGGAGAAGGCTGGAGCTGCAGCATGGGCTGTGGGATGATTTAGGAGACACACTAAAAGTAATCAAGGCTTTTTCTAATACTTTAATGCGGACTTGATCATTGCTGTGTTGCAAGTTCAGCGTGTGGCAGTGCCAGGTGCTGTTGGTAGGAGTGCATGGAGCAGCAGTGGCATCACAGGTGTGAATAGAAAAGTTTACAAGCCTTCCTTTTGTACAGAAAATGTCAATTGTTAGTAAATTGGTAGGATTCTCTCTATGCTATGTTGTGTAGTTCTGTGGATCAACAGCCCTGCTAGCATGAAAATACGTTGTGTGAAACAGATTCTTCATTAAATAATGGGGAGCATGTTACAGGTAACAGAGTAGACTTTTTGTTTTTTCTTTGGTTAATATTTTGTTTAAATGCTGTGTCGCAAAACCAGATTTTGCTTCCAGAACATAATGACTGTGAGTGATGAGAGCTGGGTTGCAGCAGGAACAGGGTAGAAGGGCTGCTTAATTTTTCCTCGAGTGTGTTGAGGTGGTGGGGATGCAAGTACAGGGAGGTCGACTTCCGTTCATCTAAAATCCTTTCTGTCATCACTTTGTTGTGTCATGGTTTGATTTAGGGAAAGCTAATGAAATCCTTCTTCCCTTAGAAAAGCAGCTTTGGTCCTAAGATGGTCATAAAATTGTCAAGTGCTTCACCTGTCACTTAAAATGTTAAGCTAGGCTGTCTTTGCTCTGATACTTATATATATGTATATATATTTTTTTTTTTTTTTTTTTTTAAAAGCAGTGTAATTTCATTTTGGACTGAATATAGTGATCATTTAATCTGTCTCTTGACATCAACCCGTGGGAATCTGAACTCCATACTGAGATATTTTTACAGATGTGGTGTCAATTAAGTGCTTCTTTGCCTGAAAATATTATGTGGCTTGTTAAAATTTTATATTAGGACAAATTAATTTTTTATTACATGTCAAACTTTTCAGTCCTTTTCTTTCTGGAAATACTTGAACTTTTATTTTCTTTACTAAATTTTTCTTCTTAAAGGGAAACTTGAAAAGACAACACATAGGATTTACCATAGCAAATCTTCATACTCTAAGGATCCAATTTATGAGTTTCTTATCTGGCACCTAATATTGCACATGAGAATAAGAACAAACCCAGCAGGCAGTTAACAGTGAATTAGGATTTATGAGCAACCTGGACTCTCTTATTTTACTAGAGTGATCAGGCATGAAGTTGATTCAGGGCAGATCCTGACACAAGTTCCAAAGCCTCAGCAGACCTGGAATCTTGCTTTCTGGAGAGATAATTTTTGTACATGTTTCTAATGGAAACCACCATAGGCCACAGAGGTTAATTTTCTGTATAATTGAGGAAAAATGAAATAGAATTTGGGTGTGGAAAATGTAACACTGAAAAAGGATTTGGATAATTTTCCCCTCACATTAGTTTCTAGGAGTCACACTGAGCAAGTGAGCCAGTAATGGAATTCCAGTCCAGAAGAACCATTTGCTCCATGTTCCCAGAGGGCTTGAAGGGTTTGTTAGGATACATCACCAAAATTTCCTGGTGGAAATATCTGATAATGTGAATTCAAAGTGGGCTCATTTGACATTTGATTAGACACTTTAGTCCACCTTAACTGGCAAGTCTCATTAACACTTAGGAGCTTGTGTGTCTACCCATGGAATTAATGAAGATCAAGAATTCCTTCTGTACAATTTTTAGTCTAACTAAAGAAAAAGTTGTGGGGGTTTTTTTTCCTGGCACTTTTGGATTTGCTTCACTGAATTAAATGAGATCTAGAGAGCCATTCGGAGCACAAAGAGGAAAGCCAAAGAGGCTTTCAGAAGCATGTATAGAATTATAATTTCAAATTATGCAGTGTTTCTCTTTTATTGGCAGTTATACTTTCCTTAGGGTTTTTTCTAACTAAGAAGAAACATAGAAGCGTGCTGTCCAGCTGAATGTTAAAGGGTTTTTTCAGACCCTTGGATGAAATGAGGGCAAGGACAACATGGTGCTTGTCATAAACATCTGGCACTCGAATAGCTGTAAGGGAAGTTCTGCATTGCACACCCCTAAGAAAGAACCCTTGCCCTTGACTTCAGGCAAGGCAGGATAGTGGACTATTTCACAGGGCTGGGGAAGCAGCACCCCAGGGTAGCCTCCACTCTCACAATCTGTACCAATCTGTCACAAGTGTGGTAGTTCCAGACTTGGGTATGTGTATCTGTGCTGGTTTTGGTTCAGTGATGTTTTTTGCTCTGCAGGAATGAAAACACCCCTCAGTTATCAAGACTGTTTCCAGCACAAACCCAGAACAGACCCTCATGCTGGTTACACTGGTATGAAGAAAATTAACAGCTAAAACAGCAGTGTCCCATTCTCCTTTTTTTGGGCTGGGCAGGATGGTCTATCAAAGCAGGATTTAAGGCAGTAGTTTCCTATATCAGGGAGAGGTGGCAAGTAACCAGTCCTTAATTTCTACTCAAACCAAGTCAGAATTGATCTGCGTTTCCTCCCAGCCCATGTGCATGACAAAGTCATGGTGTATTCCCAGCTGGCCCTACTGCAGTACTCTCTTGGAGGAGCATGACCTGGCCCAGCCTTTCCCCACTGCACCTCATGGGCCATTGACTACATTTGGTGGGAGCAGCAGGAAGGCAGCAGGGCCTTCAATAACCCCAAGTAAATCTGCCCAGATGAAACTTTTCTTAATGATACCACAGATGTCTGATGCTCCCTGTTGCAAGTGGTGCCTCTGAGGAGTTGTTTCCAGCCCTGTGGGTATAGGTTTTGTCCACCCATATGGCAGAGATGTTCTGCAGTGCATCGAAGACCTGGGCACATAAATTCTTTATTGGGCTGCCAATAAGACAGACGTTTGCACACCAGCATATATGACATATCACCAGTAAAAATCCCTTTCTCTTTATAGAGATTACAGGCTTATTATCCTCCTCTGCCAGCTTGCATACAGCTCCCATCAACTTCCCTGTTAATGAGGACTGCATAGACAGATCGCGGGGAGAATCAGAAAACCTCTTAAGTTTTCACTCAGCCTGTGTTTATGATGTTAGTAAATTCTGCAGCTGGAGTTGAAGACAAGACAGATTAGCCATTTAAAACCAATTTTCCAACCCCATTTGTATTTAAATAATCTTGTTACAAAAGGACTCTGTGGTTCAGAGCAAACTAGACTTATAATTATATTTTCAATATGGATAAATCAGCTATGTGTGGACACACTAGCTATTGATTGGGAGACATAAAACATAAATCTTATTGCTTGTAACAAGTAAATGATTTTTCAGTGTTTTTAAGTGTTGAATAATTCAGAATTTGCTTTACCTGCATACACATCACAGCTTGAGTCAGTCCAAATTGTGTATTTTACTGGGAGAAAAGTGTGGGCTGTGATACAATGCTATTTCATTTTAGATAGCAATTTTTATGCTATCTATATTGCAAAATACTTTACAAAGCTGAAAAACGCAATTATGCAGGAAGGCACAAAGGAAGGGGGATGAAACAGGCATAGATGTATGCAACAAAAGGAGAAGAGAGATGTTCTTTATACAAAGTTTTGAAAGGAGAAGGGGAAGTTGTGGAATTGGAGATAAAGGGAGACTGCTCTGACAGTGGCAGAGCAGGCTTTTATATTAGAACAATGAATCTGTGCAGAAAGGCAATGAAGAGGGAAAATGGCATAGATAGCAAGGAGATACTTCATGCTGTGTGCAGTCCCATGCACATATAGTGCATACTGAGCAGGAGTTTGCTGGTTAGGAACGGTCAGCTGCCTTGGTTGGTGAAGGTTCTGTCTCATCTGCTGTCCACTGCACATGGAAGGCAGAAGATGGCTCCAGGTGGGAGGGGGGCTGTGAGCCCTGACCCTGCATCACAAAACCTGAAGTGCTTCTCTAGTGTTGGACCATGACACCTTGGTCATGCAAGGAATAAAGCAGAGCTCCCCTCCTGGAGAAGTGCCCCAGGGGCAGCCGTGCTTCCTGCCGGTGCAAGGATGCTGTGTGAGGGCTGGAGAGTTGACAGGGCTGAGGATGCATTAGGAATATGTAATTCCAGGAGAACAGGAAAAGTGTTTAATAGAGGTGATAAAGATCCCTTGCATTCTCTTTCATCGGGAAACTTCTTTCCTGCACGTGTGAGCTTCTGCTGAACCAGAGGCTTTTCTAATGAAATCTAGAGGAGGGTCACTCTTAATTGGCTTATAAATCTACAGGGGTGCTGTAAACTTTCCCATTCCATCCTAGCTGGATAATGACTCTGGCACTGTTTTGGTGAGTTAATTATTGTGAACATAGTTAGAATATTAATCTTCTTGTCAGATTTATAATTGTGCTAATTTATTCTAAAGCATCTTTTAGCTCCTAGTCCTAACACCCTCCAAGCAAGACCAAAGCAAATTTCTACATGTAGCAATGAGAAGTTCTACATTGTTTTCTTGGGTTAGAGAATGAGTTTCTACTTGTCTTGTTATAATGCTTCCTGCTATACTAGTATTAAGATATATTTAACTCCATTATGCACAGTAATTATTGCCAGCTAAATAGGTGTTAAGTGGTAAGTATCTATGGATTATTTCCTTTTCCATCAGCTTTGCTCTAAGAAAACAAAAAGAAGAAATAAAAAGCCAATTGCTACTTTCAAGCAGGAATGAAGAAAGCAGTTCAGTCTTGCTGCAGGGAAGCATAGTTTTCCAGAAGTTTTCATTGCTATATTACAGATTTTGAAGAGGCAACCATTATCCCTTTGTTGTAATTAGGACTGTTCAGATTTAAGATTGCCTGATTCTGAGATGCTGTTTGGATATTACTAATTCAATTCTAATTCTGGTTTCACTTACTGAGCTAGCTGCAAATGTGGCCTCCTGAGTACATTCTGAGGAAATCTGTCTTTCGTGATATCGCCAGGGCAGTTCTTCTGTTGGGAGGATAATTCAAAGTGTCAGTATATCTGTTTTTGTTAAGTGCACTCTGTATGGATTTATGTCTGAATAAAATGGATATACTTAGATTTCAAATTACCCTTTAGTGTTGAGATACTGGAGTTACCCTTAAGCTAACTGAATTTTGTGTGAATTCTGTGACCTTACAATGTGCTTTTATAGTTGGTTAACTGTAAAGTGATATTAAGGTGGAATCTAGAGAATTTAATGCTGATATTAACATGTTATCCATCAGCAATGTCTCCAGTAGTTCTCTGTGCTTGATGTTTGGCAGCAACTCACTCTGACCCAGAAAAAATTGCAAGAAACATGTTTATTGACAATTTGTGCTGTTGTTACTGACCTTCCAGTCTTATGCCTTTGCAAATTGCCTGAAATGCATCTTTTGTGCAACCATTTAGCACAGGAAGGCTGAGAAGTGTTGTTTGGTTTCTCATTCCTACATCCCAGATCTTCTGTATGACCTTGTTTCTCTGCTGCCTTGTGCTAGGAACTGTAGGGTGTGACTCCATCGTGTTGACCCTGATGGACTGGAGTGGTAAGAGTGGTTGGCGTGGGTCTGGTTGGTGATGTCTGGTCCCAAAACATTTGTGTCTTCCAACCATCTCCAGCAGTTTTCTCTGCCACAACCAGAAAGCTGTTGTTTTCTCTTCCAGGCATCTGAGTCAGAAAATTTTGTTTGTGGCATGCTGGGATGGTTAATGTGGAAAATAGGGGACATTTCCTCTTAGATGGTGGATTTTAGCCAGCAACTTTTTTATATCAGTAGACCAGGTTTTGTTATTCTTGTTTGCAAATTGTTTTCTATGGAATGTGAAGGCTTAAATAGGTACCTTTACAAATTCTGGATAAATATGGAACAAATAGTTATTTAATCCATATACTTACAGAGCTCAGTGAGTTTCTGTGCAGTTGTTTGGTACATTTTTGGAACAACTGAGTGGTTCTAGCTGTCTGAAAAACCAGTTCTTTTGTGGGGAACCAACTAACAAGAGCACTCTTATTGTACTGTTGTGTACTGTAAAATAAGACAAATTTTCCTGCTGCTAAAAAGTGTGCCACTTCATTTCTACTGATTCACTATTAGATTAGATTAATCCAAATAAATAAACTGGTTTGAGTTGTAGTGTTCAGGTCTTCAGTAGCTGTTATAAGATTGTACTGATTTTGCTCTGAGCCCTTTCTAAATGTTGGATTAATCCTGTAGTGAGAAGCTCCTGAGTGGAGAAATAGAAACGTATTGCTTGTGGTTAGTGAAAATGGTACATGAGAAAGAGAGGCAAGCAATGAAAAAATCATTGCAAACCCCTCCAGGACTGACAAAGGGGTGTGCTGTTATGTAGACACCAGGTTTAGTGATAAGACATACTTGTATACTGATTGGAAGGGGCAGAAAGGAGAGAAATTATCATGGTACTTGAAATGGAGCTGAGGGAGAGAGAGAAACAGATGCAGAGGTAGAAGGCTATAGTCTATGACCACAGCTTCAATATCTAAGATGGAAATAAACACTGGTTTCATTATCTCTTCAGTCAGAACCGGCAGGAACCAAGGATCTTTTATTTCTGCTCATCCTCTTCTTTTCTGCTTGGTTAGCAAATTTTTATTCCACTTTGGGTTAATGTACTCAGTGTTTCCTACTGTTAGACACCTACCAGCTGCAGAGAGGCCCCTACAAACTGTTTCTGAGGTACTTTCTTGAGAAAGTCTTGTTTTCACAGAAACTTTTCTTCAGCACTAAGATTGGATCTTTGCATAGTGGCAATGCAGGAGTGGGGAGATGGAAAAACAGATAAAACAGATCTGGATGATTTACAGGGAGGACCCTGATTTATTAAAACTTTAATTTTCTTAGGCTTTTAGTCAAAGGTCCCATGTTCTGCGAGTGTCTTTGGTTATGTGGATATGCTGCTGCATTGCTCCTTTGTGATCTGATAGGAGCCTGTTGCTGTCCCTGGGGCCCTTTCCCCTCAGGGATCCCAGAACCGTGAGGATAATGAAATGTTCTTCCTTGAATGAACACAGGTGCCAATGCCTTTTTTGCTTTTTTTCTTAACTGATATGCAAGCTAAAGTGACCTTGTTATATATATTAAAAAAAAAAAAAAAAAAAAGAAAAAGTGCAGTCACACAGTCACACAGTTAGAATTGTCTGATAAATACTATTTTTTTGCTTTTATGTAAAACCAGAAATTCTGTAGTGACATCATCTTTACCGTATTGGAAACACGATCTTTGTAGACTTCCTTCCTCCCAGACCCCTAGTCATTTCAGTTAATACAGATTTATTGTTTTCAGAGGCTGAAGAGGGAACTTTTTACCTTGTGTAAAGAACTTTAAAATTATTTGTTTTCATTGTCATTAAGAAACAAGTTTTATGAGATTTATTTTTTTTTTTAACTGTCCAGCCTATACTGGGATATTCCAGGTCTGGAAATAGTGTTCTTCTAATTCTTAATATCAAAAAAATATAAATATTTAATATATTTTATTAGATCTTTTCCCTAGTTATAGAAGAAAGAACAATTACTGAGAATAATTTTATTTTAAAAAATAATTCAATTATTATTCTTATTATGAAAGACCTCTTTTAATATATTGCCTTTCTGGAGAGTAGTGTATATTTTATATTCTTTCAGTGGCTTCCAAATTTTAGTGCATGAGAACTTTCAAAACACTTACATAAATCATTAATTTGGAAGGTTATTATACCAATTGTACTTTTGATTCTCAAAGCAGTTTCTCAGGGAGTGGGGAAGGATGGAAGTCCTTAGAAGATCCCTTGAGGTACAAATAAGTAAGAACAAAATTTATCTGCAGAATAAATAAGCCTGTCCATGTTCCTTCGAAATTTAACTGAAATTTTTTGATGTGTGTCTGACACTTTTGGGGAGTTGCCTACACCTGTTTCACTGGAGTTAGTTAACATCTGTGGAGTTAGTAATCAAACATGAAGATAAACTGTTAGCAAACCACAGCAAAGAGTAAATCCTACTTTGCAGTATTTGACATAGCAGTATTT
The DNA here is from genome assembly GCA_013397795.1 of Orthonyx spaldingii. Lineage (NCBI taxonomy): Eukaryota > Metazoa > Chordata > Aves > Passeriformes > Orthonychidae > Orthonyx > Orthonyx spaldingii. Next base: position 3,514,546 of record VZTJ01001072.1, read on the forward strand.
GAAGAACTTTTATCCTTCAGGGAATAAATATTCTTATGCTGAGTTGAGGGTACAAATGCACTTCTGGAAATACAATGAAAGGTTCCATATATAGACACCTTTGCAGCTTGAAGAAGTAATGAGATTTGACTCAAATAAAAACTAGTCAACTGTTGTGCTTAGAAAACACTAAATATGAGTCATTTTTATTTTAAATATGTAGATTCCCATATGAGTGATAAGAATGGACAAATCTTCTCTGCTGTCTTGAGATGAGGTTTGCTAGACTTTGGAGAATTTGTATGAAAAGACTTTGCCTCAGAGTATTTCACGTTTAGGTTCAGCTCGCAAAAATAATGATTTCATTTTCAATAGCTTCCATTTGGAAATTAGATCTACCAGTTTAAAATCCATGCCATGGTTGCCTCAGGAGAGTCTTTGTCTTGATAGAAAGTCAAGAAAGCATCCAAACTTGTCCTAGTTAATTTAAGAAAGCTGATCCAAAAGAACTTTACACCTTTCGCTTGGGAACTGTTTTAAAGACTAAAGCAATCCTGGCAATGACTAGCAATTCTATTCAATCTCCTTCCATAAATCCCCATGAATCCAAGAGCTGTAGGTCCTTTTGCCACTGGCATGATAGCCAATTTTGGCTGATGCTTTCAAATCTTTTCTCTGGGTGCTTTGGGGAAAAATTGAGATTCTTAAGATTGCAGGGCTGGAGTTTACTTGTAGTATCAAAAAAACCCCTTCAGTTTGTGTTCTGGATCCAGATTTTGTATTTCTAGTATACAATTTGCTGACACAGTGGGACTTTCTAAATATCTAAAGTGTGTTTTGCACCCTCTGTGTTGGACCTGAACCTCTGATTTCCTCTGGGCACAGACGCTCATGCTGCACCACAGAGCTGGTCCACAGTTACTCATCTCTCCTTGCTGAGTCCTTCAGACCAGGAGTGCTTTTATGCCAGTCAGAATATGTGTGTGCCTGGTGGAAAAACCTTAATGTTAGCAGTATACATTAATGGTAATACTTGCAAATTCCATATGCTCAGCAGATGTTGTCTCATTTGGACTTCAGTTTAAAAAAGTTAAATAGGACAAGGAAAGGAAAAATACTGAAAACATGTCTCCTGAGAAGCCTTCTGTGAGCTATTACTCAGTAAATTAATACAGATAGATTTTAGTCAGGAGAGCAGATACCAAGAATCATCCTCTTGAAGGATACCTTACAAATGCTGCCTTCTTGCATCACACAGTACTTGAGGGAAAAGACTTTTTCTCCAAGGAACAGGGCACACGTCAGTATTGTTCCCATAAAGCAGTCTCTGGAAAAAAACTGTTCTTCAGAAATTTAGGAAAGATTTCCACGTCATGGCTTCTACATTGTTTTGCAACGGAATCATTGTTCAAGCATCTGTCACTTTGTTCTTTATGTGTCTTTACAATGAGTACTTTTCCTTGCTTTTAATTTGTGTTCCAGATGTACGTATTCAGGCTTTTGTGTGCATCCAATATGTGATCCTTCATAAGCACTAATATCTTACCACTTTCTAACTTCTGCTTATTTCTTGTTACAAATTCACAAGCACACTACCAAAAGCATGAATGATTTATGCTGAAGAAGGTTTGAGGCTAGTGCACTGAAATGTGCAGTCCTTTCTTGGTTTTGTTTCCTCTGGAAGGGAGATCCAAACTCTTGGTTTTGGTGTTGAGAACAGTTTTGTAATGTTTCTTATTATGTCAGTGCAGACATCTTAAGTGTGCAGCTGACTTTTGTAGAGAGCACTTAGTATTAACAAATTACACCCAACAAACCATAACAAAGTTCAGTCAGCCAAGGCTATCCCTGTAGAGTTATTTCAAATATTTCAAGTAGCTGTGATTTGTATGGCAGTCACGTAGTTCATGATTGACACATTTACAGGTAGCAACTCCTCGTTGGCAGAAAATCTCAAGTTTAGGTACTACAATTAGGAGAAAACATTCTAATGTGCTCTGCTATCCTACTATCACCAGAACTTGTGGGACTCGTGAAAATATGCACGAAGAAAGGGAAAGACAGTCACCCTTTCAGGAACTGACTCCTTGAAATCTGATGGCCATGGAGGTCATATCTAGTAGCTTCTGGATGTGTTGGCTGAATTTTCTCACAGGAGAAGGGGAGTTTTGAATAATGCAGGAATGAAAAAGGCATCTTCAAGCCTTATCCCTAAATGCCGTTTCCTCTCTTTTTTTCTTCTCTCATTTTACTTTTTCCCTTAACTACTCTTCTGTCCCACCAGACTCGGCCACAATAAACTGCTTTTGTTTTGGTTGCTTCTCTAACAGGAGTATACATTACAGTGAAGACGATAGCAGAGATTAACCTACATAGCCTTTATTTATAGAATTCAGAGGTATGTTTAATTTCTCAGTGGAAATTGTCAAGTGGGAAAGGATCTAAAGTCTCTTGCAGAGGTTTTGGAAGTTCTTAATACCTCCTTTTTTAGTGGGGTGCTTCCTGTTACCTCTGCTTAAAGCAAATAGTAACTGACTTTGAACAGTGGTTTCTAAAATCTGTGAGGTTATTCAGGTACAAGTAACTACTCATCTGAATGAAGATTTTAGCCCGTGATCTGGCAAACATATGAGCACTTAACTCATGCATTTACATTTACAGAATGAGCCATGAAGCATAGCAATTTAGAAATGAGGAAATCTGAAATGTTGATTCCACATAACTCTGTAATAAAACTTCCAGTGGTGCCAGGATTTCATCCCTCACCTGTAATTAGGTACTCAACATAAGATAATGGTGGAGTAGGGGCATTGCAATTTCGTACTTGCTGAACTTGAAAGTTACTTACTTAGTTTTCTTATTTGCTTTGAAGCTTGTTTTTTCTCCTTTTTTTTTTTTTTCTTCCCTTGAAAACTGTTTTTCTGCCAATTTGTTCATCTTGAGGGGCTTTCTTCTTGCCTACATTTTGTGGCTGGCCAGAGTCATTAGAAGAAAATGCATATCTGCAGTTTGATTTTTAAAACAAACTGCAGCAGCAGCACGTTGCCATGAAATAAGGCCCTGACTTCACACTATCCTTCACCTAACTTTGCTTTTTCTTTTCCCTCTACCAAGCTGGAGGTCAGCTTTTAGTGCTTAGCCGTAGTATTTGAAGGCTTATAATGGTATCGATGTTTATGGACACTGGTTTACGTCCATGGACATTATTTGGTTATAGCCCTGTAAAATATGTGTGCTATTCCAGCCTGAGAAATATGTGCATGTGGTTATGCATACATCACTATAAAGGTTAACAGGAATGGTGATCTGCAAGGAATATTCTTATGAAATTAAAGACTCACAGATATTTAAGGCAAGTTTGAAGAGTTATTGGCAAACATGCAGAGCAGTTGTGTGTGTGTAAAAATAAATTAAATTCAAAGGACAGTGGAGAAGCAAATCTGAGACACAGAGGGAAGGCAGAGTTTCAGGTGGCATTCATCCAGCCATATCTGCAAGAATGCAATGATGATGATTTATAATTACTGTGACGAAAATAACGATGATTCTGCTGCCACGTTTTTACCATAGCCTTGGGAGTATAAGTAATTATGCAATGATCAGTTGATTCTACATATTCACAAATTTAGCTATTTATCATAATTGGTTTAGTCCCTTGGAATTAGTCCAGACTTTTACTTCATACAGTTGGCTATAAAAGGGAAGTGGAAGAAGGCAAATTTCCTTTAACTGCATACACGAAATCAAAGTCTGATCTACACTAACAGAATCCTTATTATTGATTGCAGTGGTTGTTTATTCTTCCATGTTTAAAAAAAGAAACAAATAAAAAAAACAACAACAAACGCTCACACAGAAGCCATCTGTGTCTGCTCTTTGGAGATGCTCTCAATGGATATCAAAAATGAACTGATTCACACTTCAAAACTCCCCCTTTTCTGCATTTTATCTGCATTTTATCTGCTGGATTTTCAGTAGTCAAATTACATTGAATTAGGGGGATCCAGACTTTGTGCTTGCTTTCATACCCATCAAAGCCTTTCCCTGGTTGTCTCCATCCTAGTATTGTCATTCAATTAAATAATCTGATTTCATGGCCTCCAAAGCCCTTGTTACTTATGAAGCCATTTTATTCTAGACTGTGTTTGTGATAGCTCTGTAGCCAGAAGATATTTTGTCCCAAGCCTTCTACCCCCCACAAAAAAAGACCCTACCAAAACTAAAAATGCCATTGGCTTTGAGTTGAAAAGAAAGAGGCATGCTAAAGAGTAACTGAAGGATGTCCAGATACGCAGCCAAATTCCTGGTTATTACCACAGAATTCCACGTTAAGTTGAACATCAATTTTGATGCTGCTTGTCTGTAACATTACAAAGTAAGTAGAATCCTCTTGCTGCATTCTAGGGACCCTTATGCATTCAGGCACAAAAGTTAATACAGCATCCAATGGTCCCGGAGGATTTATTTGTCTGGGCAGCAGCAGGCAGAGTGATAAACAAAATGTCACAGATGAAGGAGCAGTGCAGGCAGTCTTACATGTCTAGCAGCCTAGACAGTGAGCCATGGCCTGTCTGTTATCAACTTGTCTTAAATCATGCAATTAGACATCTTTTTTTATCACATGTTAATCACTACCTTCCTGGCCCAATTATACCTGTAGCTTTCATGCACATGGTTATATAAATGGGTTCACTGTAATTCAGATTTGGCAAATAGACTGAACTTTTTCCACCTTCTTAGTAGCTGGTTACAGGCTGAAATTGCAGAATTTATATGGCTCAAGTCACAGTTTTTTCATCTCTGTGCAGCCATATACTTCTTGCTACCTTGGGTCATTTTTCTAGGTCTTGGTATGCCTTACACCTCCTTCGGGGGTGAAAGAACAGCTGATCAACACCAAATGCTTCATTTTCTGAGGTTTTCCCATGATAAGGTGAGCTGCTGTGGCCCAGAGACACATTCAGGTTCCCTGTGGTTTTCTGATCTTTTGGCCCAGCGAGCCAGAATGAAATGACTCTTCTCTTGGTGGCAGACAATGAGAGAAATGACGGCTCCATGGTGAGGCTTCCTTCAGATGAGATGCAGAGCTGAACCTGCCTCCTTCACTTCCAAATGAGCACAGGTGTTTCATTCCCAAGGTATCTGTTTCTTGTTATCTTTTATTCTTTTCTGGCCACTTCTATTTGTAATGCTGTCAAGGGCACCGCTAACATTGGAGACCACTGCCTGTCCACCTCTGTCCACCTGCACAAGGTACAACGTAGAAGCAGGGAACCTTTGTGTCGAATGGTCAGAGTCCAATCTCCTGGGTCAACCCGATGTTTTCCGGAGAGGTTTAGAATCCCAGCTTTAAATTTCAAACGCTTCAATCTGCTCAAATCCTTTTGTGAGTCTTTAGATTAATCTGGTTTTATGGCTACATAAATTTTTGGGCAGTGGTAGAAGGGACTCTGTTCCACTGCAAAAGAACTGAAATAAAATGGCAGTAGACTTAGGCAGATCAATATCACTCTTCTGTGCAATTTTTAAAAACCAAAGTTGCAGCAGAAAAGCCAGTTATTGCAGTGCTACTTAATTCATTTAGCAATAGAGTGCATTGATTGATATTGTCATAAATAACAAGGCACTTCATCTGTGCCCCCTCACCGCCCTATCATATTACACGTACAGGCTAGGATGAAAAAACAGCTGCAGCCCTTCTGAGCCTCAGGCTAACAAGCCTTATTGATTGCACTTGTCGTGAGTAATCTAAAGCTAAAAGATAGCAGCCCATAGGATTTGTATCTAAGCATCATAGGCCAGGTTTGAACCCACACCATTTTCAAGGTGGGTAGTGCTTGTGGAAGCTATGCTGATTTCTAGGCAGCTGACATGTTTTACTGGAAACAAGTGCAAACAGAAGAGTCATGTTCTGAGCCGTGATTGGCAAAATCAATCCTAATTAGGCTACAGATATTCAAGGCCACTTCTATACCTGAGCCCTCTCTTGATCCCCTTTAATTATGTATTCAGATCAAAATGGCACCTTGAGCTATTATCCTGCTTGTTAAACCCACTCAGTCACTTGTTGTCTGAGCAAATGCATCTACGTTTCGCTAAGCGGCATAAATGGTTGCCTCTGTCAGTCTCTGCACTGAGGGAGCTGCAGCTGTGTCCTTCAACGTCTTGGATTCCAGAGCTCATTGCAAAACTTTGGAGTTACTTTGTGCAAGTTACCTTTGCACTCAGACCAACCTGAACTGTCACTTGGCCTTTTGCTCTGTGGGGCTTCAGAGATACCTCCTTTATGGGTGTTAAATCAGAGGACTTTAGAAGTCACCATAAGAGAACAAAAGGTGTTTCTTTTGTTTGCTTGTTTGTTTTTATTTCAAATATGAGCTGTCACTCCTTGCCTTGCACTTCCCAGAAAAAGGCAGAGAAGAATGTGTTAGGAGTGGGAGCTTAGTGGCTTGAATTTACTAATTAGCAGGGCTGACACTGGGGGGCAAGAGAGGAGCAAAGGCTGCTTAATCAGTGTGCATTTGAGGGCTAATTCAGTGTTGTAGATATGACCTTTTCTTTAAAAATCTGCTGCAGACACAGATTTCTTGGGCCACCGTGGCTTGCCAAGGTGTGAGATGGTCAGTGACACTGGGAAAAACACTTGAGCTAGCAAAAAATTCCCTCAACTTGCATATGGGTGAAATAGCAGGTAGAACAAGAAGGTAATAATACATCTATTAAAACCATATTTAAAAAATATTGATTTTTTTGTTTTTTAAGAGGGATGAGCAGAATACTTTGAGGCAAGGTACTGTACTCCTGCGGTTGCTCATTCAGTAAAAAGCTAAACTACATATGACAAAGAAAGCTAGAAAATTTGCAAGTGTTAAAATAGGTGCTGTTGTGGGGCACAGTGAAGGTTATGCCAATGAAGGTGCTTGCTTTACATGGAGATCAGCACATTTCAGTGTTTATTTAGATCAATGAGTCATCTTCCCTGCTTACAGAGACTAGTAGAGTTCCTTCTATAGAACCCCTCTCTTAGCTTTGTTTTCTGATTTATTCTTTTTAGTGTAGTTTTGCTGCTTATATTATTTAGTCCTTCTAGCAGCTTTGTTGGATGTAATTTCCTTACATACTATTTGTTTTAGTATTTTTATTAACTTTTATAGTGCAGGTTTTGTTGCCACTTAGCTACTAAACATTAATGTAGTGCATACAAAAAATGTAGTTCACTGTTTACTCTGAGAAGTAGCAAAGGGAATACCTTGGAATCATTCCTCTAAGAAGCACCATGAACTCAAGATTTCAGGAATAAAAACCAAGGAAAAAAAGTCTCAGTTTCATCAAACTTAATTCTCTAAAAGTCATTGTATACTAATTTTGCTAGAGAACATAATCACATAGCTAGAGAGGAGTTTTGTTTCATTTTCCTTTGATTTTAGGATACAACTGAAGTTTCTGGTCCACTACTGTTCTCTAAATGAAAGCCATAAGTAAGGCTTTTATTTGTGTCTGTTATATGTGACTTTGGACTTCATTCTGTGATCCCAAGGGTTGTTTCCAGGGTTCATTAGTCCTTGTGTGCTGCAATTTTCTGGTAGTGTTTGAGGCAGTTCTGGACCTGCTACACAGCAGGCAAAACTTTAAAGGCCTCTTTGGAAGTACGTACTGGATAATACTATTCATGTTCTAATATGCCGCAGGTTAGTCGGAATTTCCTTTCTGCAGCTTGGGGTTTAGTTGCTCCAATACCAGTTGGGACACCTTGTGTCTTTGTCACTATTATGAGCTAGCACCGGTGGTGTCCAATTTTTGAAGCTGTTCTCACCATGGAAGCCATTTGTACTGAGGCATCCCCTGAATTCCCTTCAGCAAGGTACTGACAGGCATTCTCATTGAGGAACACGTCCAGTGCAGGCATCTCTGTGAGCAGCTGCAGTGGCAACTGCAGGTGGAGCTTTGCGGGGCAGGAACCAACGACCCCCAGATTTTCCCACCTTAGAGTGTGAGGGCATAAAAGCCCAGAGGCTCCTTTGGTCAGAGTCTGACCTTGGAGGCACCAACTTGAGCTGTTATTTTGTTATTTAGTTATTGCATCAAGATTAAATTATTTTAGGAGCGATTAGGGAAACCTGCTCTGACTGCAAGTGTTGGGTGTGCAGCCTCGAATCTGCCACGGTCCCAGCTCAGGTGGTGAGAGTGTGATTGCCGGAGTGGCTCCTGGGGAGCTGGACAGGGAAGGGAATTCCTTAACATCCTGGCCAAAGAGGTAGGACTTGCAGGAAGAAAGGAGCTGTACACTGGCCAGTGCAGTGTTGGCTGATAAGAATACATGACCCCAAAGGATCCTATTGTGTGCATGGATACTGACAAGATGTTTAAAAGTTTGTTGTATCTTGGCATTAGGTTTTACTCTGCTTAATTTTTGGAATGGGGAAAAAACCTTTATTTAACATTTTTAATAGATAATATAGTTGTTTAGTGAGATTTATGTTTTTGGTCTGCAAACGTTGTAGGTAAGGCTTTCTGTCTTTTTTTTTAATTTAAAATTAAGGGGAGAAGAGAAAGATTTATTGGGCTGACAAAATATTAGGGCTACCCAGTTGAGAGGATCAGAAGTTATGTGCTGCCACTTAAATTCATTACTATCTTGATGAATATACTTAATCAATTTTCAACATGTAGTCCTGCAGTGCTATTAATAAATTATGAATCCAGAATTACAAATAATTCTCATTTTAGAAAATAAACATGGCAAGATTTACCAGTAGTACAAAAATCTCTGTCTTCTTATCTTTTATTTGTGAGCCTTTATTTTTCTCTTGTTTGGTTGAATTTTTCTATCCTTTTTGGCCAAAATCATGACCTTCAACTTTCCTATATCACTGCTGGCTAATGACCAAGTTTCAAATTAATGTCCTTCTGTGTAAGTGATCACTGCAGCATGACTTCACAAAGTTTGCTTTTTGAATTTTAGCCTGGATTCATGTAAGTCTAGATGTATAATGTATTCTTGCCAGGTGTCCAAGAGGGATGTTTTCTATTCGTGAGGCTATCAGATACCATCAAAATTCATATTAACGTTAGCTGTAATTTTTTTCTTAGTTTTCATAATCCACGTGGCCTGGAAGCGTTAAGAGATATGTAATGATGCTCACGATCAGGGCTGGATCTGACCTTTTAGTGTCCATGACAAAACAGAGGGTAAATAAATCCCTTCAGAAAGAACTTGACATTAATTCCACCTTATCTGCCCAAACCTGTCAAAGGTTACTACTCATCTGGGCTATTAAAATGCTAGTGTTTGCAGACTCGGAGAAAATTGCTGTCTCTTGGCAGAACAAGAGCCAGCAATCCAGAACAACAGTCAGAAAGTACAAGTTTTTTCACTGTTTCTAAGGTCTTTCCTACCAGCTTTCTCCAGATAACATTTATGGAAGTCATGTTTTGCAGTGGTAACTTCGTGGTGCATCAAATCTTTATTCGAGATAATTAGCTACCCTATCTTTGATGTGCATGTTACAGTGTATCATTATTTTTTTCAAAAGTATTGTGTTGCATTTTCAGGAATATTGGCTTTCCCTCCAATTATTTGCAGTAACACAGATACTTCTGTTTTAAACTGATGTATAAGAGTTGTTAATGTAAAGCTCAATACTATGTTACTGTCACTACCCAGTAACTGAGGAACAGGAACCAAACTTGCAGAAACTGGAGCACAAACAGAAAAAAGACTTACATGAAGACTTATAGAAAGCGAAGATCAAATACAGAAACACAGTTCAGTGTTTCTTTATGTAATAATTTTCTTGTTGGGTATCACTCCATGTCTAATCTGTTTGGCTGGATGGATGCACAAAGTCTAATTCTCTTTTCTCTTGGCTTTTTGTTAAGGGAATGCAGGGAAACTCCCATTAGTGTTCTTAAAAATAGGTTAGGCCTTCATGATTAAAGAAACTGATATATTTGATTCTTTTTTAAGAGAGTTGTCAACTAAGAGGTTTCTCAAGGTTTTTCAGCCACTCTGAATGCAGGACTTTGGAGAAACTGTAAAGCACATTCACCTGTGCACCCTGACCCTTGCTAGCCCAAATATCAGCATGAGCCACACCATCTTCCTTCCTGACACCTTTCATGGCATGCTTGTTGTCACTGCAAATCTGGAGGCATTGGCCTGGAGGGGCACAGGCACTTCCAAAAGGAGTGGGCACAAAGGGAGGGCCAGGGCAGTGGGGCTGCCTCTGAGGCTCATTTGTTCTGCAGTCCAGGCAGAGCATCTGTATTTGCATTTTCAGACTCCAGTGGGGATTTCTGTAAAAAGAGTCTATTAGCAGTCATGACTGGTAACTTCAAAGATGCCCTTTCCTTATTGCAGGCTGACGTGTGCGTGGCAAACTATAAAGTCATGCATAACATTTACGATGGTGAAATACATCGCTGGCATACTACAAGATTTTGATTTGCTTCAGGAACCAGCTCTTGTCTCATATCAGCATTATATGTAAATAGGATGATTTGGTCTTTTCCCACAGACAGTAAAATAAGAATGCAGTTAATGTCCTTGACAAAATATATTAGAAAAGAATTCTGCAAATGTATTTTTTTCCCCTGAGGAGAGCAGTTAGAGATGGCAGAACAAGAAGGCGTTGCAAGAAAATTGTCCCGTGAACACTGTGCTTTCTTCCTCTTACTACCTTAAGTTAATGCTGCACAGGACAAATTGTAATGCTGACCTCATATTCCTGAGCTACATGTGTAATTCAAACACATAAAAGTGCTGAGCAAAATCAGTGATATCATTTGACATCATTCTGAGCACAGCCTGATGTGCCTCCTTTATGCTGTCCTTCCAGTGGTAGCTACTCCTGAGAAATGTGCAACTTTGGTGTTTTCTCTCTCTCACAAAACTTCCCACTCAGCAGATATGTTCTTTTTTCCATTATGAAGCATGTGAAGGTTTGCATTGCTTGGGATACGGACATAAAATTTCCATCCATATTTAATCAACCTGGAGGAATGTCCTTGACCAGGACTGGGATGTCTTCTTCAGAGCAGGTGTAGACTGTATTTCCTTCATAGAAATGGCAGTGGGAATGTCTCTGGTGTTGTCACCACACTGCATTAAGCAGTTTAGTGGCTTGATTATTATGATACAACTTCTTTGTTTTCAGCTCCTGTTCTCTCTTTGTCTAGAACTTAGGTTAAAAAGGTAAGTTTATGCCATTTGGAAAAAGGGGCAGGCAACTCAGGAGGACTACAAGGATGTTGTGAGGTCATGCAGGGAGAAAATTAGAGGGGCCGGATCCCAAATCCCTGGACTGTACTGTTAATTTTGTTATTCCCACAGTAGGGAACGCTCAGCTGTGCATATCAAACTCACAAATCTATTAATAATTGCATTCATATTCACAGCTATATACAAATATAAATACCAAGGCTACAAAGCCAAGCAGAAAGTTAAGAAGTTAGGAAATAGTAGAACTAGTTGCCTGGGCAACATTAGTCTGGTTAAGTATCTTGCATTTTAATCTAGGAATTCAGAGGCCATATTTATTTGCTTTTTTCCCCTCTGCACGGTGATACCTAGAGGGGAAAAAAATGGCTACAGTTTTACTAACTCTCATATTAAGTGTGAGATAATTATAATAAAGGGGCTCTTGCAGAACTCCTGTAATAACCTTTATCTTTATTGCATAGATGGAAGGAAAGGTCAAGATCTGTTCAACTAGTATCTTTGTGTGACAGACTTAGTGTTAGCGGCATGCTTTATATACATAATATGTCCTCAGAGATTGCAAGGAAAGCAAACAGACCTCATCAATTTCTCTAATGATTCCTCTGAAAGATACTTTTTTTTTTTTATCTTGGTTTGTATTTTTAGCTCACTTTAACAACACCTCTATTACCAGGCTGTCAGAGACCTCGTACATAGAATTTATGTTGGCTTTCATAAAGAAAAATTAGATGCTATCTCAAGGACAGTCTCTACTTTTAATGTCATTAAAGCTAAATGAGTTATTGTTGATATTCACTGAGGAACAGCAAATAGAATTAGATGGAGAAAAATCTTAGTGATAAGATGATGTGTTGGCTGTAACTGTCCACTGCAGAGAAGAGGTAATTTATAAACATTGCTTTCTTTAATGTATAAGTAACCTGTACTTGATACTGTGTGGTTGGTTCTATTAATCCTAGGGGAGGAATGGAGGCTATGGAGAAGGGGTGTGGATTTTAGTTAGAATACTCTGTATTTCTTGAGTAGCACTGAGTGTCTGGCTGAGCAGTTCAGCCCCAGGCATGCTCAGCACCCCCAGATGCTGCAGAGGAAAAAGCACCTGGTGTGGGCCCATTAGCTGCTGGAGGAAAGCAGAGCAAAGCGTAGGGAAAGATTTTAAGCATGTTACTGAAAGGTTGTGTTCATCTGCACAACACTTAGCAATGCCTTTGTTTCGAGGTCTGTGTCATGCTCCACAGGACGGGTCAGGCTGGAAGGGACCACAGTGGTCACCTGGTCCAACCTCCCTGCTCAAGCAGGACCATCCCAGAGCACACGGCATAGGATGGTGTCCAGACAGTTCCTGAGTATATCCAGTAAGGGAAACCCCACACCCTCTCTGGGCAACCTGTTCCAGTGCATGGTCACTGCACTATAGAGAAATCTTTCCTCATTTTCAGGTGGAACTTCCTGTGCATCAGTTTCTGCCCAGGGAGTTCCACCTGATTGTTTCTTAGGGTACAACTGGTTATGACTGAATGCTTTTCAGGTTTAGTATGAAAAGCTTCCCTCTCTGTTAGGATAAAGAAGCAAAGGTAGGCCAGTGGTATTTCACACACTGGAAGATTCCTGCATCTGCATACTTTGTACTTTTACCACTATAGTGTTTGCTTTAAACTGGTTCTGTAAAGAGTGAGGAAAGACGCAAAACGGGGTTGAAGATTTCCCTGTTTTCACCCAGCTTTCCCAGGCCCATAGGGAAAAGCAGAGAACTCTATAGATGACAGAGAATTTTGTAAAAAGCTGTTTTCTATGGTAATCCCACCTATCTATAGATCTGTGGTACAGATGTCATCAGCTTTGTTTCTTGTGCAACTGAGAGCTCTTTAGCTGTTAACTCCAAAGCTGGAGTGAAATGAATATGGAGATCCCACAGCATATTCTATGGGCTTGAAATGTCTGTGGGGAAAAAAAATGAGGTATTGAATTTCCTGGTAGGCAAGAAAGTGCTACATATTTCATTTTATGTCTGTGGTATAAAGACTGAGAAATTCTTTTAAGAAAGATCAAAAGTAGATGCATTTATATGTAACATCTTAATGTATAACTATTTTGTTGAGGTATTGCAGAGAGCTATTGCAAATGAAAAAGAAATGTTAAAAGAACATTATTAAGCTATGAAGTTAGAAACCTGAAGGATAGAAAATGTCATTGCAAACGTAATTAGGCCCCCTAATGTGTGTGCAGTGGGAAGGGCTTTAATTACCTGATCACAAACTATTTTTTGCACAGCATCCTCCATTCCTTTCAGCATAGAAACCAGATTGTATTTAATTAATAAGCAACTATTCAATATTTTGTTTTCTCCTCAATATGCCATCTTAAGTTTTACTCACTGTATGCTCTTCAAACCCAACTCCAGACCCATAATTATTCATTTCTTGATGGGAAGTTCTTGACGAGTGTACTTCACAAGAAAATTTATTTTACAAATATTTGTTATTTTCACACAATCCAAAAGAGACAATGGGTTATTATGTTTTTTTAGAAAGCTAATTGTGTCACAAGGAAAAACCATGAATTATTTTGGAGTCTTAAAGTAAATAAAACTGTATTTCAGGAGTTTATATGCATTTGAAGAAAAATTTTAGGTTACTTAAGCTGCATATACTACCTGGTGAAAAAAATCAGATCCCAGCATTTGAAATAGTTTTTTATCCTCCCTCTCAGGCCCTCCGCAGCATAGGCTGAAAACAAGACTTTGACCTGTTAAAAGACAAAAACAAGTGAGAGCAAGAACATGCCTTCTGCCAGGGAAGAGCTGCTGCCTCCCTCGCTGTGTCATTAAGGCACTGAGCCGCTCTCTTTGAGCTGGTAGAAAGCCACATTTAAAATTGTTGTTATGAATCAGAAAGACCAACCCTGGTGATAGTGAGAGGTAGCTATTGGAATAAAATACCCCCTCTATTCCCAGGAATGGATGCTTACTCTGCATTTGAAAATCACTGGGTGGTGTACAGGCGTACTCCTGGCGGCTGGGGCCTGAGCCTTTTGCTCATGAGCAGAGTCATGCTTGCTCCTTTTTCTTGGCATGTTCATCTGTGTGGTTTTCCTTGCACCCTTTCCGCAAGGCGGCCTCATCCAAATAATTTAAGGCAAAGTAGTATAAGTAGTTGCCTGAGAGGCAGGAGTGACCTGTCAGTGAGACCACTCTCTCACTTCCAGATGAATCTCTTGATAAGAGGATTAGTGTTTTTAAGCAAGTGGATAGAGGCACCAGCACTAAATGAAGTGAGCCAGAGCTTTATCCCTTAAGGCACGGTTCAAAACAAGTTTACAGATTTCTATTTAAATGCCCACATTCCAGGTGTGCATAAGGGTCAATGAGGATTTGAGCTTAAAATTTCCAAATTGCAGTTGAAAGCCTTGAAATCAGTTATTCTGCCTTGCTGTCACAGACTATAGGAACCCTTCCTATGAAGGAGCATTTTTTGATGAAATGTAAACAGTATTTTAGAACAAACCTCTTCATTGTCTTTTTAGTTTGTCTCCATAAAACTGGTATCTCATAATTGGTAGTTCCATCTCTGAAGTGCAGGTTGGATTAAAGTTAAATTCTCCCAGGCCTTATGAATGAAATTGTTACTTTTTTCTGGCTTCCTCTCCTCTTGCTCATTTCCTGTGCCCCTCCCAAGTTACGCAAGGATGAAGGTGTCAGAGGGAACCCCTGCTGTACTGAGGAACTGCATCTAACAGTGGAGATTTCTAGAAACATTCTCCACTGCTGACTGAAGCCAGGGTCCTGCAGAAATAATAAATGACCATGTAACAGAGAGGAGAGGAGGAATCCACGGTAGACCCTATGTAAGTGAATGCTGATGCTTCCCAGGCTTTTAAATACCTGCTTGGCAGCTTTAATATTTTTGGTGGATGAGTGGGTGTACATGTGTTGGTGTGCCAACATGAGGGTGTCTTAAAGAAACCAAATAAGAGTGGAATAATCAAACTGACTGTGTGATCTTATTGAGCCTTGCATGGCCCAGAATTAGGGCGAGAGGCCCATATTTGCTGCTATTAAATGTCTGCAATAGGCAGGAGCACCTAGTTTTTCCTTGCCTGATCACTGGTAAAAGGCCCTGAAAAACAAGATCAGAGTTTTTTCAGAAAGACTACCGAAGCAAGGTGATAATTCTCAAATAAGAACAGCCACAATAAAATTGATATTGTTACTCCTGGTCAGCTCCATGAACTTTGCAATCGTTTGGGTTGGATAAACCATTTGATTAATGGGCAAGGTCTAAGAGGACAGATCCCAAGGGGAATATAATCCTGGAGGTGCTCTTCTCCTCCATAGGATACCTCCTTGCAAACATAAATTCTGTTGGTTGGGTAAGGAGAAGTTGAGTCTGTGATGAAGAATTTAACATGCAAATTGTTATTAATTCTACCTTCAATCAAAAGCGCACAGAGCAGCTACAGGGAAGAATAATAACAGAATAACTGCACTTACATCCCCTAAAATGTGACTCCAGCTTGTGTTGGTAATTTCAACTTCCAGCCAGGGAAGCAGCATATTTATCTTGTCAAAGAAATAAAAATTACTCCAGGTTTAAACAAGGATATGTCCTTTGAGACCAGTATATTTATTTAACCCTATGAAAAAATGGTTGAAATCTCCCTTTTAAAATAAGTAAAGATTCTGTACCTTTTAGGTGACATGCTGGACTCTGAGTTTGTTGGTTTAATTCTTTTAACTGTTAATGTGACAGGATCCTGGGATCATCACTCTGTATTTGCTTAATTTATAGGTGAGAGGCTTCCCCTAAAATGGCCTCCATAAAAATGTTATGCAACATCCAAGCGGGTTCTTAAAATAGAGATTTTTCCTTCCTTTCTTTTCCTTCCTTTCTTTTCCTTCCTTTCTTTTCCTTCCTTTCTTTTCCTTCCTTTCTTTTCCTTCCTTTCTTTTCCTTCCTTTCTTTTCCTTGCTTTCTTTCTTTTCCTTCCTTCCATCCATCCTTCTGTCCTGGGATGGGGAGGAGGTTATATCAAAATCCATTCATTTCCTTTCACAAGCTGCTTATATTGTAAAAGTTTAGTAACTTCACAACTCCTCTGTCCATTTTTTTCATCCACTGTTTAGCCATTGCAGTTTCTGTATACTTTGAAAACCGTTTGTACATTGAAATATAGTTTTTTTCAGTTTTTAGCTCTTTTAAGTGATCTCAAGGTTCTTGACACCTAGAATTAGTGGTAATAGCTTGGTGGACTCTGGATAATGGTTCTCTAGCAAGAGAGAAATATAATATGTTTCTACATTGCTATTGCTTGATAGGATTTTTACAGAAGTGTAGAACGAGTGCTCAGCTAAGATCAGAGCTGTGTGCTGCCATGCCCCAGGAACATCCGTCAAGTGAGATGATTTGTCCTTAAGAGAAGCTGTAAGTAGGTGAAAAAGCCCGACAAGGTATTACTTACCCCTGTTTGACAGATGAGAAGTCAGGACCCAGGGACTGTCTGGATTAAGTGGCAAAAAAAGTAAATGGCTTTCTGAGTCCTGGTATCCCGTTATTGTTCAATCCAGGGACTTGGATCTGGAGAATTTTAGAAATTTCTTATGGTTTATGCAGTTAATTTCTCTTGGCGTGGGAGTGGGATGCAGAACCAGGGGAAAGACAGGTAAGCAGTGAATGTAGCATTTTGAAACAAGGCCAAGATATCCATATGAACAATGAGCTCAGTATGTGCACTCCAGATATCACCAGAGACACTGTGCCCACCCTGAGAGCAGCCCAGGAATATTAAACTACAGATTGGTGAACTTTCTTCCTCGTATTTAACCTGCTAAATAGCTGTAATGGCTAATTCTGAAATATTTCTGTCTGGTTTTATAGTGCAGCTTAACTGGCAAATGCCAACGTTAACAGAATCTATTATAAAGTGCTTTTTTTCAGTATCAATGAAAATCATTTTTTTTTTAAGAAGAAAGAAAACAAAATGTTATTTGATAGGAGAATAACATGGTGCTTTTGTGAGAAAGACAGTTTTTTTCAGTTCAGTCAACACTGGGGGTTCATGTGCTTTTCCTCTCTTTAGTGGGATCACAGGGACTTGAAATTGGCTGGAGAAGCAACAGCTAAACACATCACTTTGTGGCATTCATTTGGAAGTACACTACACAGGAATGCTGAATTAGCCCTCCTGCTGTGTGGCCTGGGATGAGCTGGAGCTGAGTGATTGTAGTGTCAGAATGAGAAGTAGTTCAATGGCATAGAAGGGATATAATTTCTGTGAGTACCTCAGGATGTGAACAGAACAGGCTGGGCGGTTAGTGGAGATCACTTGTGAGAGGAAATATGATTTCCTGACTATCTCTAATAATATTAAATCTAATTCATATTTTCATATTCATTGCTGAGTATTATGCAGACTTAGCAAGTCACGAAGGACAAACAGAGTTACTGTAAGATACACAAGCACTGAAGCACAAGAAATTGAGACTCCAGATGTAAAATCATAGATACTAGGAAGCAGGATGTTTGTGGGATAGGTAAAATGAGCACACAGCTATCGTGGAATTTTAGTGCCAGGCTGTAGTCTGAATGAGTTTTAGGTGCTGTTCAATGTAAGGTGTCATATTACTGCAATAAATTAGATACATTTTCTTGGACACTATTTCAAGGGATAATGGAGGGTGAAAGAGTTGTGGAAAAACTCATACTGTATGTCTGTATTTCTGCACATTGAAGAGTTTAAGCTGTCCCAATTTGAAAAAAAAATGTTCATTGTCCATCCCCTCGACCTACCTGAGTGCCTTTTGATACAACCATTCACCACTAAAGGCAGTTTTAGCAGTATTGCTTCTTTTCTAAAAATAAACTGCAAGAGCATCTTTGTTATCTGCAGTGTGAATTGTTTTAGTAGAAAGCTACTTTACTATAGCATCATTTCTTAAATTGCATATTGCTTTAATAACCACATCCACCCCAAACATAATGATTGTGACTGAAGAAATACAATTCTGAATCAAAAGTGGAAGGCACAGGGATTTAGATGCAAGTGACACCAGTTTTCATTTTGCATATATTTACACAGGAATTGTGATTACAGCAATATGCATTGTCTGCTGTTTGCAGCAATGCCAAGCCAAAACCAGGCTGGATGGGGCTGTGAGTAACGTGGTTTAGTGGAATGTGTCCCTGTCCATGGCTGTGGGGTTGGAACTAGATAATTAAGGTCCATTCCAACCCAAACCATTCTATCATTCTATGAAAACAAGATTCAAGTGTAGATTAAAGTATGTTGCAGTGAAATGAGCAGAATTTCAGTGATGAAAAAATGTATTGCTGAGAATGATTTCAGTGACATTCCTTAATCGTGTTCTCAGAAGGTGGTTCATGTTTCAGCAGCTGTAGCACAGGCTTGTGAGAACTGTTGTCCAGATCAGCAAAAACCTTGAGAGGTGAGCTGGCTTTGTGCATTCCCAGCAGTGTGTTAACAACTGTTTTTGCTAAACAGTGTCCTTCACTCCTTCTCAACCCATCTTGCCTTGCAAATCCAAGATTTGGACTGAAAATGGTTGCAAGAGCTTTCTGCAGCAAACAGGGTGAAAGCCAAGGACTGGTAGAGCCTTTGTGAGGGGCTGGTGGAGAATGTTGGGTCAACATAACCAAGACAAGTCAGTGGTGCAGTAGATGAATCAAAAGCCTTGGCAGTGGTTTCTGCAGGGACATCTGAAATGGCTTTTCTAGCCCTGGGTAGTGACAGAGTCATCAGAGAGAGGCCGATGGGCAGAATTTTCAGTGACCTAAAGTAGCATTGCACGCAGTCATTAGGGCAGACTTTTACTCCTCAGCAAAGGTTTTTGACTCCTCAGTGTAGGTTAGGCAAGGTTTTCACAGCTAGGAATTTAGGAGCTTTGATGACAGCTGTACACCACTTCCCACACATGCCCACTCTCCCCCTAAAAAAGGGGAAAAAACCACTCATATTTCCAAGTTGACATTAATTATATTCTGATGAGTTCATAGTGGGGCAGTTGGTAATGTGTTTAAGAAACAAGATGTGGTCACATTATTGTTCCCTATTTCATTTTTTTCTTGTTTCTTGTCTGTTTTCTGCATTTAGTATTTAAAATGAACGAGCACAAGCAAACACCGAAAAAACTTGAAAGGCTAAAAATAAAAAAAAAAATCACAGAACCTTTCTACTTATATAATTCAATTAAACACATTCTTCCCATGATGCATTGAAGAAATACATTATTACAGGCACAATGCACTTTGTAGTGTTGTATTATTAACTCCTTCTGGGGCCAGATGATTTTTCTGCCAGATTAGAAGGAAGAAGCAATAGGATGTAATGCCAATTAACCTAATTGCTATGGGTCTTTCAACACTAGGGCTTATATGCATTCCCAGAATGGGGATACAAAAATGTGTACATTTAGGATTTCCAGATCTTTGGAGAGAGTTTAAAATGCCCTGGATATTATCCTGGTGAGAGTTGTGTGCTCATCTGCCTGAGCAGTAAAAAGAGGCTATTTTTATTTAATTGGATGATGGAAAGCTAGAGATTTCTCACATCAGTCCATGGCAGATTCAAGATTTTACATATGTCAAAACAAAGCCATCTGGATTTGTTTATATTGCAGTTAGTCTTTTGCAGGAGTCCAAGTGGCTATTTGAGAGCCACCATAGCATAACAAATAAACATGGGTCATGTTACAGCCCTTTCCAGTTTCTTGGGCCAACGTGAAGAACCCTTTGCTTACACATCTGCAGGATGAGTGTGTTAGCCAAACAAAGTTGTGGAAATGAAGACAGGGTCATAAAAAAATCCCATCTAGGCGTATGAAATCATACGAGTTAAAAGATTGAGTTTTAAACATTCTCATTGCCTTGTCTTTTTTCTTCAATTCTTTCACCTCTCAATCCTGTTGCATTATATGGGCATAAATTTTATTTTTGTGTTTACAAATGCAGGATTTATTCAACAGAAGATTTCATTTTTTAGGGTGTTTTACATAAATAAAACATTTTACTTCTGAGTTAAAAAAGAAACAAAACCAAACATTCCTGCTTGAAATAACAGAAATCTGTTTTAATTGATTGAAGGCAATTAACAAGATTGATTGCTCAACCCTCCTGCAATCCAGTTAGGAATGGTTCATTGTGCAAGTGATAAATTAAGATGGTTTGTGAAGTTCCTGGTGGATCCTTGATTTGAGGTTATGATTGTGTAACAAATCATGATGGAGAAAAGTGATCAAATGGTGGTGTTTCTCCATTAAAGACACCTCCAACTCAGCTGGCAAAGCCTTTTCTATTTGTCTAGGGGGACGGCAATCCCTCAGTTTTATGGTAGTTTGGGACAGGAATGGCTTAATAAAGCTCACTGAAAGAGAAATTAATACATAAATAGTACATAATTAATGGGATCTCCACAGTACAGGTTAGGTTAGTTTGTAACATTTGTTAGCCAATGGGGTCCAAAATTTTCAAGTCCGCTTCAATTAAACTTTCTTTAATTATCAGAGCTCACAGGTAGGTGTTCCTGTCTCTGTGCTGTTATTTACTCTGTCTAGACGGGGGCAAGTATCAGCTCACACGTTGTCCTAAGCACCAGGCATGGACCTTGCCGTGTGCAACATGTGAAGGTGCCTGAAGAAGTTTGTAGTTGGGGTGAGCAGATTGTGCCTTGGGTCATTATGGTAAGGAAGGGCAGAGTTTGTGATTTTTGACCCAACTGTGGTGAAAACTAACACTTAGGGTGACCTTAGAAATAGACTGTCTTTTCTATCTACCTTTATGATACAAAAAAAAGAAGGAAGAATTCATCTGCTTCAAATGTTCAATTCTGTTTTCTTTATAGATAATGGGAGCTCTCATGAGCATTAGGAATGTGTTCTGGCCCTCCTGATTTCTGCCAGCTGCTCTCCACTGGGTAGAGGAGGCTGGTAGTGTAGCTGTAAGGCCTGGAAGCTGGAGCGTTCCTCACTTTCTCCCTCTCCATCTGTTTGGATTTGGAGCTGGAAATACCGTTTGGATTGAGAGCCTTGGAGAAAGTCAGCAAATCCCCGAGAGCTGCCAAGCGTGGTACTCCCTGGTGGCTGTGCTAAAGGATAAATATGTGATATGGAGGATAAATACGTGATCGTCCTTGCCGGGGTGCAGCTGAACCTGTCTAAGCCATGGCAGAACAATGGCATAAATTAGATGTATTAAAGAAGGGTGCTGCTTTTGTAGCATCAATTTAGTCAAAATGTGATGTGACAATGGATGGGTCTTCGTGCATGCTCCCCACCCCACACAGCCCCTCTCCCTTTTTGCCCTCTCTGATGGGCAGTGTTTGGGTTTGTCCCAGCACGAGAACACCGGGTGGGTATTGCAGGAAGGGCTGTCTGTGTGCTTGCATAATTAAAGTATTCCAGAGATGAGGGAGCTGAGACATTCACAATTGACTTTGGTGCACATTGGCAGGCATAAAGATCTAAAATGCTGCTGGAAACTGGGCCAACTGGGCAAATTGGTCTCCTGAGGTTGCAGGCAGCACTCCAGTGAATCCCCCAGCCCTCATCCCAGCAGGGACACCTGCAGGGTACGTCCAGCCCAAAGATGAAGATTTTTTTGTAAGAGCTGTGTGAAAATGTTCAAGTAATAATCTTCAGTTCTTTAATACTGGATGAATGTGAGGCAGAAGTGTCTGTTTAAAGCAATGAATGTATTCTGGGAAGTTAGGATGTCATTAAAATGAGCACTAACATAATTTTAATTGTTTTTCGGTAGTGTGGCTGTCCATGTAGCTACTGAATCTTCCTAAGCGTGATAGAGTTTCTAAGCATGGACAGCTAGGAGGGAGGGGAAGGAAACTGATCGACCAAGACGCCAGGTCTGTGTTTGATTTCCAAATAACTTTGCAGTTACGATCTCTGGTTCTGACTAGTCAATTTATGGATAAATTTTCTATTTGAAAAACTACCTGTGTCAGTACTGGGGTTTTTTTTGTTCAAGGAAGAGGATCATCTTTGGTGACATTTTTCAAAGAGAAACTTTGAAATTAAATTAGATTTTTATTGTTTTTCAGATTTCTCCTATTCAGTCTAGTTATTAGAAAATAAGCCAGTGAATAAATAGTTCACAAATAAAATTAGTTGGGTTTTTGTTGTGTGAGTTTTTTTTTTATTATTCACAGTTCCCTATGAAATGTCACCAACTTCAAATAAGAAATTTCCTTAATATGTTTCACTGGGGGAAAAGGAATAGATGTTTTTCAACTCTTCTGTCAGTATATGCCCTGAGACACTGAATAATTATGAATCTCAATATACCCCTTTATCTAACAGCTTATATGTTTTATTAGTTTTGTGGTTTCTGAGGTTTTGTTTTTTCTTTAGAGGGTTGGTGAAAAGTTCAGTACAATTTAGCAATAGATTTGACATTTCATATAGACAGACCTAGAAATCTGACTAGAAAACACATGTCTAGAAATCCCTAGTAAAACAAAAGCTGCTGGGTCCACAAGTTTACTGAAAATTATGTTGGGTGTTTGGCTTTCATGTTCTAGTAAACATGAATAATAATTCCCCAATCTCCTGCTATGCCTGTTATTCATTATTTTATAGCTCCGTGTTGTATTCTACTTCAGACATCATTTTTTTCAGGCTAAAAAATCCCAGTCTGTTTAATCTTTCAGCATTCTGAAGATATTTTATACCATTGGCCTACTTTGTGGCTGTTTTCTATATTTTTTTCCAATTCAACTATATATTTGTCAAATGGAGAGAAAAAAGCTTCACAGTTTTCAAGCTGGGGTCACATAAGTGTTAATATATAAAGTAATTTCAGTGCTTTCCGGATGGCTGGTTCTCTTTTTTTCCTTGCAATTCCCAGTAACTTCTTTGGGGTTTTGGCCATCTTTGAGTCCAGAACTGATGTTTGCATCCAGCAGTTTACAAGGCTTCAGGTTTCCTGATAGTTGCAAATTTCTGACCTATTTCAGAGGGCGTGTGTGGTGAGAATGAATGTGTCTGTGTGGTGTGGTGCTTTACATTTGCTGATCCTCTTTATTTTCCATTTTACTGCCTGATCATTCCATATCATCAGATCCTTGTGCAGCTTTTCAGTCAGTCATTGTTTTCACAAGCCAACAACTTTTGTGTTATGGTCAAGTTAGTTCTCTGTATTCCATGTTTTCTTCGATATGACATTTAGGAAGCCAGAAATAGCATAAATCAGACTAGATCCCCATAAATGCACATTTTCTTCTGTCACATGTGAGCTCGGTTTGGTTGTGGTTTTTTTCTTGCAGTGGTTTTCAACAAAAGCTGATGCAAGTGCAAGTGCATGGTATCAATTAAAGCATCATTATCAATCCATAAACTGACTCCTTTGAAGGCTAATAATAAATTTGTAAGGTCTGTATTCCCTCTTAAAAAACAAGATGTCTTTTAGTCATTATATAATGATCTTCTTGTTTGTTAATTCTGATTTTTAAAATAATTTCTAGCAATTTATGGATTTCTTTGTAAGTGGGTACCACGGTCTGTCTTAAAGTCTTTTAAGACACGCCCCTGCATTTGCCACCTTCTGTGTCTCTGCTAATGAAGTAAATTTCCTTGATAGGATAGCCATCACAGCTAATAGTTGAGCAATTTTATATTGAATTTCTAAATTGTAGAAGAATATTAACTGAGCTTAGTGGATTTTCTCTGTTTATTTTATGAAATAATTTTCTCACCCATAACTGAAAAGAGCCTAGAGTTGGAAATACCCTAAGCTGTATCCTGGACTCTGCTCTGATGAAAAGAATTAATTCACCATCTCAGATATGGCTTTGTCTTCTTCAAGGATGTCTTGCAGCGTTTTTATCAGTTTTGGGGTTTTTTTATATCACATGTTCAGAAGGGTATTTATTACTGGTTTTTTATGCCTTATATGAAATGATTTAAAAGTTTTAAAGTTCTGTGTTATGCTGGTGTTCTGTACTTACAGAGTTGAGCCCAATTTCCATTTTTATCCTTTAATTGTGACTTCTCCTTTAGAGGAGAGTCCTTCTACTTCAAATAGCTTCTCAGGCTCTGATTTTACCAGATGGTTTATACTTCTTTCCTTTTAAAGAAATTTGTTTTCAGCATAAGTGGTTTTGATTTATTTTGAATCTCCAATATGATGACCTTAAAATACTTACATGGTACTTAAAATAATTTATCCTGTTATTACTTTTAATTTCTAACTAACAAATCCTAGGTTTTATGTATTTGGTTTTTTGAAGTTAATCTCTGCTTTAAAATAATACTTTAAGTTTGTGTGTGAGTGTGAGTGTGTGTGTAGTTCTGCATTTGTGTGTGGAACTATAATTTTGTGTGGCCAGTGTTGCAGAGAAGCTTCTCAATAGCAGTGTTTTCATCCTGTGTGCTGTTTAAGTTTAAAGAACACATTGTGTCTGTGTGCTGGGTACCTTGCCTACCAGCTCCAGCAATTATGCATTTCTGTTTTCTAAAATTTGGAGTTTAAGATGATCTGACAGTTACACTCTCTATTCAAAGGTGACAAAGGATTCTCTCTCTTTTCTTTAGTCTGGGATCTTTTCTTAATGCCTTATCTACCATTGTGTGAAATGACAGCATCATGTGGTCATGTTTATGACAATCCAGACCTAACACACTAATGTGGAAGAATTTCAATCCATATAGATTATAGATGTTATGGTGGTCAAGAGTAACTCAATGTCCCTATTGGCTTCTAACCTTTCTTTTAAACATAGCACCTTTGTTTTTACCAGTGTTTCCCACTCCATCCTTACACACTTTTTACCCTTTACTGCCTCCTTGATGTGGCTGCTTTCTGCTCATATGTCTCCTGGGATGGATTTTCAAACACACAAGCATAACCCAGGTTAGTTACACCTCCAGAGTTGGCACACACGCCTTTGACATAACCATAGAGACCTGTGTTGAAACGCTTGGCCTAAATTTCCTGATGCCATGCTTCACTGGTTAAAATGGGTGCGTTTTGTCCATTTCTGTCCTGTAATCAAGAGCATGGACTTTGGCACAATTCATTCCTCAGCAAGTCATGTGGACACCGGTATGGGGAGAAATTGCACTCTTTGAAAATGCTAATCTGACACTCTCCAAGGATACTATATAATAAATGATCTGGGAGCCTGCAGAATTGCTGCATTTTCCTTTAGTCATAATGTGTTGATTTAGTGATGCTTTAAAGAACTGTTGTCAAAGCTGTGTGTTCTCCACATGGGTACTGGTTCAGGTGTTCATTAATGCTCTACTGCAGAAACTTGGTGAGTTCAAATGTGCGTGAGACTGTAGCACTGATGCAGAAGCACTTGAGGGCATATCAGTATCCTTCTTTATTAGAAGTTGAATTTGTATATTTGCACAGTTCTCTTCTGTTTGCCAGAGAACAAGCTCATCTTTGAAGACTGAACTGTGAACATACATCCTAGCCCAGCTTATTATTTAGGCCTCGCTGTGTGCAAAAGGTTTGAAAGGAAATCCTGTAATAGGTTAATTTTCCTCTCTGTGGGTTGCATTGTCTAAAAACACTTGCTTCTTTCTTCCCTTCTTTGTTACTTTTGAAGGTGTAGCTGCTCAGACTGCTTTCGGGATAAAAAGAAAAACACCTTAAATACAATGCCTTCATCTTAATATTTGCAAAAAATGTTAGGTGTTCTTATTTCTTGTTCTAAAGGGGAGCTCTTTCATGGATCCTACTCATGGATCCTTTCTTTCACCTATGATCAGGAGATAAAAAGAATAAAAGAGCCCTGTGTGCTAGATTTCACACCTCAGGAGAAGGGCTTGTTAAGGAGCTATTGATTTCCTCTCTCCTCAACTCCCTCCTCTTCGACTCCCACCTCTTTTAAATGGGAAATAGTGGTACCATTGGAGAGGCTTCTAAGATGTCTAGTTTTTAAGTATTTGCCTAGCTATGATTTAGGGAAAAACTGTATGGGAGGTGAAAGGAAAAATGGCAACTTACAGAAAGTATGGTTAAGAAAAGGTCTCTGAAAAAGCAAACTGTTCAATTTATAGAATCATAGAATATGCTGAGTTAGAAGAGACCCATCAGGATGGTTGAGTCCGACTCAAGGCCCTGCACAGGACACCCCAAGAGTCACACCATGTATCTGAGAGCATTGTCCAAATGCTTCTTGAATTCAGACAGGCTTGGTGCTGTGACCACTTCCTGGATAGCCTGTTCCAGTGCCCAACCACCCTCTGGGTAACAACTTTTTCTTGATACCTAACGTAAACCTCACCTGACTCAGCTTTATGAAGTTTCCTTGGGTCCTGTCACTGGTCACGTGAAGAGATCTGTACCTGTCCCTCCTCTTCCTCTCATGAGGAAGTTGTAACTGCAGTGAGGTCTCCACTCAGTCTCCTCTTCTCCAGGCTGAACAGACCAGGTGACCTCAGACACTCTTCACACAGCTTCCCCTTCACCCTTCAGCATCCTCTTGGCCCTCCTTTGGATGCTCTCTAGCAGTTTAATATCCTTGTGCTGTGGCACTCAAAACTGCCCATGGGACTCAAGGTGAGGCTGCACCAGTGCAGAGTAGAGTGGCCTCTTAATTTGTATTGAGGCATTATATTGAAATTATTGACATGGCATTTTAAAATACATTTCTGCTTTTCCCTTCATTTAAGCTACTTCCCTTCACTTAAGCTGTTACTCTGATTTGAGTTCTTTAAAAGTGTCTATTGGCATAAATATTGGGCTGCAGGTCTATACAGAAATAAATTCATTTTCTTAAGATGCTTACATTTCTAAAAGGGCATGTGAGGCTCCTGAACCTAGTGCCATGGCATGCAAGGTTTAGGAATACTTCCATGCCTCGTTATTTGTTGTTCGTTTCTCAAATGGAGGTGTGCAGCAGAGGATGACAACTAGCAGTCTTTGTTTGCCTTCCTATGGGTGAGCCATTACAACTGCCTAAAAACTGGTGAACTTGCTGTGTAAATCAGCATCACATACCTTGCTGTTAGAAAATGCCAAGAAACAGATTCTCTAGGATGATCCTCCTTGGGGAAAGGACAAGAATGAAACTGTTATTGAAGGCCCTAGGGACAGTCCGGCATGATGCATCCCATTTTGCACATTTACAGAAACCTCTGTTGCACAGAGGCTCCTCTTGTTGCAAGAAACAATTTCCATGTTCCTTCTCTTGTCTTCATCCACACGGGAGTAATGCTCATTTCAAAATATGTTTTTTACAAACGCTGAAATTTCAAACTCACTGAGAAGTTCCCATATTCTTCTAATTTCTAAAATAAAAGTAATAGAACAGTTTTTATTGATGGTCTGATGTGATCTTGGACTTGCCAAGTGTATCACGACTCCATATGTCCTACCATAACAACAGTAACAGGTTTTATTTGTATGCCAGCAAAAATTATACGTCAGAGTCAGAATTTCAGGCCTCCTCCTTGGATCACTAACAGAAAGTTACTTTTTTTTTTTGTGCTGTAGTTTAGAGAACATCATGATCTTCAGAGCCTACTGCTGAGGATTGTTTGGTGTGGTTGGCGTAATGAAATGTGTGGTTGAAACTTAATGGGCAGATATGCATTTGGAAGACATTGCACATATGCCTGCCAAGATGCTGCAAAAGCTCATCTTACTTTATTGCAGAAGAAAGAGATGTGGTTTCTTTAAGTTGCTTTAGTGTCCTCAAGATTAATTTAATGTGGTCCAGTGATGGACCTCAATGTGAAAGTAGAATGACAAGACTCAAATGTAGGATGCTGCAAGCATTACAGTAATGGTTTTGTAGGAGGAATATATGTCAATTAAATTTAACCCTCCTGGGGTAGAGACAAGTCTGTGTAACTCACTAGGCCAAGACTATGGCTGATGTAGATGAGCAGAGTTTCACTTCTCTGAAGGGTGAGACTGTGGCTTCATTGCCACCCACATGGAAGAGCAGGAATGGGTAATAGTCTGAGGGCCGTACCGGGCTGGGAATTTTCAGGGCCATGTCCTTAGCCCAGCCCCCAGGGAGGCAGCAGTCTTCCTTAAGAGGAGGGTCTGTCCCTCTAGAGTGTATTGAACCCTCTATTCCCCTAAGAAGGGAGTTGCCTACAACTATAACCTGTCTTTTCTTCCTTATGGTGGTTGCTATGAGGCAGGGGGGACGAAGGCATAACAAAAAATGTGTGTGTAGGCACCTGCATTTCAGTGTGTTATAGAACACTGGAGAAAATCAAACCTTCCTATTTTTTTTTTCCTTCCACAGGATATTACTTTACTGATTGAAATGAAAATGCTATCAAACTTTATAACAGCAAAATAATGTAAGATAATGAAGCACAATATTCATCTGAGGTCACTGTTGCATGGAATACCTAACACCTCTCTGGTGTCCTCTTGCTGGATCCGTCTGGCAAATTATAACCAGAGAGGTACCAAGTGTACAACACTAGCTATTTAAATGTACTTTGATGAAGCTAAACACTGGGAAGGTTCCCAGAGTTCCCCAGCACTGACAGACATAAACACATTCACTGCATTGTTAATCCCACTAATTTAATGTAAAGCATGAAGGTCTCCATGAGATTTATGCAGAACAGCTGAAATCAGTGATTAGTGTTGGCAGCAGAAGAGCAGTTTCAGTCTGTTGGCTGAGGTTAATCTAGTCAAGGTACTAGGGAAATATTTATCCTTGTTGTGATTTAGTTTAAAATACTATCTTTGTATAGGATTGCCTTTAAGATAAAGTGCAGGAGGCTGAACAGAAGCAGGAATTAGCTGCTGACTTTTAGCTTAGACTTGTAATTTATAGGTTTAATTTTGCTGCTTCTTGCTTCTATTATTATTTATTTATGTAGCAGTGATAATATTAACAGTGATAACAGCTTCACCTCCAGGTGAAGACAAAGCTGACAAAGACAAAGCTGATTCTAAAATCTAAAGATAGGGATCCATTCTCCATCAATGAAATGCAATTATGCAAGATGCAACTCCCCATATGTATGCAAAGAGTGTCAGTAGGGTAAGGAAATTGCACTTGGTTCATTGCTGGGAAGAAGAAGAGGAAGGGCAACCTGCCCAACTAGAGATTGGATCAGGCACTTGGGCTACATCTGTATGAGGAAATGGAAGAAGACAGAGATCATTTTATCATCCTGAGGTCAAGTGATGTCGCTCATGTTTTATCCATTTGGTAAATTTTCTTTTCTTCAAAAGAAATCACTGTACCCAAGATGTCTATTGAGAAAGGTCTCTGGTGGATGCAGTATCTCAGACTTTGCCAAGGTACAGTCTGGTAGACTCTGGAAACAGATTGACAGTCATTCAAAATGTTTAAAGATCAAACAGTCCATTTCAGTATAGAAAGGTGCTGCTGAACAAAGCAAGAAAATAAATTAGAATTTTCTAGGGGTGAATCAGAACAGGGGAAAAAAAAGTGTGCAAAGGGTTATGAGGTTATGAAGTTTTCTAATATTTTGTTTCTTTTTTTGTTTTTTTTTTGGTCTAAATAGAAATGTTTCACTGTCCTTAAGGGACCCAAGGAACTTCATGTTTCTAATGTCACCATCATTACACACGTTTTTTTTTGTTTTGACACAGACCTATTTAAAAAAGAATAATATATAGATTGTCTAATGGCTAGTCTTTAATAATTTTTTAAAATGCTTTTGCTTGCAAAATATTTGGATGATGTAAAAATGATGGCTCTTATTGGAAAATCTGTGATTAGTTTAACTATCAGCAGAAGGATAATAAGCAGCATCCTTAATATAAATGTAGTTTACTTTGGGCAGTCATCTATCTGATGTTAATGATGTTGTTAACAGCATTTGTTCCTGTATTTGGAAAGTAACTAACCAGACAGAAAGGTATGCACGCAGTGTAATAGGTGGCTTAGCAGCAAATAACCTCCTCACTTGAGCAGATCATTTAGGGAAGTGATGAATTAGTATGGACCCTGACACGTTACTACATCTGCTCTCCCCTGGACTGCCCTGCTTGTACAGAAAATGCCAGTAGCTCAGACATGTCTAAATAATGCTCAGGAGCCCAGGTGGATGCTGCATTGCTGGAGCACAGCAGTCAGCCCCTCAGTAAGTAACAAGTGTAATGCAGTCCCAGTAGGGCTCCTGCTTGATCACCCACACTGCAGCCAGTCATTTTAATCCTTGCTGTATAGGGAAGTTTAACCACCTCTTTGCAGACAATTTTTTTTTCCATTAGGGGGTGGAGGGATGAGATGGAAAGCTGTCACTTCCTCAGATAATATGTTATGGAGGATAATTTTGACACGTCCTCTTCTATTCTTTCCCCCCCTGCTCCTCCCTAATAGCAGCTCTGACAGTGTGCCAGGGGATATTGTCTCTGAGGCTATTGTCTGATAGTGTGCCAGGGGATATTATTTCTGAGGTTCTTGTCAAGGATGGGTGTTTCAAAGAGAAAAATGTAGCTGCTATTGGGAAAGAAGAAGCATAAGCAGAAAGGAGGTTTCTCTTTATGAAGGTAGGATAGGGTTTAGACTGACTTGGGTCATAGTATTCAAGCTGGAAGCTGAAACATTAGTCTGGAAACAGGCAAATCAGCTCAAAAGGCTGTTGACCAGAAATAACTGGTTACCTTTCATCATGAAGACTATGGTGCATTTATAGGAAAGAGACATGAAGTAGATAGAGATGCTGAGAGATGACTGATGTGCTAAGTGGACACAACCTCAGCTGCCCTCCAGCTTTTGGTCCCTGGATCAGGCTGATAGCTGTTTTCTCTTGGGCTCAGACTGAAAACCTGCCTAAATTGGTGGGAAAAGCTCCAATTGACTCTCCTAAGCAGGCAAGTTCCTCCAAGTAAATGTACTTCATATGTACAGATGGTTTGAAAGAATACTGACATAAAATTTAACTTGCCTTTTGAGAAAGAGGTGGGAAGACAGAATACTTAGTTTTGCCATCCATGTGCCAAATGTGGCTGTGTGGTGTTGAAAACAGAGCTCTAAACTTCAGCTCTTAAAGGAGCTGAGGAGCAGTCCTCCTTGTCATCCTTTCCTTCTCCCCATGGTCTGGCCCCCTCTAGCAGCAAAATAATTTTTTTAAGGCCAGATGCTGAAAGAGAACTCCCAAGGGTCAGGTCCTGCCATGAACTCCTGTGCTGGGCAGCTGCACTGAACTCACCCTCCAAATGAGGAGGAGCTTTTAGCAGCTCCCAGTCTGGGCACAGGGCAATGGAGATGACAGCAAAGCCATTTCACTGTTTCTTTGTGGCAAGGTATTAACAGTTCTGGCTTGATGTGTTAGGCAGGATTTTTGCCATTACATAAGCAAAGCAACATTTTTCACTGTTGGCATTCACAGGATGTAGAAATGATAAAATGTGGAACAAACCCCAAATATTTAGACTTTGAAATTATATTTTAGTTTCTATAATTGCCTGAATTGACAGTTACTTTTGGTTTGCAGCAGAAACTAAATGTATTTTTTAATTTTCATTGTTACAGAAAGTAGCCACCAACCTGTCCAGGCCTAAGGTGCAGCTAGCAAGCACTGATGCAGTATAATTTTTCTGTGAAAAGAAACCCTGTAGCATCCCATTAAAATCAGAGGCTGCTGAGATTCCATATGGTGTGTTTATGGCAGTATTGTTTCCTTGTCATGGTAGCACTCAGTCTCGTTCCACACTTACAAGCAGACACATAGGACCCCTGCCATAACTTGGTTTTAGTCATTGGCTTCCTCAAAACCTGGATTTAATATCCACACCCAGTAGCCCTACTGAGTTGCATTCTGGGTAACACAAACTTCAGCAGAATTGAAATCCCATTGTCTTTGGAGAAGATAAAAGTCAGGGTTTGTTTCAGCCTGAAAAATATGAAAAGTTAGGCAATGCTTTCTCCTTCTACTTTCAGATTTTCATGTTGTCTCTTCATTGAAAACTCATGCTTTCTTTAAAGTGCATATACACTCAAGTATTTGTGAGTCCTTCACCAGGAAGTATGTTCTGTATCGTAGCGCAAACTCCCAGCTCGTGATCTTTTTCATCCGGCTAAGGAAGTTTAAAGGGGAGAATTACATTGTTTTACTCATAAGTACTGCAGTTTTGGGATTTATGACAGTCTTAGCTGCTTTTTCTCTGCCTTTGCTTCCTTCACTAAGCTCTGGATAGCTTGAATTAAGTGCCCTCCTGTCCTTTTTCTTCAGGCACTGGAGGCAGCACACTGTGATGTCATGGGTGAGATTTGGAAGTAGAGTGCTCTTTTCTGTGCTTGTATTTCTTATATTGAAGGTTGAAATGTTGTAAATTGCTAACATCTGTGTTGTATGCCCTCTGCACATTTATAATCTGATTATTTTTTTCCCCCTCAATTCAGCTCATCAGAGTTACTTTGGCAGAAATGAGAGTTTTCAATATATCTTAAAATACCTCCCCTAGAAGGTAGTTAACCTCAGGTCTGCCTGCTCTCCGTTCAGGGCTGATGATTGTGCCGATGTTGCGGCTTGCATACTCATTTTGAACCCATCCCATTACCCACTTCACAAAGTGGGAGAGCAGAATGTATTCAGCAGAGCCATTATGGGAACCACCTTCTGCAGGTCTGTAAATGAGTTGCCATTTGGTGTGCAGAGAGTTCCTGGGGGAGGCTGAGGTAAAGTCCTGCATCTGATCTTCTTTTGAATTGATTAAGCTTTCAAGAGCAGACACTTTACTTACACCCAATTTCCGCTTGTCTGTTGGGAGGTGGAGACCAGTCTAAGAGTTTGGCCAGAGGAGGATCTAAAGCTCATCAAATCTCACCGGTATGATCTTGCATAGCTCTGAATTAATGCATGAGGTAAAGAAACAAATGTGTGTCTGCAGGGTTATCAAACAACTGTCATATTTCACCACAGTTGCTTGACATTTTCCTGAACTGCCCTTGAAAAGCTTTTGGGATCCCTCTAAATGGGAGAGTTGTAAAAATAGCTCATTTAGTTGAATCGTTGTTTTTCCTGAGGGAGTCATCATGCAAATTCCAGGCAACAACAGCAGTTTTGAGATTTAAGGTTCTTTTCAAAACTTTCTTTTTCATTTAAACTGGAATTCCATTTTGTCCTGTTTCACTATAATCCATGAACTAGGTGAGCTGAGCATTGGGAAGAACATTGTACATGCTTGTCTCATTGCCATTCTTCCCTACGTGCTGACAGCTGCTGCCCAAGAGGCAGCACTGAGCCGGTTGGACCCTGCTCCAAACCACTGCAGCTGCTCTCCCCTCACCTTTCCATGCCAGTGGGACCTGCCTTTGCTGGCTCATAAAAAAAGCCTCATAAAATATTACTGTGGTGCCGTGGTCTGTGTCACAGCAGAGCACGGTGCAGCCAGGCATTGTGAAACAGGCTTGCTCTGAGGGGCAGCCCTGGCCAGCTGTTAACCTTGCGGCTGCTGGCACTGGGGAAAAGCTTTTGCCTTCAAGAAGCTGGTGGCAAAATTTGGCACTAATGGAGCTCTTTGATTTGTAAGCCCCTTAGAATGCTAGAGGCAGAATTTCCCAGGTAAATCATCAGTCTGTTGTGTTTACAGGGTTTGTTAAAAGACACAGATTGAAGTGTTATGCTCCCTCCCAGAGCAACTGTGTGCATGGGAAATGCAGGTGTTTTGTTTTCTGCACTTGTTTGTCATTTTGTTCCTGGGAATTAATCCTTATCAACAACAAGTTGTAGTAGAGGCCGTTTCTCAAGAGGACTTCTGCCATTCTCACTGATAGGTTTACTGTTAATCAATATTTGAACCTCCAGGGATGCGAAATCTGGTACTACATCCTAGTTTCATCTTCTTTAATGGATGGATTTTTTCTGTGTCAGCTGTGGATCTACGTTTTCAAGTGACCATCTGTGGCAATTGGTGTTATTCAATCAATGGTCTACAGCCCACAGGTGGTCCATAAAGCATCAAAAGGTGCTCTGTGTAGCAGTGGGAGTTGGAAGGGAAAATCAAAGCAATCTTGATTGCACACACACAGTGAAGCCCCGCCAGCAGCAGCAAGCGGGGATGTGCCAGCTGCACACAGAACCATCTCGTATGGGTTCAAACAGATCAATGGCTACAGCATTGCCTGTGGATTTCCTTTCCCCAAAAGTGTCATTAGCTCTTTGTTTATTAGAGGAGCTTGAGGAAAAAAGTGCTATAAGGGCTGTATAGGACTTCTAAATAGTTCATTTTTACCAATGTGACTCTTTCAGTGTGGGAAGGACATTTTTACATAGTTGCCCATCAGGTTGGGAGTGAACTGATCTGGATGTGGATAATTCTGGCTCTTGCTTGAGGTGTTGAGGGAAGATACCTCACAGAGAGGCCTGTGGGTAGGCAACTAGGTCAGCTTGCAGTGGGTGTGGAACAGCTGTGAATCATTTCCCTGGCAAAACCACAACCTCCTTGTTGGCACAGGCAGTCTCTAAAGTGTGCTGGACACCCCAGCTTGTTTCACCGTATTAAGGTGTACTTTTTCTTTTGTTTCTTAATTTTCACCTTTACTTTCACTCTAGCCACTGCATTTTAAGATTTTCTTCACAATTGGGAAGACTGGAAGCTCTGTGTTCCCCCTCTGTTCTTTCTCTTCTTTCTTTTTAAAAGAGAAAGGTGAGACTTTTACATAATCACAGGATGCCAAGAATATGAGTCTCTGGAGCAAACAAACAGAAAACCATACTTCTCTTTATGCAGCATATATCCATGAATGTCTTACTAAAAATGTGAACACCACCACAGCTTTGACTGTGAGGCTCACACTCCACTGACAATTTTATTACTGGGAAGAACAAGATTTTTCACTTGAAATGTAAGGGAAAAAGTCTTTGAAAGACTCTCTGCTGGAATTTGAACTTGGGTCCTAAGTGGAAAGCAGTATGAGTATGATCAGGACATCTAGAAGTACTGTTTGTTCTACTCCTCAAAACATATCTGATAGATAAAGCTGTAAACTGCTGCATTTGGTTAACTTTGAATTAACATCAACAAGAATCGCCATTCAAAAAAAAAAAATTATATAATATAGCTTAATTTGTGAGAGGTTAGTTTACTGTTACATAATACTTGTGGAAAACAAGACCTAGTGCATAAAAAGTTCAGAAGTGGAGGTATAGGAAAAACAAAGCTTTGAGAACAAATGGGATAATCAATTTTTTTCGCCCTTTTCATCCTCATATGTAATGGATTAACCCCAGCCATTACCTGAATCCCACACAGCTGCTCACTCTCCCCTTGTGGGATAGGGGAAAGAATCGGAAGATGAAAAGTGGGAAAACTCATGGGTTGAGATAGAGACAGTTTAGTGGGTAAAGCAAAAGCCACTCACACAGGTACACCAAACCAAGGAGTTCATTCACCACTTCCCACGGACAGGGAGGTGTTCAGCCATCCCCAGGACAGCCGGGCTCCATCACAAGTAATGACGACTTGGGAATACAAATTCCATCACTCTGAACATCCCTCTCTCCTCCTTCCCCCAGCTCTATGTGCTGAGCATGGTGCCAGTGGGGTGGGATATCCCTGTGGTCAGCTGGGGTCAGCTGTCCTGGCTGTGACCCCTCTCATCTTCCCATGCCCTCCAGTCTCCTCACAGGTGGGGTGAGGAGCAGAAGAGGCCTTGACTCTGTGCAAGCACTGCTTGGCAATAAGTGAAACATCTCTGTATTATCAACGCTGTTTCCAGCACAAATCCAGAACACAGCCCCATACTAGTTACTATGAAGAAAATTAACTGCACTTCAGCCAAAACCAGCATAAGATCACATGTTTTGAAGGGTAGTTTTTCAAGGAGGTAACTGGGATTGTGAGAGATCATTT
This sequence comes from Orthonyx spaldingii, assembly GCA_013397795.1. NCBI lineage: Eukaryota > Metazoa > Chordata > Aves > Passeriformes > Orthonychidae > Orthonyx > Orthonyx spaldingii. The sequence continues at coordinate 3,550,528 of VZTJ01001072.1, forward strand.
CAGTAAAATTATTCATCTTCAGAGGCAAGCAAAAACAGCAATGAAATGCAAATAATGTTTTAGGAAGAGAGATGTATGTGGTCTTTTGCATTCATGACTGGGTGGAAAATAAGGCTTTTGTATATAGAAGAGAATTTTCCCAAGTTACAATTTTTAAGGCGAAATGAAATAAACATGGTATGGGTTTAAAGGATTGTGCCTTAGAAATGTTCCAGAATATTTTTTATTTAATATAGTTCTAATAAAACAATTGAATGCTGAGTTTAGTAAAACAAGAATACACTGAATCGGAGGTTTTACGCTATCTATAATAACATTTGGAACAAAGTTGGAATGCTTGCATTTGAGGAAACAAAATTGAGTGGAGGTGAACCCCTAATCTCTTTAACACATCCTTCAGCCATCAAAATGAATTGTAGGTCTGCTTTAATGGGCTTATTCCAATTTGTGCTCACAATTGCATTGTATATGGTGAATGGTGCCAATTTTTGAACTGCAGAAGCATTTAAAACTGGTACAACTTTCTGTGATGAAATTTTATGCTTACAAAATGAAGAACCTCTTTTACAAATATGGGTCTCCTATGAGATTATGTTTTTGTGTGTTCTCTCTTTGGTTTTCATGTTTTACAAAACTGTTAGCTTCAAATTTCAATCCTAGATGACTTACTCATATGTTCTGAAGGTTTCAGGAAGTCTGTGATATTCCTGGACCAATATTACAGATAAGGGTGTAAAGATGAATTGAAAATGCTTCAGGCAGGAATATAGCCTTGATGTTTTTCTGAAGGTTTGTTTTTGAAATCCCTCGGTCATTCTTCATCCATGAGAGAATTTCCTCTTGTTAAGTTAGAATTCTGACTAGGGACATTAATTTTGGCTTGCAGTTGCAGGCAATTCATCATATAGGTAAGGAAGAAATTAAATTATTATTGTTTGCATGCTTTAACTCTCTCAGGTGCAAACACAGTCAAAATGCTGATTCTCCTGTGTACTGACTCACGGTCTTCTCTCTTCCTGTTCCTTGCTTGAATTTTCTGTTGGGTATCTAGAAATACACTGTCCTGTTCTTCTTCCCAAGCTCTGGAGAACTTCAGTGGCTTGTGTCTATCATTTCTTACTTCCATGAAAGCACCAAATGCTAAATTGAGCCCCATCCTTCACTGTGCTGATGGGACTCTGACTATTTTAGGGGTTTGGTGGAGTATTATAGTGCACAGGAATATCCTGGGTTGGGAGAAATTGCGCAGCACCTTCTGTATCACCCCCATCTACAACGTGATTTTGAAACTCTGTGCATACATCCCCCCACTCTGCTGAGGTACTCTGTGTGCTGCTGTCTCCCTCATTTCCCTTCGTAAGACATGCAGCACTTAGAAGAAAACTCGACAATCAATTTAAATAATTTCTAGTAATTTTTGAGACTGAGAATCGTGAAGAGGCGTGGCAGTTCACAGCCTTTGTTCAGAGTGCTGCATTCACCTCTTGTTGCTTAATGTCTCACCAAGGCTCTTTGTCCTTCCAGGTTTTCACAGGGAACAGCAACGCTGACAGTGTGGTTCACCACAAACTGCTGCACTCCATGAAAGCTCGATTCTTGCGCTTCATCCCTCTCAAGTGGAATGTTGGTGGGCGGATAGGACTGAGAGTTGAGGTCTTCGGCTGTTCTTACAGTAAGTGGCTGCATCTTAACCCACATTTTGTCAAAGAGCTTTTACTTGGTGCTGGCGGTGCTGTGGAAAGAGTCCAGTAAAAGTTTTATGAGTTAAAATGTAATTTGGGATATATTACCATTGTTTATTTTTTTCGGTAGTTGTTCTTGCCTTTCTGCCCAGGGATGTGCTGCCATCTCACTCAGCTGGTGAAGCCTCCTCAGAGCTGAGCCTACCACAGAGCAATTTGCTGCTTCTGGGAGTGCCAGGGAGTCAGATGCTGCAAAACCTCCTGCCCACTGGAGGGCACAAAGCTAATTGGGATCTTTTCACCATTTGTGAAATGGTCTTTTGTGACTTGAGACACTGCTGGAAACAGGAGAGATTTTGTTGTGGAGAGTTCAGGGAATTAACAGCATTTTACCAGTAAGTTTAGCATGGTGTGGCACAAGTCACCATCATGTGACAGACACCACTGGTACATCTCCCCATTTAGCTTAGGTCCTTATCTGTTCCTCCCAAGCACACATAAGGGGTTGTAACAGAATAAGCATAAAAAACTATTTGGGAAACTACTTAAATTCATCTAAGCTAAATCAAAGAACGAAGTTTATTAAACTTCTTGATTCACGTGTTCCCACTGAAAAGAGACACAGCTCCACGACTCTTTGGGGTCTTGTCACTGCACATGGATCTTAGGACTGCTTCACATGGTTTCACAGGAAGATTCTTACAGTCTCTGTGTAGGTCTGTCACATCCATTCAGCTTATTTGTAGATCCTGTTTCTCCACCTGCACAGGCACTGTGCAGTGACCTGTGGACTGACGTGCAACAGCCTGGTCTGGATGCACAGTTAATAGGGAAAAAGACTTTTTCCAGGTGTATCAGTGAACATGTAAACTGAAACCTAAAATTCAAAATCAACTGCCCTCGGTGACGTAATTCTGAAACAACCAGCTAACCTGTTTTCAAGAGCTTTCTTCTGTTAATGATGCCCAAACCTCTGCAGTGAAGAGTATAGTCCAAACGTGTAACAAATAGAACTTGAACTTTGGGAAGATAGAAACTTTTGTGGCTGATTTTCCTTTATTTGGTGTTAGTCCATGTGATGTACTACGTGAGCACTACTTTCATGTCAGACTGTGGTTGTATTTTCTATGACAGAAAGAAGATTTCAGAGTCACTTGCCCCGTGCTATCGTCTAAGTCTTCATCTTTGTTCTGTACCCTGCAGTTACAGGAAATAAAAGTGCTTGTGCAGGATTAAGGTATGAGATTAAAGCGAGCCAGCAAAGAAATAAAGGGATTCATAAAACTTTAACAGGGTGTTGAAATATTCATTCCATTTATATAAATGTGCCATTCACATTTCTCTCTGGCAAATTGCATATGCCAAGCAATACCTGTCTACAACTTGTGCTTATATAGTTTCACCATCTTGGCTGCTCCTAATCCAGACACACTAGCACTGTACAGAAGATGTTTGATCATTTATAAAAATGTCACCTTTAGTATTATTCTGACGGAATATCTGCTGCAGATCCTGACCTGGTGTGCAACTACATAACTGCATTTTGTAAACTTGATAGTACACAGATTCATCCACCATGTTTAGTTGTAGCACAAGAAATATATTAATAATCTGGAAAAAATTGTTTAAAATTACAAATCTTAAGTTTCTAGTGGCAGGATGTTGAACAAGCTGGGGAGGAAACGGAACTAGAAGAAGAACAACAAGTATATTGAATGTGCACCATCTTCGTGCAAGTGTCTGTATGTATATGAAAGAAGGGATGTGATGCTGGGAGTAGAAACAGCATCAGCTGATCCAAATCCATCTGTAAGAGCCACCTATGGCTTCCCTGCTGCCTTTTTAGGTGAATGTGACAGTCTTGTGGCAGCAGAAGGCTCTGTTATCTCATTTTTGGAGTCTGACTGTCCTGTGCATCTTTCTCTGCTCAAGAGGTCCCAGGAACACAATCCTGTGCTAACTTTTGCAAGTGCAGCTTTCAGTGATGATGGTTTAGTAGGGGCACATGGAAGGCATCAGGTCTTGTAGGTCACCTGCCAGGTGACACTCTGCCAGGACACAGCAACAAAACATCCTGAGGAATCCTGCTGTGTGCATTGGATGCCAGAGTGGGTAACGTAGCCTGTGATGGTACTGTGCTGCTGAATGGTACTTGCTGTTCTTGATTGCTTCTGCTAGAAATAATTTACTCTGAATTTATTCCTCAAATCTCCTTGTCAAACAAAAGAGCTTTCTTTTTTTGTCTCGTCTTTTTTTTTTTTTTTCCTTCTTTTTCTTTTCACCCTCTATTTGTCTGTCAGTTGATATTGTTTCTTTGGAAAAGTAAAAATACATTTTGAACAGTAAAGTGATTTCAGATTATGAGTGTGCCTGATTCTATCCCATACAGATCAAAGATCCTATGAATAAAGGCCTCCAAGGCCATCATATAAGCTGCAATTCACAGATAACAGGCTAACTGCTTACTTTCTTCAGAAAGTATATATTTAAATGAAAATGAATTACATTTATTTGAAATTCCTGTAAAGATCTTATCTGGTATCCTCAAAATAGGTACTGAATTGGAAGGAGATGATGATCTGAAAATATACATTAATGTTTCCTGTTCAGAAAAGGATTGATGATGAGTTCTGTGGAAAGTTCCATGCAGAAATACGTGTAAGCTCGTGCTGTCCCTTTGCAGCAGTGGCTCCAGCAGTGTATTTGTAACAGATAAGCAGAGCTGCAGCAGAGGACATGCTCAGACAAATGGCAAACCAATTGCTTTTGATGCTGGAGGTGGCAAGGGGGGACAAGTCTATCATTATACTTGGGAAAAGTCTTGTTAGCTTAGCACAAGAAAAAAAAATTGCTGACACAATTGCTTTTATAGGATAAGATTTATAGCTGCATTGAAGATGCTGATCATATTCTATAACTGGTTAACAGCCCAAAGTGCATCAGCAGAATTGGGTGTACGTGCAGTTAACAGAATGGGATACCACAGGAGAAACAATGATAGGGTGTGAGACCGGGTGTCTTCTGAGAGCAGAATTCTTCATTTGCAGTTCAGGACTCTGATTTCTCAGATTTTGCTGTCATTGCTTCAGGGAATATGATCTGATATTGTGCTTTTTTATTAAATGATATTTTTACTGGAGTCTATTTCTATCTCTTTTTCTTTTCCCCCACCTTCCTTCATCCTCTCCTTTGTCTTCCTATGAGATAGAAAAGAACTCATTGCAGAGAGCTGCTTATTGTCTGATGGTCATTGACCAGTAGTGTTTGTAATGAAATGCACAAGGTAAATATCCAAATGATTGCTTACCCAAACGAAGCAGAGATTTGTGATGGGGACAAAGCTGCATGGCAGAGCAGTCATGTCTGAAGTGGCCATCCACATTCATCCCCTGGGCTGCGTGTCTGAGAGGGAGGTGAGCATGGCTTTAGGGTCACTCAAGGCAGTAAGGCGTGACTGGCCAGGGGAGACATCTGTTCAGAGCAGGAGTCGGCCTCTTCCCTTCTGAGAGTCAAAGATTCTGTTCATTGGTGCAAGCACAAGACTGAAAGTTCCTGTCTCACATGGCAACTGCTCCTAGAGTTTTTCCTGTTCAGAATATCTTTGCTAAGCGTTCACTTTTCCCAAAATCACTAGGAGGGAGGACTGTCTTTTTAAGTACGGCTGTGTATCCTCTCTGCTGCTGGGAGCAGATTGCTGCACAAGTAAACTCTGTGCTCTCCTGCTGCTGCCAGCCTGTCAACAGCCGTGTTGATGAGGACAGTGTAGAAAAGAGCCCAGAATGAGCAAAGTCTGTCTTCAGGGAGCATAAGTACACCAGCAGGCAGTGCAGAATGGAATCACACGTTGTGTTTTAGTTTGTTATTACTACAGATTTTCTGAGACTTGAAACATTTTGGATCCTCGTTCTCTTGCTGCAAGAGGGTTGTGGACATACACAGACTAAATAAACACTAAGCAAACACTAAGCAGGTTTTCTGGAGTGTCTGTTTTTTACAGGAACCAACGATTTGTTGTCATGCAAACTGCCACTAATGACTTTTGGCTGCCAGTGTTAGCATTTGTTTGACATATTCCCATTTCATTCAGGGCTATTTATTGGCCAATCTGCTCACAACTGATAATTAGTGGAGCAGAACTTTTCGGAAACAGGTTTTCCTTTGTGATATACTCTGTAAATGTCAGTAGTAGAGCTCTTCAAGAAATCATCTTATGCTGTGGCTTAGTGGAGAGTTAAGAACAAGAACTGAAGTGTGAATTTAGACTGGCTGGGGCCTTGAATGTCAGGAAGAGGATGAAAAAAGGGTCACTTTTGCAGCAACATTGAATCATTGCTCTTACAGTACCTTTGGTTTTAAGAGCTAGGAGGAAAACCAACTTTAGGTGCAAAATGCTCTGGAAATCAAAGACTGTAAATTCTTTACAAGCTATTTCCTAATTCCTGCCTGTGTTGCAATGAAACCATTTTTATAAGACACTTATGATTTACTTTAAACAAATTGTAGTATTTAATGTAGTTAGGGGAAATTGATAAGAACTAAACTACCAATTTAATTCCCTTTATAGAAACTGGCAGTCAAGGTGTCAAGAAGTCAGCAATACTGAAAGAGCTGTTTCTTGACACCTAATTCACAATTTAAAAATAAAAATGGATGGCAAGAATATTTCTGTATTTGTGATAATTCGTAAACTAGCAACTGTTCCACAAATGATGGGAACCAGCATGGTTTTGACATCACAAATAAGAAGTTGGTCTTAGTTTATTCAGGAGTGATTTTTTCCCAGGATTGAGGTTCTTTGTAGTTTTATTCTCATTAAAAAAAAAAAAAAAAAATCAGTTGCCTTCTGATTTGGAATAAAGTCAGTTTTGGAGTTACATAATTTTGTATCAAATTTAAATGTTGTACTCCCTGCAAGTTTGTAAAAGTGCCATCAAACTTCTGTACAAACTGTCATACTGACAGGCAGAAGTTTTCATGGCAGCTTCCATGGTAACAATCATTAACAACTATTTTATTTTCTGAGCTTTTAATTGTTTTTAATTGCAAAACTCTTTAAATTTTTGTCCAAGTTAAAAAAAAAAATCCAAAAAAAAAAACCAGGAGAAAAAAAAAGTTAAGATAAAGCCCCAGCTCCTATTATTTTTGGTTTTTAAAGAGGAGCAGATGAAACCACTGCTGATGCTTAAAAGGACAGAAGAACTCTCAATGGAGCTTTGGTGACTTAAATTACTCACTTGAATCACAATACAGTTGCTGACTGAAAGTCTTGATCATATGAACCTTTCAGTTATTTTTCCTAAGCAGATAGAAAGCTGATAGCTGTAGGTTATCATTAAAATGTATGGTTTGCAAACAAAGATAGTCTCTGCTCTTTCTTCTTGGGCACTAGGAAGGTGTTGTCTTTGTGTATGTACGCCAGTAGTTACGTAGCTTAGTAAACCTCTGTTCAGATCCTTCATTGTCTGGTATTCTTAATATTTTTCTTAACAGGAAATACCAATTGACAAAATTGATATTTTATACATAAGTTGTGTCAAATTGTAGTTGGATAGAAATTGGAATTGAATTAATGTATGCCAGCCAGATGTTTGCATACAACATATTAGTTAAAAGTATTTAAAGCTACCTGAAATAGTCTGGTTATATATACATTTAAAAATTTGTTTAAAAATACACTTTGCTTAAAAGTCCACTTTATAAAGCAAACAGAGTACTGCAGGCTGCTGCTGCCAAGAAAATATTAATTGCACTTGAGGAACAAAAAGCTGGTTTCCTACCAGTATGACTGGGATTTTAGAGGCTGGCTGAAGGGGAAAATATGTTTCTAATAGGATTTTCAAAGGTGTGTAATCAGTTTAGATGCCCAGTTCCCATGAAATCTCTTCAAAAGCTTTTTGAATTGATATTTGACTATTCCTGCCAGCCTAGTCAATTTGCATGCAGAAACATGGCTGATAAATGCCCATCACAAGCAAGCAGCCAGCCCTGGGAGGCTGAGGGGATCCTTATTTGAATGCAGAGGTGGATGCAGGCATGGCTAACATGCAGGAACAGCTCAACAGACACTTGTGAAGCTACAAAAGTGGAGTGAGTACTGAAGTGTTCAAAGTAACGAATAACATCCTGAATGCATTTGAGATGAACAGCAAACGTGGCAAGGGATGTTCTGGAGATCTGAATATGGTGGAAGGCACCTGTTCTGTTCTCAAAAGTTGAGTGAGAGAGAAGTGTTGAATGAAGAAGGCAAGTGCAGAGGAGTTCTAGTTTTATCCAAGAGTTCCCTTTCCCCAGCAGAGGGAGAGGATTGGAAATTGATGAACTGGGGTTCCCCAGATGACCTGTAAATCCTGTGGATGTACACTTAGGACAATACTTAGGACAATACCTTACTCCAAACTGTATTTTAAAAGGTCCTGAAAAAAATACAATCCCTTTCCTGATGCTGCCCCTCCTTGTCATTTTGCCATTTTCTTTTTTCCAGAGTCAGACATTGCAGACTTCGATGGCAGAAGTTCACTTCTCTACAGGTTCAATCAGAAGCTTATGAGCACATTCAAAGATGTAGTTTCCTTGAAGTTCAAGAGCATGCAGGGGGATGGAGTCTTATTCCATGGAGAAGGACAGCGTGGAGACTACATAACCTTGGAACTGCAGAAAGGGAAGCTCTCCTTGCACCTCAACCTGGGTAAGGGTAATTAGGATTATTAGTTTGCATATAAACCTATTATTTCTATTAGAGAGTATCTGGAAACTCCAGCTGATTTCAACAGAACGTGCTGTGTGCTGCGGTCATGCAGGACATGGTAGCTGAGCCAAGAAGAGACCTTGGCTCCTCTAACTGGTGCTGAGCAAGGCAGAACTGCTCAATGGCTAGTTCTGATTCTTCACGTACCTCCTTTTGTTTTATTTCTTTTTCACGTGTGTGGGTTTTTTGTGTTATTTTTAAGAACAGCAGGAAGTGGTCTTTGGACTGCAGAAAAGGTTTATTTTTGGTTTGTGTCTAATTTTTTTCCATTCACTCAGTGATTCAGAGCTGAGAATACAGAATTTCAGTGATAGCGTTCTGGTCAAAATGCTGTGCACACTGCTATATGTTTCCTTCTTGAAAACTGAATATTCTTTCTTGAATATCTGTGAGGCCCTCACTGAACAATCATGTTGGATCAGAGCATCAGAGGAAAGGCTGGTTTAATTTCTTTCTGTAGAAGGATGCTTGGTTTTTTCCCTGATGAATACACTGAAGCCCTTTGATAATGGTAGGAACTACTGCAGTAGGAGTGATCATAGCCCCTCTCCCAGCCTTGTTGCAAAATCTTCCCTGGCTTCATCTGTGGGTGTCCCATGGTACTGGCCTCAGCAGTCTCTGCTGACTCACATTTCTCATACTGAGGACTTTGGGTTGGGCATTTTTCCCCTTGTGCTTAATTATGTTTGTTTTAAAAATCAGTAACTATTTTCCACAGCTGTTGGACTTCATTTTTACATAAGCTCATTAATTGTTTAGTCTCCAAGTTGTGTTTTCTTTCTTTCCTTCCTTTTTTCTCAGCAAAGATTAGAAATGCCAATGCATCATTTTTCTGATTTGGGATTTGGATGTTATTTGGACCAAAAAAACTACATCCCAAAGCTCTGAATGGGGGAGTCTACCCCACTGAATTTTCCTCTTACAAATATTTCATGATAGAATAGGAATATTGTACAGTTAATTATATTATGTAACTCTTTCCAGAGGAGATACTGTTGTGAATGCATATTCTGAGATGAGATGAGATGAGATTTTTTCCTCTGTAGCCTCAAATGTACAAAATTTTAGCCATTTCAGGTCCTCTGTGCATTCATATGTCATGGGCAAGGGTTTTGATGACTTCCCTCAAACCTGCTTTCATCTTGCCTGGCAGTTTTGGAGCATGTCGTCTCTCCATTCTCTCCATTCTGCAGGAATGTAAAAAAGGAGTTTGAACGCTCCCTTTCAGTGAGAGGCTCTGAAGTGTTCAAATGTGTAGCCAACTGGAAAACAGAAGAGTGCTTAAAATTACTGGGTTAGGGCCTAAATATTTTTATGATTTGTAGTCTATGCTTTTGGAGACCTAGACCAGGTTTAAGAATTTTTATGAGCTGAACAAAACACTTTTATTGCTTCACTGACTTGTGCTTTTTTTTTTTTCCTGTGAAAATGGACAGGTGCAATTTTCTTGTCAAAATGCAGAAAGCACAGAGTTGACAGTGGCGTGTCAGGAGTGATCTGTTAATGTGACTAGACAGAAAATTTTGGTCCTACCCAAAGGAAGCTCTTAAGCCACCAGGACCAAAAAGGCCTGGTAGGACCAAGGGTGCAGACAAAGTAGTAATGCCCTGCCTGCTGCAGTGTGTGGGTGCAGCATCAGTAACACCTCCTGCTTCATCCCCAGGATTTCACAGGGAAAAAATGTGTGGGTGTGGGTGTACACACATGTATGTGAGTAAGAGACCCAAGGAATCTAAGGCAGATCCTTGAAAAGGATCTGTTTTCAAGAGCTCTGGCTTGGCATCCTGGAGCTCTGCTCAGTGCTTCCCTTGAGTCCCTATGCTCCAGTTACGAGTCTGGAGGTAACTCTGGTGTCTTCTGCCTGTCTCTGCCACTCCAGGGGACTCCAACCTGCACTTCAGTAACAGCCACACGTCTGTCACCTTGGGCAGCCTCCTGGATGACCAGCACTGGCACTCGGTTCTCATAGAACGCTTCAACAAGCAAGTGAACTTCACAGTGGACAAACACACCCAGCACTTCCGAACAAAGGGGGAGTCGGATCACTTGGATATTGATTATGAGGTGTGTGAAGCCCTTTAGGTTATAACCTGGGAGTTGAGGTATGAATTGCTATAAAATTAATATGATGGAAATCAACCACCCTATGAGCTGTTTCTTTCGAGCAAAGATCTTTATTTAATCTCTCCTTCCCAGAGAGCTCCTTTCATACTTTACCAGCATAAACTATGTCAGTGTAACTCCATGTATGCCAGCATCAGAAAGTGGTCGCTCTCTGTGCAAATATGCATTGCATTATGTTTGCACTTTAAAGTGTTGCAGACTTTGAATAAATGAAAAGTCATAGCCTGGATTGTACTCAAATGTTCAGGGAGCAGTCGTGTCATCAGCTCCAATATGATTTTAATGGCTTCACTGTGCACCTTCCCTGCATTGAACTGAGCATTACCATGGGGATACCAGTCCTGAGTTGTCCCTCTATTCAGCCACCACTTGCTCGAATTACAGCTCTCCACATAGAGATGAGCAGGTGAAAATCATTGTCTTCCCACTAGGAATGGAAGGCCTCCAGAATGCAAGGAAGTTGTAGCAAGGTGGGGGTCAATCTGTTCTCCCAGGTAGCAAATGACAGGACAAGAGGAAATGGCCTCAAGTTGTGGCAGGGGAGGTTTAAACTGAGTAGAAGGAAAAACTTCCTTTCTGAAAGGGTGGTCACACATTGAAACAGCCTGCCCAGGGAAGTGGTGGAATCATCATTCCTGAAAGTATTCCAAAGGTATGTGGAAGTGGCACTTGGGGGATATGGTTTTCTCATGAACACAATGGTGTTGGGTTGGACTCGATCCTAGAGGTATTTTCAATCTTAGTAATTCTGTGATTCTGTGACTCTCACAACCACCAGCTCTGACCCAGGTCCCTTTGCATCTGGGGATGTGGCAGAGCATCTCCTGATCTAGGGAGCCAGGGGCACTCAGCAAGGAAGGACTGAGCAGAGGAAACATCCTGCCCGCCCATAAAACCCGAGGCTGGTGTGCTCCCCCATGATGAGGCCAAGGTGTGGCAGAGTGCAGTTTATATCACCCCAGCAGTTCAGTGCTTAGGGATGATAGTGAAAAAAAAAAAATCTTAAAACCCCCTCTATATCTACATATCTGTATGCAAGGCAGTTCCTTATCTTTTCCCCCATGAACGCACACCTGTGTGCAAATTACCCATGTTCATTTTTACCCCTTGTGCTTGTCTGCCAAGTCTTCCTCGCCCACAAGGCTCAGGGTCATGCTTGCACAGAGCCATCACCATGTCTGGATGTGCTGAGCTGGCACGGTTCACTGCTTCAGAGACCACAAGTTTCCCCTTTGCACTTTGTATTCATTTGTCCGGAAAGGATCATTTTCCAACACACCCAAGGGAAAAAGGCAGACGGCTTGGCAGTGGCAGGTGCCTGCTCTCTCCTCCTCTCACCTTCCAGATGAAATTCCCTTCTTTGCATTCACAAAGCAGGGTGGAGAGGATGGTACCTTGTCCCCTGGCACTGCTGTACTAAATCATGAGCACATTTAGTAGGGACAGCACTTGGAGCAGTGGGATTCTGCAACAGCTTTAGACTGAACTATCAGGGGCCGAAATTGTAACTGCTTTTAAGATGGAGTTGAGAAAAGCCAAATAACTGAGTCATCAGCTTTTCTAATTTGAAAATAATAAAATTTGTTGCTTCCTGCTTGGTGTCAATTAGGAGAAACTCAGGCTCCAATTTAATTTGCAGAATTTTTTTCCAGATGTTCCAAAACAAGGAACATAGTAGAAAAGTTCTTCAGGTGTTGTTAATCAGCATCATCACCAACCTCTGTGGCACTCTGACCTTGTCCCTTGAGCTTTGTTTTTCACAGTGTGTTTTTTCTCCATTTGCACTGAGACGATCTTTCAGTCAAACATTGCAGCAATGCAGTCTACTGAAGGTTTATCTCATCACACTTTAGGGATTAAAGGCCTTACTGAGGGTAATAAAATCATTACTTTCATAATTAAAATTATTACCAATCGCAAAGGAAACTGTTTTCTTAATAATGCATTGGTGTAATTGATATTGATTTTTCTTCTGGTTTTGAAACACCAGTAGAGAGTCCCTAAGTAGGAGACTTGAAGAATAGAACATGAAAGAAGGAAAGTCTGGTGTTTTAGAAAGAACTAATGATTCTCACTGGAAAAAAAAAAAAACGATAAGCCCTCATGCCAATAACAAACCTGCAGGTGACGTAAAGTAGCAGTCTGTTCACTCTTTATTTCTCTGAAGTGATCAATTAAAACAACTGAGGTGCAAGTTCATGAAGAACTGGTTTTCAAATAAGTGTTTTCAAGGTTACTCTGGGAGGTTTCATTTGCTTACGTATCTCAGCTTGTTAGGTGGAGTGGGAGGAAAAATAACCCCCAAATTGCCCTTTATTTTTGTAGTAATGAACTGAGGTAGGGCTTTGGGAGTTGTGACGGGGGAATAAGGTTGACCAGGTTCCAGCAGCTGTCAGCGTGTAAGCGGTGCCACACAGCAGTGCATGCTCTTGCTGCAGCGGATGCAGCAGGATTGCAGCACAGCTCCTGATCAAGTGTGGTGGCTGCAGGATCCCCACCTGCATTATATCACTCACAGTGCTGCTGGCTGTGATGGGAAATATGAGTAAAACTTTAGTGGTGCCACCGGTAAAGCTTTGCCAGAAAGGTCAGTAAAGTTAATTAGAAATGAGCTGTGACATTTGGAAAATGAAGATAGGATTATCAGAATTTTTTGGGGCTGTGGGGTTAGTTTTTCTTTTTATTTTTTTCCCTCTTTCTTTTCTTCAGAATCTAAACAATTATGCTGTATTTTGGAAGCTTATTTTGTTATGCTCTTTTTCCTCCTGGGGCTTTCAGCCCTCCAGTTGAGTGAGGAGCTGTAACCTGCACAGTGTTAATATCTGCCAGTACTTAGATGACAGCACAGCAGAAGTTTTGTGCAAATGTGTAGCCTGCAGAACTTCTCCTTTACAAAGCTCAGTCTCAAATGCCACATTGTGACTGTTGCAAAGACCAAAGCACAGTGAAACCACAAGGTGCAAATGGAGTATTTTATGCATGTGATAGTACCCTCCCCTGGCTGAAACAGAACTGCTCAGACACATGCCTGGTGGAAAGGAGTGACTACAGCTCCCAGGCAAACCCAGAGGTCTGAGAGCAGGGAGAATTGATTCCCGATTGCTCAGAGGTTCCTGAGCACTGTGGGCTGCACCAGGTGTCACCCTCTGGGCCACTGGGGCTGTGGGTTGGATACTGTGGGAAGGTTTCTTAGTATGTTGGGTGTTCCTGGGACCTGGTGACACTAGGTTGGTGTGCCAAGGCACTTCACAGCTGCTCCCAAAGCAGTGAGCTGTTTGTGGCAGAAGCACTTCTCCATCAGCAGGAATGCAATGGGGGCTGTAATTCCCCCTGAGAGGTGGCCAGGCCCTGTCTCCTGCTCCCAGTGATGTTGTTGGTGGGAATTGGTTCTTATCTAATATCCCAAGTGGATGTATGGAGTGGGGCTCTGCTCTCTTGTTTTTGGGATGATAATATAATGTAATAATATATACGTATACACACATATATATATATAAAATATTAGAAATAATGCTGTTCTTATTCTTTCCAAAAGCTCAGTTTCGGAGGGATTCCTGTCCCGGGGAAGCCAGGAACCTTTCAGAGGAAGAATTTCCATGGGTGCATTGAGAACCTTTATTACAACGGAGTCAATATAATTGACCTGGCCAAGAGACGCAAACCTCAGATCTATACTGTGGTAAGAGGCAGTACATTGTGCTTTCCTTCTTCACTTCCATGCTGCTGGTGCTCTCTTGGTGCTGCTGGCTGCACTGAATGAGCAGAGTTCAGATTTGGATAGCTGTGGGCATAATTAGCTTGTTAAAATGATATTGCTGAGGCTAACACCAGCCAGCACTGGCTCCTGTGGTGAGAGTTATTGAAAGACACATGTGGAAACTGATGCATTTCTCTGACTTTCCTGATGTATTAGAATTTGCTGGGAGAAACTTTTTAATTATTTTTTTTCAAGATTAAAATGTGTGCGTTTAATGGCATGATAGAAGTCATAGAGATTTTTTTTTCCTGGTTAACTCAGATAAAATCTTATTCTCTATCACTGTTGGGAAGTATAGCACTAGCAAAATTCTACTTTGATACTTCAGTTCATATTATAGAGGAGAAAAAATCCTCCTTTTATTACTAGAAATAGTTTCCTTTGTGCTGCTCCTTATATTCAGTATATTGGCAGTTCTGAGAACCACTGACCTTGTACTAATGTCTCTAAATGTGGAATGGTAGAGGTAAAGCAAGAGGAACTAGAGTCTCATCCAGCTTGATAACATAAACCACAAACATAACTTAACACCTAATAATGTCCAAAATTACGGATATATTTAAATATATCATGAAAACAATGAACATTTTATTTTGCAAGAAGAGCGAACTACAGTCCCATGAAGCCTTGACAAACTGTACATAATTCAACTCTCTGTTCAGCTTGTGCCTCACTCCTGCACTGTGCTTTGATAAATGCCTTTTGGCTAACACTGTGTCTTTGGAGAACATGGGGATGAAACTGCTGCTGGCTCCCATGGCATCTTCTAGTTTGTAGTAATGTGTATGAACACGCTGAGCCTAAAACAAAGCAAGCCAGAAGACCGAGGAAGTTCTTTCTGTGCTTTCCCTGCCTAGGGCGAGGCTGAATACACAGGGAGCTGGAAAATGGAAAGGTGATGGGTGAGAAGTTCCTCACTGTGTTGCTGGCAGTCAAGACTGCCTCCAGGGTACTCCCCTGGGACTGAGAGACTTTGCTTTAATAATCTTGAGTTTGAATGTTCTGGCTGAGGACTCAAAGGCACAAGTCTTATGAACTGTGTTAAATTGCTTTTCCCCTCAGCTTACTTTCTAAGCGGGGAGCAAAGAGCCCTGGTCTGCTTCTTAGGTCATTAAACAGCTGGTTGTTTTGCTGGCTGGATAATGGGAAGGCCTTGCTAAAGGGGAAGAGAAAAACTTGAAATGCGCTTTTCCTCAGAAGGGCATTGTCTGGGTGCAAGTGGCCCCAAGCCATGAAACTCTGTTATCACTACACTTGCCAGACAATGCTAGATGAAAGGTCTAGGAATCCAGCTCCTTTTCTCAGTTTAAGGTAGTGGGGATGTGCCTCCATCCCTCAATCTCTTTCAGAAAAGTGATGATTTAAACGCCATAGTTTCCAAAGGCAGGCTGCTGTTCTGCATTTCTCAAGGTTTATGAGCTGCTCTGTGCTGTGTCTCTGACACTTGGGTATGCAAAGTGCATGGAAAGGTTGCCACGCTCAGAGTGCCTCATAACCTTAGATGAACACCCTTCTGTAAAAAACAGGCCATGTAAATCTGTTCTCCAATATTCCTTGTATCCCAGCTATTTCTCTCCTCTAGCAACTCTCAGCTACTTCTGGGTTACATGGGCTGATCCCCTTTCCCTTTTCTGCTCTTGCCCACTCCTCAGCAATTCACTGCCTCAAATTAAAATAACTTGTTCTTGTTAAATGTAGTGTTTTGCCTGCTAGAGTTACTCTGCACTAAATGCTTTTACTCAAAGTGCATTGAGGTTTTCAAGCAACAAGCTCTACCTGCAGGGAGCTGCAAGCTTCTCTGCTTCATGTCTTTGTAGTTGCTGAGGTTGTCTGGTGTGGAAATGCGATGAAAGGATCAGCACAGAAGAATAATTAAATGTAGCAGGAACTTGGAAGAACTTCTTCCAAAAGTGTGTTGTATACTTACGTTGTCGTCCCACAAGAGGCCCCACAAGACCTCCTGACCCCAGGAGGTCACCTGAGATGGTTCTGTATTGTTAGTCCCCAAAACACCTTTGTCTCCTAGCAAAAGGTAGTTGATGACAAGCTGGTTAGTTTGGGATTAGAAAGCCATTAATGCTTGGAGACATCAGTTTTTGCCTCCAAAGGCAGGCAGAGTTCAACACTCACTCTCTGCTTCACTCTGTGCCTTTGTGAATGTTGACACAGTCAGTGAGCCAAACTTGGGGGTTTTCGTACCCATCAGCTTTGGAGTTTTTTTACTGTTGACATCTTTCACACAAGCAGGAGAATGATACACCAGCTTTGCAGGTATAGATTTCTTCTTATGATGTAGTTCCTCATCTGTGTAAATAATGGTCCCAAGTCGGCTGCATTTACAGTCAGAGGAAGAAAGTACAAGTTGTCAATACCAGAGTGCTGTAGTATGTATTGTACTCTGGGGTGGTGGCTGTGATTATCATGCCGCCTGTTCTTTTCTGTAACTCATTTGCAGTTTTCAGATTTGCAATAAATCCCCTTGAGAAGGCATCTCAAGATAACGAGGCAGCCTGTCTCTTTGAACTGGAACTTGCCTTCAGAATTCCATTTTTGTATTGCCTGATACTTAACCTCCCTACACAGCCCTGTCTGTTTGGACAGGCTGTCTTTCTTCTCTCTGGGGTTTCTTCTGTCCCTGATGGTATGTTGTGGGCTTTGGGGTTTTTTGCATTTGATTTCTTTGTTTATTTGGGTGTTTTGGTTTGGGGTTTTTTTTGGGGAGGAGGGGGCTTGTTTGGTTTGGGATTTTTTTAATGTGTGTGTGGTTTTGTTGTTTTGTTTGTTTGGAGTTTTTTTGCTTGTTTTCTTTTCCCTCCCCTTGATCATTGAATGTGGAGCAATGATAGGGGATCTTTTATGTGCTTTCCAAGTGATTACTGGCTTTAATTGCAAGAGGTTATGAGATTTCTGTAACTAACCACTATCATGGTAGTAGGGCTGGACCCTTGGGAAACCTCAGAAAATGCTTTAAAATAGTAATCTAAAGGTTTGCCCTATTTACTAGATGTCTTCTCAGCATAGGAGAAGTGCAGACTGCTCATTATGAGAAATTGCACAGCAGTTACACATCTTGGGTAATTAAGCAGGGGCAGGAAAATATGCAAGTAAGAGCTACATTTACAAGAAGCAGAAGGGGAATTGTTTTTCACAGAAGGAAGTTTGACCTGTTGATATCTGAGATGGAAAACTCTTCAGTGACAGATTTTGTGCTTGTTAAGAGTGTGTGTAGATGCAGGAGGAGATGGGGCAAGTTTTAGGAAGATAAATCCATTGAGAATTGCTAAACACATCTGGTTGAGGGATAAGAGAAAAAATAGCTATAGCATCCTGAAAATACAGGATCCTTTTCATCAGTGGTTACTTAATGCTAGATTCTGGTTGCACCTTTAGAAACTGCTCAAATATGACCTGTGGCCAGGGTCTTAAGTTGTTTTTGTGCTTCACTGATTTGTGATGCCAAAATAGGAAGTTGTCTGGCTGATGAAAAGAAATTAAGAGGTCATGAAAAGATGCTGTGTTTGGTCTTCTCAATGTTCCACCCTACTTACTCACTGAAATTGAGAAAACCACGATCACCCTTTCTCTTCCATTACCTCTGGCTAATAGAAATTGGAGTTGCATTTTTATTTAGCAGAGCAAACCCTGCACTGACTGGAGAGGAGTGCAGGGCACTGTAAGGCAGAAGTTGTCAGCTCTCAGATGCGCTTGAATTTCTACGCTGGCCTGATGTGTTGAATGTGAGAGTGACAGCTCAGCACAGCGAGGGATGTGGCGACATGTAAATGTATCACTGTAGTGCCTTGGGGAAATAACCAATTGCCAGCATCAAAGAGCACAGAAAGATACCTAGTGACAGGAGAATGTAAACTAATAATTCATTCCCTTTATGGAGGATCCAAACATGCTATTTTATTAAGCTGATTTGAGATACCTTCATCTTGAGAAGAATTTCCTTGTCTGCGAATGTCTCGTTCTACCAAAGTGCTCTGGCAAGTGTTGATCTATCTCTGAATATCAGTCTGGTGATTTGTGAAGGCCTCTCCTAGGGTTTGGAGAATCATGAGTTAGATTGTTCTTCTTATTTTTTGTACTTCAATCAGACTATAGGAATCATGTATAAAAAATATTGGAAGTTTTTAGTGATATTTTTCACAGCTTCCTGTGGACCATGTTGAATTTTTCAAAACAATATGTTTTATTCAATTATTTAATGAAAGTGTTGAGTCACACGATTAAAGAGAGAACTGAATTTGCTATTTTTTGGATAAGGCAGGTGAACTCAGATTCCAGAAATATTTGGTTCCTTAATAAATAGATTTTTATATTTTCTTCTATCTTTCTGTGTGTTCTCTGGGTTTTCAGAGGAGTCTCCTTTGCATTCTACCTGCAGTGTGGAATAGCAAGGAAGTCTATATAAATAGCACTCATTCCAAGGTTCTATTTTATTGTTGCTGAAGGGTATAACAGGATTATTTTGAAAGAAATTAAGTGTGTCACCTCAATCGAGGTCCTGAAATAAAGTCTGTTTAAATGACATCTTTTCCATTGATTTCAATTGGCTTTGTCCACAGTTCTAAAGAGTTGCAGTGTGCAAATATATAATCCAGCACATAGCTGCATTAATAAACTCTCCTTGATATAAAAGTGTCTTTGTGTTAGAATTTTGGTAGTTGTGATGACTACAAGTGAAGCAAGCCTTTCAGGGAGGAATACCATCTTTTTTAATAAGACTGGGTGATGTGCAGAAAAAAATGACATGTTTCTGAGCCAACAAGGCCTTTTTGAGAGTCATCAGCCTTCAGCAAATTACAGGTTAGAAACAAGTGTTCAGGGTCTCATTTATTACATTATCTGGATAGTCAAATTGAATGAATAGGGCAGTTAGTGCCTGCTGAGCAGAGGAGGATGTTTCAAGGTGGGAGGTGATAAGGCTGTTAGTCCCTGGAGGAGAGGAAGAGAGATGGCTAATTATTGTCATAGGAGTTAGCAGGGGATAAGGAGAATGGGAGAAAATGTAATTTTCTGCAAAGCCAAGGCTTTAGTGTATTTTTTAAGGTTTTATTCCAACTGGTGAGGCCTTAGGAACTCTGGCATTTGGCATCACAGAAAGGGGTAAGCTGAGCCCATCATAGTCAAGAGCCTGGATTGTGTGCAGATCACACCAACCATTTAGGCTGGTGCTGTGCTATAATACACAGATAATTGGAATTTAAAAGAGGAAAATCTATTAAAGGAAACAAATACATAAAAAAAGAAAAAAGCTGATAGGAATTGCTTTCTATACACTTTTGTGTTTTAAGGTAAATGTGGTTCTGTTTTCGTAATAATAATGAAGAAAAAAATCTCCTTGCCTGCTTTTGTTCCAGGCAATAAAAACTAATAAGCTGTAGATCACTTTGCCTTGAAGTGGAACAAAAATTGGACTTGGACTGTAATAATTTGCCAGTTTGATCTAAGAAATCTGTCTTATGCATTTCCAGCAAGGTGAATTTGAAAGGCTGGCTTCATGCCTACTTGTTGCTTAAAGTGAATGTTCCCCGTCACGAGGAGACTGGGTGTGGATGAGATCTTGGGAGGGGACATAGCCAGGACAGCTGGGGATATTCCACACCAAATGAGTCTGCTCAGCAATAAAAGCCAAGAAAAAAAGGAAGGGGAGAGGCATTTATTATTGTGGAGCAACTTCTGCACATGCTGAAACCCTGCTTCCTAGGAAGTAGCTGGGCATCACCTGCTTATGGAAAGTAACGATTAAGTCTTCTGTTTTGCTTTGCTTCTGTGTGCAGCCTTTGCTTTTTTAAACTGCCTTTCTCTTGACTAAAGAGAGTCTTCATTCTTCATTTTCTCCCCCCGCCCCATGAGGAGGGGAGTGATAGAGGGGCTTGATGGGCACCTGACATAGAGACAAAGTCAATACACCACAGAGAGAAAATATTAAGTGGTCACGCTTTTTTGTGTGTATGTGTTTCTTTCTGTGGTCCTTTTCCCCCCTTTTCCTCTCTCTGTGAGAAAAACAATGCAGGATGTTTCCAAGGTATTCCAATATTTGCTCCCATCTTTTGTCAGCAACTCTTAACTATTGTGCCATGTAATGAAACAAAAACATACAGTTACTGTGGACTTAAAAATGATATTTGTTCTGCTTCTGGTCATTTTAGGATTCTGAGGTAAAGAACATCCAGAAAGGTCCAGCCAAGCATCTAATCCCTGATTCTCTCATGGTCACAATATTTCATCTTTTTTGAAGCCTTCTCTACTTTTGTTAAATGTTACTTTCCCTCCATTGGGAATATTATCTTAATGTAAACAACTTAAATCAATGTGATAAACAATTAACGTTTTATTGGAATTTATGATACCTACAGTAAGTAGAGGTAGGGCAGTTCTCTGTCCTGATATTGATTATCACAGGGCTATATTAGTTTCAATGTAACTTGGATCTGGAAAGCTTTCAGATTTCCATATTGAAATTGTACTCAGAAAAACAGAAACCCATCAGTATAGAAAGTCTCTTAAAGTATGGTCCTCTGCTCTTGGGAAGGACTGGTGCTCACTCAGTGAACTAATCCTAATGCAAGGAACACTCTGCACCTTGGTGTTCCCGTATCCTGTTCGAAGACAGTTTGCAGCAGTATTTCAGAAGGCTGGAGCTGGCATCTCACTTTGCTTTGCTTTTCATTTAGTCTTCAGCATGGTCTTGAGAAATATTTGAAATACATATGGGTCTCCCGACATTTGTTCTGCTTGAAAGAGTTAATTTAAAAACAGGGCTTGAAGGGACCTCCCTCATTCCCAAAATCCAGTTCCTCAGAGTTGAATGCCAATTTTTCATCTTATCTTTCTAAAACTGCATCAGAAGTCACTTTTTTCTTCTGTTACTCTCCTTGCAAATTCATCTGCAAATTCAGTCCCTTCACAGCTAGAAGTAGTCCTTCAATTTTCAAGCTGGAGATATTCTTGCCAATTTACAACATTTGTATCTCAGCCAGGTGTGGGATCTTAGTCCCTTTACCTGTCATATGAAATCATCTGTTCTAATCCTCTGCAGAAAGCAAGATATCCTTTTTATTGGACAGTATCCATAGAGTGATTAATGAGGAAAGTTAAGTGCCCATTTGATGCTCTAACCTGCAGGTAGAATGAGAGATCAGAAATACTCATTTATTCTTCTTTCTTTTCAAGCTGTGATCTTGGCCTGGATCCTCTGGTAGGCTAAGTGCTGAGGATTTCAGTGCAGCTGTCAGTTTGAATAATTTCCCAAGTGCATATTATTTTTGATTAGTATTCTCTGAGAGCAAGGAGGATGTATAAGGAACTTGTTACCAATTGCCCTGACTGTGGTGTTGTCTTCTCTCTTCATTGAACACTACATAATGCTGCAAAAACTACATGAAGAAAGGCCAGAAAAGACTGAAATGGTTCATTAAAGTTATACAGATTTTATTGAAGTCCCACAGAAGTCACTGGAAAGTCTCCAGTCAGTTTTGGATGAGGTTTATGGCTCAGAGGATCTTCTATGTAATCCTCTTTTATCCTCATCACTTAGCAACTGTGTTCTTCCATTCTCTTTTAATAGGAGAGGCTCTGGTTCTTCTTTAAAATGCTGTGACATGCTCCTGCCTGTTCATTCAGTAGCTCACTTGAACAAGAACCACCTCTACAGCTGTACTCTGCCTGCAGAAATCTGGGCTGCTTCCACTCTTTTCTTGAGACAAGTGTCATGGCAGCCAGTGAAAAAATCGCAAGTATCTCCATTGCATTTCTAGGTTCAGAAGTTTTCTCTTGTAAGAATAATAAGAACTATTTTGTAAAGATTTCACTGCTTGTTAGAAGAGTCGTTAATCAGTCTGGAGATGGACTCAATGGAATTCTCAAATGCCACATCATAGCTAGCGTTTCCAGCAGGTGGGTAGAGCTGAGCATCTCCTTTATTTTCTCTAGGGATTGGACTGTCCTTATCCCATTTCGTATCCAATGAGCTTTTACTTTTCAGTTAAATTGGGTTCAATTATAAAATCAAGTGTCTGCCAGAAATCTGGCATATACCCTGGAGAGTTCCAGAACTGCTGCCAATTAAAGCAAAATGTTCATGATCAGATGAAGGTTTAGAGGAAGCTGTTTGCTTTTCTGACTTAGACCTGCTGGAATAATTTGTTTGAGAATAACATTCATGGCAAATTTAACAGTTTTTGTAAAGGGAACCTATCCCTCTTCAGGGGACAAATGTTTTTCGAAGTAACAGTTTTGTATTTCTTTTTTCAGATTTTCATGTTACTGTCTCTAGGAAGGTAGACAGGTTGGTCAGTGTAAGGATGTCAGCAACTATTGTTGGTGTGTATTAACTACATCATCTGGCTTTGCTCTGAAATGTTGCTTTAAGAAGGTGTTTTCCTCCTAAATTAGTCAGTTGAATTGATGTAAGTTCCTGTGGCATCAATTGCTTTATTTGACCCTTTTATTTTCTCCCTTGTGGTTTTTTTTTTTACAAATCCTGGCTAGTTTTTAGCTCTGACTGCAATTACTCGTGGTCCTTACATCATGGAGGTCTCAATTTTTGAATAAGAGTAACAGATATACCTTATGAAAAGTACCCCCCCCAAAAGGCAAGCACACCTCTTGTCTGTCCCCCAAATGCACCTTTAATCCCTTTTACACAAAATATTGCAGCACCACCTTTGTGCATTTCCAGCTGCCTGTTCTAATGGCACGCAGAATCACACCTGCTCTGCCTCAGTTTAGAAAATGGAGAGGCTCAAGTTCAAGTCAGACCTCAGAGCTTGAAGTCTCACCAGGTTAAGCAAGAGAAGAGATGTGCAGGTCCTGTCCGCATGTCCCAGCACTGGCCCTGCAGTCAGCACTCTTTGCTGATCATGTCTCAGGACAGGGCTTCTGTGGCATGAATTGCTAGCTAGGCTGAATGACTCGAGTGTTGCTGAGTTTGTCAAGGTATCACAGCAATCCATGGGTTTAGGACGAATTGCACATGTTCAGAATCTCATGTCAAATGCAGACAGAAGTTTTACCTTATATTTGGGCCTGTGCCTGTGCATCAGGGATGCTTTGCTACGGTGCTGCTGCAAACAGCTGAAAGGGTATTAACTACATAAGGCCTTTAGTGGCTTGTTTTAAGGGCTTCTGAAAGTGTGTTGTGCACTGCAAAATGTTTTTTCATCTTAGCATTTGCCTTCTTCTGCACCCTTAATGCAGTCTAGGCATAGGTTGTTCTGCTGCTAGGTAAAATCTGGAAAGAGCTTTGAGACAAAAATCATATCTGAAGTCTTTACTGTGAGGGTGATGAGCTACTGGAAAAGGTTTCACGGAGAAGTTGTGGCTACTCATCCCTGGAAGTGTTTACGGCTGGGTTGGATGGGGCTTTGAACAACCTGGTCTAGTGGAAGATGTGGACCCATGGCAGGGGGATGGAAATTAGATGAGCTTTAGTGTCCCTTCAAAACCAAACCATTCTGTGATTAATAAATATCTTACAACTTTGTGTGGAATGCTTGAATCATGGTAAAGCTCTAAAATTCCAAAGAAAAATAGTCATTGTCATTTTAAACTTTAAATAGCTCTAGAGAAGGTTAACTGTATTTATGTATAATGCTGCAATTGACTGTCTTTGTTTTCTGTAATTTGGCATGAATTTGATTAAAAATTGAGATAGAAATGTAACAATAACAATAGCAAAAAAAATATTACGGCATCTCTTCCTATGGGCAAATCCCAGCAGGCAGTAGAAACTGTTTAAAGACTGAGACCAAATTTCCATCCTACTTCCCACCTGATTAATGTTCAGTGGAGTTCAGATAAGCTTTGGATCATATCTCAAAACACATCCTAATATCATATACCCAAGGATTCCTTTTGCCAAATCTGTCATGTAGCATTCTGGACCTAACGGGTACTATGCAAATAGCTCCATATTGATAAACATCTATCAAGGATTGTTTCACCCAGTGATAACTTTGTCTATTTCTGGCACCTTAGTTTCCATTTAGAAAATAAAGACTGGAAAGACATTTGAAAGTGATAAGGAACAGTTCCATCATCTGTCTGATATTGCAGAGAGGAATTCCCCAAGCACCGTCCGACTTCCCGCACATCCGTCAAGTGCTGTTCGTTATAATTATCCTGTTAGAGTGAGGCTCTGATGAGAAGTGTTATCGTGGAGAAAGCCTTATACTCCAATGTTTTCATCAGATTACAGTTGGTATTTTACAAAGCAGCCGAGTTCAAAGCAGGTGGCTGCAACCATCTCCTGGAGTGACTTTGAAAGATGCAGCTCCGTAGATGGATCCTGGCTTTATATACTGTTAAGGTTTTATGCCATGGCCTCGTTGACCTGGTGGGGTAATCTGCAGTGGCTGAGCAAACTGGTGGAGTCATTTCTTCCACCAGCTACAGTGATACGTGCTGGTACAGGTTTTGCTGACTGCTTTGAGTAAATGTGCTGCTCTTCTGAGCAAATCACACCATTGATTTCACGGCTGGGTGACTGAGGTAATCAACTAAGGTGTGGCATTGATAAGGACATTTGGTTACATTTAGATCCTTCTAAGAAGTAAGATTTTGATTTTTGATCCTCAGCATTTGGTACAAAAATAAAATTTTGAAGTTAGGTATGTTTTCCCAGCATGGACAGATAGATTTCCTAATGATTTCTAAAGGTATGTGTCTGAATAACAATACCTATTTCAGCCTTGAGGGCCATTAGAAACCCAATGAGCTTATTTAACTAAAGATGTTTTGGGATGACTGAAAACAAAAGTAATGCTGATTATGTTTGATTTTTATTTTTTGCAGGGGAATGTGACCTTTTCTTGCTCAGAACCACAAATTGTTCCTATCACGTTTGTGAGCACCAGTCGAAGCTACTTGCTACTCCCTGGCACTCCTCAAATTGATGGTTTGTCAGTCAGCTTCCAGTTCCGAACATGGAATAAAGACGGCTTACTTCTGTTCACCGAACTGTCTGAAAACTCAGGACATCTCTTGGTTTATCTCCATGGTGGGAGATTGATTCTGCTTATTCAAAAGGAGACTGAGAACCCAGTGGAAATCACTGAAGGTGTTTATTTTTTTGTTTACTTTCACTTGTCTCCTTCTACAACACAAACGTTCAGCTCCATGGGATGAAAGGATCAAGCAATACGGAAACACCCAATCTTCCTTTCTCTTTTAAATTTTCTCTTGCTTTCCAGTGGTAAAGCCACTCTGTACAGCTTGATCTAAGCTTGGAAAATTGGCATCCTGAGATCTCCAGACTCAGTCTTACTGACAGTTAGCCGAGCCTCTATGTTCTTAAGCAGTCACACTCAATCTTCTCCAGTCAGATCACAGGAAGACCTTCCTGTTCCCATCTTCAGACTGTGCTGAAATCACCTGGGAGCCAGCTCAGCCACTGTATCTTTCCCCAGCATAAGTTAAGGCAGCCTTGGAGTTGATTTCTTTCTTTGACTGTAGCTTTACACTCTTCCTTTATGCTGCACTCAGAAGAGAGGTTGACCATGGGCTTCCTCTCCTTACACTCCCTCTTAGGCTTTCTTAGCCACTTTGCAAGTTGCTTTGTGCAGTGCAGCTGGTGGGATGCGAGAGGGTGAAATAGGACTGCCTCTCTGATTTAAAATTTGGGGGCATAATAATAATGATGATGATAATAATGATAATAATAATAATAAATTATTTTCTAAAAGAGCAGATGTTTAAAAACATGTAATATTAAAATATTCCCTGTACAGACTAAAAGAGGGCAGATGTATCTATTAAAAGAAGCAGAGATAAAAAACTGACAGAGTTGTCAAAGCAGAGCTGTTCTGTATGCATGTTTCATTCCCCTTTATGATAGAAAATGAGGCAGCCCTGCATCTATCCTTATTCATGTAGATTGCTACAGCCATAGCTAGTTGCAATTGAACACTGAAAATTGAGAACCCAGCCTTTATTGCATTGCTAATTAAATTGTTGACAAAGCTGAGACAATGTCCATATTTGGTTGAGTGTGTTTGTGTTTATGTAGTTCTGAAATAATGAACCTGGGCCCAGCCTTTGGTGCTATCCAAAACATGCTAAACTGCCTACTTGTACATGGAAAATATGCAGAAAGTGCATGTGCCATGTTCTGCAGATGTCAGGTACTCACAATAAACTCATGCTTGCTCAAGAATGGACCTATTTTTCCCTGAGATGGGACCTATTATCTTTTGTCATCGTGTCAAACTTCAATAACATATCCCACTTCAAAATGCACTTGTTCTGGTCGAAAAATCATCCAGTTTTTGCTGGAAAACCAGTCTCTAATTCTGTGGTAATTGTACATGTGTTAACAGCTATTGAGTAAGTAGCCTCATTTTCAAATTCATGATGAAATAACTGTACACACACCTAACACCCACTTTTTCTTTTTTTATTTTGTTTTGAACTGTTCTCACACCTCTTTGTGTTCATAAGTGCTTGTTTGTTTTTTCTGAAAGCGACATTAACAAAAATATTCTGTTAGGGAGGGGAGTAAACACTAGTTGTCTGTGCCTGACTTCAGCCTGAGGGTAGCATATTTTGAACTGTAATTAGGTTACTTTTGCTCTGCACCTCTGTGTGTGGGTTCAGAAGCTTGCCCACTGATTTTCATGGCTGTCAGAATAGACGACGTGGAGTTTTGTAGCTCTATGGTGGTATTTCAAGAGCCACAGAATGCAACACTGATTTTCAGACTAAGGAAACAGGTAATTTCCCACTTTGCAGGAACGTCTAGAAGAGAAAGAGACTACCCAGTGTATCCCTCATTAACCTTTAGAGGTTCCTGGTCAGAGCAGCAATCCCGGTTCTCAGAACATCCGTATGGAAATCCAACTTCTCCAGTTGGAAATCCAGTACATCCATTAATAGTACTGTGTGCTGGTTTGGTGCTGGAGGGCTTTAAGAAGCACAGATCCTACTGATACCTGCTGGAGTCAGTCAGGTTTCAGATTGAAGCCTGAGAACAGACTATGAATGTTTCACTGAATCTAATCCTCTTCAACCTCACACGTGTGTTCAGTATCAGAAAGGCTCAGCAGAGATCTCTGCACACTCCTGGACCTGTAATGATTTACTAACAGACTGAAATAGACATAAACACACAAAAAATGGTAACAGGGTGCTACCAGAAAGGTGAAGGATCAAGCTAGCTTGATGAGTGCCTGCAGTAGTACCAGGTTAGATTAAAATGTGAGATAACCTAGTTAAAATTCTCAAAAGCTTCCCTTTTCCTGGGCCCTTTTGTCTATGCCACTTTGTTTCCAGAGGTAACCAGTTCTTTTCAGCCACAGTTCTGCCTTTTTATAGATCAGCTGCATATTTGTGGTCACAAGTTGGGAGCAAAAGGAGGTTTGAAGAACACAGTTGTTTCCCGCGCCTCTTTTTTTCACTCTGTACATGTTTTTTTGCCAGGCACCAATCTCCACGATGGGCTTTGGCATTCTGTTAACATCAATGCCAGAAGGCATCGCATTACCCTGACTCTGGATAACAACGCTGCCACTGCCAGCCATGCAACCACTGTCTCAAGGATCTACTCTGGGAACAGCTACTATTTTGGAGGTAGGTTGTTTCAGAGAGGTTTTCGTGATGCAGATCCTCAGGTGCTCACCGCTGAGTTCTCCCCAGGTGCACTGCTTGCAGCTAAGAGCAGAGGTAAGGAAAGATTTTAGACAGCCCATGGAACTACAGTGCATTCAGCTCTGTGGGCAGGTTGAAGGGTGTTGGTCAGGCCTGGCAGAGAAAGAACAAGCAGAACTGCAAGCACAGCTGTAAAAGTGGACTACTGGTGGCTGTAGCCAATGGGTACCTACATCTATCTGACAATATATACAAAATCTACAAAGCTGTATTAGCGATGAGTGGTTTTGATTTTGTTTTTCTCCTAGTTAAAAGGCCTTAGAATTGTTAATACTATCAATATTCCTGTAGATATCACTGTTCTGATCAGGCTCAGTGACTTTTTGGAGCTTAGGTGACTTACAGCTCAAATCTACAAAGGTATTTATGTACAATACTCTTGTGGAAATGAAGGTAGGTTTAGCTCAGTTTTGAAAATGGAAAAATAGTCTTGAAAAATACTATCTTCTGCTTTTTGGAGTGCAGACATTAATTTAGATTGGGACTGTCATTAACTATCTTTAATATATTTCTGTGTAGTGCTTTCTATGGTATGGTTCTGATCTTGATGAAGCCTGTGGGTACAGCACTAAGTGAGGATATACAAAATGCTGTGGATCTCAGAGCTGTCTAAATACTGGGGAAGCTCAGATACCAATGGCTTTCTTGCTGTGCACAACATTTCATCTGCACATTGCTTCAGCATCAGAATTTAACCCATAATCATTTTACATTTTGTACAACTCTTTTAACGTGTTTTAGATGCTGTCAACTGTGGAGTTTGAAGAAGATGAAAAAAAATCACATTTTGATTTTGCTTATCATGTGTGATAACTTCATACTCTGATACTTTCAGTGGCTGACTGATCACCTTTTTTTTTTTTTTTTTCCCCCTAACTGGAGGATTTATAACACAGGAGGTTGCATAGCAGAAGGAATAAAAACATTTGGAATAATAAACCTCTGAGTTCTTGCATCAGGAAATCCCAGCAGAAATAGCTGAACATTCCAATATTCTTCTCTGCCTCTTCTCTTTTTCCCACAGGGTGCCCTGACAATTTCACCGATTCCCGGTGTTTAAATCCCATTACTGCTTTTCAAGGCTGTATGAGGCTCATCTTTATTGATAACCAGCCCAAGGACCTCATTTTAGTTCAGCAAGGCTCCCTGGGGAATTTTAGTGATTTACACATTGATCTGTGTGGCATCAAAGACAGGTAATTATTATTTCCTCTTTCTTGCATTTGTTCTTTTTTCATCCTAGTGGTTTATGAATACAGGTTGCATTAAGTGAAAATTCTAATCTGCCAACATTACAGATATTAGGCATAATAGAGCTACTAATAGAAAATACTGCACAAAGATAGGAGGACTGGAGGGGAAATGGTTTCAATTACATGAGGCTCTCTTCACATTGACTTGTAGGAAATAGAGTATGCAAATTCAATCAAACTATAGATTGGTGAAAGGATTAAATTTTATGCATAAACAACATCTGATTGCTTTGAAGTTCCAGAGGAAATGAAAGAGAAGGAAAAATTAGTTGATTCATCAGAACATGTCATGCCCTTAATATTATAAGCCAGTTCTGCTTAAGTAAATCATCTACAATTTTTGCTTGTTAGCCATTACAGCACGTTCATGATGAAGATATGGTACATCTCATGTGCAATACTGTCCATTGAGTGGGAGAATATAATGATGGAATGCCTGCATCTGCCAGAGAAACATTCGGTTTAAATAGTGATCTGATTCCTTCCTAAGATGAAACCTGACAGGAACCCCAGATTTTCTCGGAAACAGCAGACAGGAAATAAGAAACCAATTTTTTTGAAAGCATTTTGTAATTTTCTTTTGCTTCTTATGGATTTTTAGTGTCTAAATATTTCTGATTCATTTATGCAAATGTGTACTTGTAAGTTAGTATGTGGAATAGGAGGTTCTGGGGATTCTTTTGCTTCTTTAAATCTATCTAAGTTCTGAAAAATAGAAATGGAACTGCTGGAAATTTCATGTACTTCAGATAGTTAAGGGAATAATAAGGATATTTTGGAAATGCATTAGGACCTTAAGCATTTAGTGTATTTTTTCAGACATGTTACTTAGATGAAGTTGAAGGCTGATTTCCATTATTCCTTCCTGCAGGAGGGATCAGCCTACTGGAGCTGCAGTCTTTTGATAAGTGAGCAAAACCTCTGTGATGCAAGACCTTAGTGCTCATCTTTGTATGTTCTTTTTTGTTAATTTATATGGAGAAATTACTGACTTTGCTGATCAAATCTCTTTCCACATTTAATGATGACTGAATTCAGGGGAATGTGAATTTCATACTTGGTGTGCCTGAAATGGTAGACGGAATTCTACCATTCTGAGGTAGAATGGAAAGCAATGCAGCTGATTGTATAAAAGGAAGCAAAATGTCATCTTTCCTAAGAACTGAGAGAGAGAATTTTGCTACTTTCTTGGAAAAACAGATTATTTAAGATAGAGTGGACCATTTCAAAGCACTTTGCGTGATTATATGTTGAAACAAATGAGAACTCTTCTGGTATGATGCAGAGATGCTGTGGGACATCTCCAGTGCCTTCATTGTCACCAAGTCCAGACTATAGTGCAACACTACTGCAAACAGTAGTATCTTCCTTATCTTTGATGTCCCAAGGATGATAAGAATTAGTCTGTGAACATACCATAAGATTGTTTAGGGCAAGGATCCAAACATAAAAAGAATGGGGTTGTTTTACATAACACCACCTTTCTTGTTAAATATATCACACATACAAACAAAAGTTATATGTGATTTAATGAAGGATGTGGGGGTGCTGGCTGACAGAGGCTGGACAAGCCAGAGTGTGCCCACGTGGCCAAGAAATTCAATGGCAACCTGGTCCTGTGCTCTTCAACATCTTCATAAATGATTTGGACATAAGACTGGAAGGGATACCGAGCAAGTTCTGACAGGATACAAGACTGGGAGGAGCTGTTGACTCCCTCAGAGGCAGGGAGGCCCTGCAGAGAGGCCTCAACAAATGACAGGGCTGGGTAATCACCCACATGAAGTTCAACAAGGGAAAGTGCCAGATTCTGCACCAGGGTTGGGGCAACCCTGGACATATGGACAGACTGGCAAATTTGATGCTGGAAAGCAGTATCATGGAAAGGGCCCTGGGCGTGCTGCCCAGTGGAAAGTTGGACATGAGCCAGCAGTGCTCTGGCAGTCAGGAGGGCCACCCATGTCCTGGGGGCATCAGGGGCAACATCACCAGCCAGGCAAGGGAGGGATTGTCCTGCTCTGCTCTGCACTGGGGCAGCCTCGCCTCGAGCGCTGGGGGCTGTTTTGGGTGCCACAATGTAAGAAAGACATTAAAGTATTAGAGAGCATCAAAAGGAGGGCAACAAAGATGGTGAAGGGCCTTGAGGACAAGCCGTGTGAGGAGTGTCTGAGGTCACTTGGTCTGTTCAGCCTGGAGGAGACTGAGAGGAGACCTCACTGCAGTTACAGCTTCCTCATGAGGGGAAGAGGAGGGGCAGACACAGATCTTCTCTCTGTGGTGACCAGTGACAGGACCTGAGGGACTGGCCTGAAGTTGTGTAAGGGGAGGCTTAGGCTGGATATTAGAAAAAGGTTCTTCACCCAGAGGGTTTTTGGACACTGGAACAGGCTCCCCAAGGAAGTGGTCACAGCACCAGCCTGACAGAGCTCAAGAAGCATTTCGACAACGCTCTCAGGCACATGGTGGGACTCTTGGGGATGTCCTGTGCAGGAACAGGAATTGGACTATGGATCCCTTCCAACTCAGCATATTTTGAGATTCTGTAATTCTAAGATTTATTGCTGTGTGCACTGTAAAGCACACGTTTTTATAATTTTAGCGCATGTGGGAATTGTGTAGCTTAATTAACATGTAAATGGAACATTTGTCTTAGTTATCTAAGATAGAAACCTCTTTTGAGGAATATGCCTCTATTTAGAAGCAGTTTATATGTTACAGGCTTGTAGGCCAAACTCATTCAGATTTGGGCTCAGAAAGCAGTGGTTAGGCAGCTCACTGCAGTTTGTGCCTGCTCTTACAAAGAGAATTAATGACTTTGTTTTGGAAGATGATAAACTGGGATGACTATGGATGCCAGCAGTATGTTTTGGAGAGAGAATCCAGTTGTGCAAGTATGTAATGCACACACCCAAGCACATACTCCTGGGATTCTCTGTATAAAGTGATGAGCCTCCTTTGATTTAAATGGAGCCATCTGAAGGACTGAGCCTTAATGTCTCACTGTCACTCATCTCTAACATTTGAACAATATGTGTGTTCAAATGAACTTGCCATGCATGCCTCCTGTCCCCTGTAATTATTATTACCATTCTTCAGTAATTATTTCTCAAGAAATAAATGAGAGTTTATCGTTCTTTCCCTTTGGTGGCTAGGGAGACAGGGCTTTTGGAGAACAAGTGAACATGACCCTGTAGCGGAACCTTCTTTGAGCAGGCAGCTTTTGCTGGAGACATCCAGAGGCTCCTTGCAGCCTTAGCGATCCTGTGAACAAGGCCACTCTGTAGCTGCTCTGGTCTTGGCGGAATGGGATTTGCCTGTGAGAGCTGAGTTCGGTAGGTAGGATATTAACATATTGTAGTGTCTTGAGTTGATCACAGCAATATGGGCTGTCCAGGTGATGGAAGAAGGCTCATAAGCACCATCTCCTATTAAGACACTGCTAGTTTGTAGTCCTCAGTGCAGTGCCAGCATCACTGATGTCCCTGCTGCTGAACATCAAGTTATGTCTGAATTGCAGTCCTCTCATATGGTATCTGCATGTTTTCCTTAGGTGACACATCCTGTATAAGGAGACATCCCTAATCTGTTCATGTCAGAGCAGTGTCTGCTCCGCAAACCCTACAAAATATTCCCTTCTTTGTCTTTTTCAAGACAAAGCTGCTCCTGTAAAATGTTCCCAATGCTTTGTGGAACAGGAAAATAGAATCCGTAGATGGAAGCAGTTTTTCTGGTAGCAATGTATGTGTAGAACTCTTGGCATTATCCCCATTGCCTGCCTTCTGCTAATCCAGCTAATTCTTTTTCTTTTGTTCTTGAATATATGTTTACTATGATTAACCAAATATGGAGTGCTCAGTCTTTTCTGAGGGTATTTAAACCTTTGGTGCTTGCACTGCTCCTGTTATGAAGTGTTAGAGGTCCTGCCTGTGGGGCATTTTATCCCCCTTCCAGTGAGAGGTGGAGAAAAATTGAGACAATATTTTGCTAAGCCATTAGAGGTCTGCTCCATCTTTAAAAGGAAATGGATTTCATTTTATCCCTCTTTTTTGTTGCCTTTTCAGAATTTATACTCTGTTAGGAGTGAACATCAGGACTAGTTTGCTTTACACTGAATTAATAAGTCAGAAAATACAGTTTCTTACACCATGCTGGTATTTCCCCTCCATGGCATGGTACAAAACAGAAGGTAACAAAGCAGAGATGCCTGGAAGTGAAGGTGCTATGAAGTCTTTGAATTCAGAGACATTTTGTTGGGGATGAAAGAAGCTACCTTTAAATAGTCTTTTGTGGCAGGACATGCACTGTGTTGACCATTTCTGACCAAAAACCATCTGATATGGGCCTAGACAAAAGAAATTGAGATTTTCTTTGAATTTATTTTAGTTCAGTGTGATAAAGTTCATGGCTACAGGGAGCATGCATCCTCTCTCCTGGTGTTTTGCACTGTAAGTGTTTTTTGGGAAAGGAAACATCTTCTGGGGGTGACATACTAAACCTAAAACCTTCCAGGAGAAAGTCTGAGCAGTAAGGAAGTCAGATAAGGACGGAATAATGCTTTTTGTCTTTGGCCCTTAATCTGCAGGGAGGAGGATGTCAGTGTCAAGGGATGGGGAGGTGGCAAGCAGCATAAAAAATTCATTTGCTTATAGATGCAGTAAGTCAGAAGGGATTCACTCCATTCTTTTGATGCTCACTAAGTCTTTAGCTGTAAGTGTATGGCCAGGCTCCCTGTCCTCCACTTGCAAGTAGTGTGTTACGGGCTTTACAAACACAGGATGGACTTCCCCAAGTACTTCTGCTTTAGAGAAGAAAAAACCCAAAACAATAACATACAATAGAATGTCTTTTTCCTAATGATGTCTTCACTTGTGCATTTCCCTCTTCAGTATTTTAAGTGTTTGCAAAGACTTCTTGACCCTGTCCAACAGCCTCCTGGCCATGGGTTAGGGATGCAGTTACACAGACTTCTCACTCAGCAGGGTAAGAAATCACAGCTGTATCTGGTGCAGTGGCCAGCTGGGCAGTATGCCTGGCACAGAGATCTTCTTTCAGTCTTTTTAACAATGATGAAAGGCACGAGGCTGCTGTCCCTGGGGATGCCAGTGCTTCCCTTCTCTGGCTAATGTGTGTGTGGATCAGAAGGGAGAGTTGAGTCATCTTGGGCCTTCTCAAACTGACAAACCCTAACCTGTTTCTTCAGGAGAACGGTAACAGAAGTGATGGTTTACCTAGTGCTAATAGTAATTCTCTAACCTGAGGTTTATTCACTGCTGTGACGGGCCAGAAACTCAGGATCATTTGCTATTTTCTTCATGTGGTGTTTTACCTTGTTAGCTTAGAAGGAAAACATGGCTTGAGGCCATTCCCCTGATTTAAGCAGGACCCCTGAGCCATAGCATTGATACCTAAATACTAGGATCTTAGCATCTACAGCCTTCATTTTGAAATTTGGGGTTACTGGCAGCTGGACAAATTATGAAACACAAATCAGCCAGTGAACAAAACAGGTGGGTTAATGTGTCCAAGTGAGGAGCAGCAGGGGTATGGGCAAACACTGTAAACACTAACCAGGGTTGCCACTTTGTTTAGATTTGCTAGCAGTCATGCTTCTAAATTTCTGTGCTCTTTAAAGATATACAGAGCCCAAACTGTTTCTTCAAAGACCCCCTCTAAACAAAAAATAACTCCACAAAACAGGACTGGAAAACACCCCTTGCAAAGAAAGATTAACTAAATTCTTTAACCAGAAGAGATTGCTGAGGGGAGGCAGCATTGTGGGCTTAGGTGCTCAAAGGCTGCTGCAGCACTGAAGGGAATAATCATCCTTTCTGCCTAGGAAGTATAGGAGAGCTGCCGTGGAACAGACTGCCTGAGGAGACTGTCAAGTCTCTGTCACTGGAAGGCTTTAGGAAAAGCTAGATGAGTCTGTGAGAAATAATGAACATGGGCGTGGGTGATCCTGCCTTGGGGTGTGAGCATGGACTGAGTGATCTTCCAAGTTCCCTCCAGCTCTGTTGCGTGTGCTCAGGCTTCTCCTGCAGCTGGAACAGCTGTGCCTTGTTCTTGCTTTGGGGGTTCTGAAATGTCAACAACAATAACACGGCTTAAATTTAAAAAAAAACCAACAAAACAACAACAACAAAATAAAACACCAAAAACATGGGGAAAATCTTTCAGGAATTCAGCTCAGGATGTCTCAGACCTGTGAGAAAGCACATTTTAGTAGATGTATCTCTCTGACACTCTAAGACAGTGGTGCAGCTGTGAGCAGGGACTGTGTAGCCCAAAGTTATGGTTTAATGGATTTTTTAATAACCTGATATATATAGATAGATATAGATATATATGAAATGGGAGAGAAGGGAGCAGCAGTTCCTACTCATATGTCACTTCCCTGATTTGCGCTTTTTGCTTCTAAGAAACACAAGATTCATTTTTAAAACTTCGGAAGAAAGCTATGTGATTGCAGAATTTATTGCTCTGGGGTTTTTTGGGATATCTTCTTTGCAAATTTCATGATGTCTAGAATGATGGTTAAACTCTGTTATGGTTAACGGTGTTTTTTCTTTGATGTAAAGTAACTTTATTCCCTTCTATTTGTGTCTCTGTTTTCTTGAGATCCTGTGACTTCTTGGAGTGCCTGTCTCTCTTTCAGACATGGTGTAAATGGGAATGAGAAGTTTGGAGAAGGCAGGGACTGAGGCACTAGATAACCATAAAAACATCCCCATAGTAAATCAAGATAACAGCTCTGTGTGAATCCCTTCACAACTATTTTAGCTGCTCGAAGATTAAATGCAAATCCAGTTGGATGTATTCACTGACCTCCTCCTTGGCCTGACCAGGCTTTTCCAGGAAGTGTGTCCTCTCTGGGCCACTCAGAGGAGGTGCTGTGTGCAGTTGTGACTGCGCAGTCTGTAAGTCTGTCATTCAGCCCTCATGGCTGTTTCTAAATCTGACACTCTGTTCTTTGGTGTGCCACAAACTGTTCTCTACAAGGAGAGATTAAATAGGCTTGGACTCTTCAGCCTGGAGAAGAGAGAGCTGGGTAGAGTTGTATGATGAGGAGGTGAATAATAAGAATTTGCAGTTTATCACAAGTTCGAATCTTACACAACATCAAATTGGATGTTGTTAGATGCTGTAGAGGTCAAACGTAAAGGAAAAAGCCAGTAAGACGTACATGAATTCATAAACCGCAGATGGCTGGAAGCTGGCAAAGTGTTCAGTGGGATGGTCTTGAACTTATTTCATCAGCATTTTTGCTGTGGCACTGTCAGAGTAAGGAAATTGAAGGAGAGGCACTGTCGATCTGAGGCAAGTCTGGAGGGAGGTGATAAACTTAGGACTGGGAAGTCCGAGTCCCTCACTGTTTCTAAAACATTGTTTTCATTGTATGCAGGTCTCTGTACCTCTGTTGTTCAAAACCAAAATATAGTGCATCATAGCTGTGCTAATCTCAAAATACGTTTGAATTCTAAATGTGAATTTTGCTAAGTACTAATACGTTGTGCACTGTTTTCTCTTCCTTTGTGTCAGTGGAATAGTGGGCGTGTGGGTCTGTCTGTGTGTGGGCAAACAATGGAAGGCATAGCCTGGGGAAAATTCAGTCAGCCTCTCATTTAAAAATAAATGAAATGGGTAGGAAAACAAATATGCAGATGCTGAGAATTTGGCCACAGTGTTGAGAAGCTCTGGGATTTCCCATTCAACAATTGGCTTGAACGCCAGATTTTGTGACTAGAAATACTAGCTCTAGTCCTGAAGCTGAGTTGGTTGTTTGCTGTGGTTGGCATCCTGTTCAGAGAATAAATGCAGGAATGTGGGCTCAAGAGATATTGCAGCTCAAGAGTTACCATGGTTGTTAGGAAAATGTGCCAGAAATTAATTAAACCTCAGTCCAGAAACACAGTGGATTTCCAGTCCTTCATCATACGGCACAGATGCTCCCTTTGGGCTGAGCAAGGCCGGCTGCTCTTACCACAGATGGACCCCTTGGAATACAGCAGCAAGGGCTGCAGTGTTGCCTGGAGCCTGAAGGCATGGCTTGGTTAATCTCATGCACTTCTTGCATGCAGTGGGACAAACTGCAGTCTCAGAGAAGAAAATTGCGTTTCCAGGAGTGCTTGCATTCTGTGTTTACACAAACAGGTCAGATCTGGTGCAGTTTCCCCTACCAGCTCCTCTGAACTCTATAAAGAAAAGTGCTTAGGAGGCATTGCCTTTGGGGTAACTTGTGCCAAAGAGCTGTTGGGAGCAGAAAACTGGTCTCTTTTTCCTTTGAATTGGCACCTCATATGGAAATAGTCTCCTTTGCCCCTCAAGGCGATGCTGGACAAATGTTTGCATTCACCAGGCTTTTGAGACAAATCTTCTTGGAACACACCCTTAATGATGACATTGGTTCCATTCATGTTTTTAACTCCTCAGTCACCATCACAAAGGATGGGGTTTTTTTTGTTATATCTCCAGTGACAGAGAAAACTCTGTTAAGGAGTCTGAAATGTCATGATTCTGCCATTCCTGCCAGAACTGAAATACCTTGAAGTGATGGATTTTTTGGTGGCAGTTTCCCTGGGCAGAGGTGAGGCTGAGGCAGATGGAGAAGCATGGTGTTGTACACTCATTGTTTTATTGTTGTAAATTCCATACATGTTTCACACTAGAGCACATTAGACTGGGCTGTCTTTGGATTAGGAAGGCCTTTTATGTGTTGAGCCTGTCATTATCCATAAAGGAACTACGAGGGTAGCCAGAGCCTGCTTTTCTTCAGGCTTAGGTTCACAAGTTTGCATAGATAATGCGTGTGTTGCTCTCCCTGCTACAGCTGCTGAGGTACTTTAATCTGATTGCTGCAGCTCATGTTGATTTGCGCTGATGAAGCTCTGGCTGCGTTGTCCTATTTTTACTTGGCTGGCACCTTGCCCTCGCTGTAGCAAACACTGACAGTACTTGTCAAGGACAACACCAGGGACTTCAGTTCCCTTAAGTGGCCTGGGGGAGAGGGGTAGGAAAAAAATTGTATTGAATCCACCTTGGCAGATGGACAGATGGCGCATCTTGTAGGACATCCTGGGAATTCCAGTGATGTGCCACGAGGAACACAAACCTCACTTCAGATATTTTCTTGTGAATCCTGGCAGTGTCCCATCTCTGCAGCATCAGCGAGTAGTCACAAGCACACGCTGATGTTACCATCCTTGTTAAACCAAGATTCATCTGCATATTCTAATTCTCCCAGCAAATCCAAATGGAGAAAGTGGCATGTGGTATCCATGATAATCACTGCGATGAGATTGGCGTTAACAGTTTTAATTCATTAGGGAGAAACATATGCAGTTGATTCATGAGTTGGCTTCCCTGAACTGCTTCAGTTGTGGAGCACAAATAGTGTCCTTAATCCCTATTCTTTTACCCCTACCTGTGTTTTATGTGTGAAAATTCTTCATAGTATTTTCTAAATAAATTAGCTTAAAGTGTTCTTTTTCCCTGCTAAATAGAGCTGACCTTTTAAAACCTGCTTTATACCTATTTCCTTTGTAGATTCTATTATATTTTATTGTCAATTTTTGCTTGCAAGAAAGAATATTTTTTTTTTTACTT
This sequence comes from Orthonyx spaldingii, assembly GCA_013397795.1. Classification (NCBI taxonomy): domain Eukaryota; kingdom Metazoa; phylum Chordata; class Aves; order Passeriformes; family Orthonychidae; genus Orthonyx; species Orthonyx spaldingii. The sequence continues at coordinate 3,589,345 of VZTJ01001072.1, forward strand.
TTTCCTCCTTTACTTTTAGTACTGAACTTAACACTGCTTCGTGTGTGGTGCTATCAAAATGGGCCTTTGGGAAATTAATTACTATTGCAGGTGAAGGGTGTTAGGATAAATCCAATAAAAGCACAGTGGTTTCTTTTATATTTCTCAAATCTCCTCTTAGATTTAATGTATGGCCTGCAGCAGAAACCAAACTTCATATGATCCTTTCACCCCCAGCTTGGCCATGCAAGTGAGAAAATGCCCTGGTTAATTATGTCCAGTGAATTTTAATTTTATTTGTTAAGAGTCCCAGGCTGGATTAAAAAATCAAACACTTAGTATTGCATTTGTCCCCACATAAATACCTGCAGTGCATTTTCAGAAAGAATAATTAAAAAAAACCCCAGCCCCCAATTTGGCATCCGTCCTTTTCATTCTCTATAGTTTTTCTGTTTTCATTATTTAGTGCCTTCTCTGCAGAAATGAAATTATTTTATAGTGCATATTACTTTCTCTTTGCAGGAAATCCTCTTATGTTTTCTCTTCTTGGTTTTATAGCAATGAGTTGGATGTTTTTACATCACATTCCTTCAGTTTGGATGGTGATCAAAGCTGGAATGAGCTGAGGACATAAGGGGGGATGTCATGTGTCCATTTAAAAAATATTTCTGATTTGGGGTAAATCCCAAGTTTGGTTTGAGTAGTGCCCAACTGTTGTCTCCATCCTCAGCCACAGCAAAGCATTTGGACTGCACACCTTCAGATGCTGGAATACCCAGATCTAGATTTTTTCCTTTAAATGCTGCAGGAGAGACTGTCCTGCCTAGTTACAGCGATCTGATGGTCCAGATTAGTATTTCTTATGTTCTTGTGTATCACCTTAAAAAGATCACTTCAGTCCTGTGAGTGAAAATTTTTTCCCTTCTTTTGTCTCTCTTGCCTCTTTTAGGATTCAGTAGACAAATAGCTCAGGGCTACTGAAGCTTCATGTCTCCTTCCAGTTTATATATTAATTAAGGAAATTGTGGAAAAGTTTTCAAAAGGTTTCCCTTTCTCATACTTGGTACTTTGTAAAACACTTTGCTTTGTGCTCGTTCAGCAAAAATTAGGATATTGTTAGAAATGTGTCTTTCTTTTTCATCATAATGCCCTTAGAGAAATTTTGGATTTTTTTCTACTTCCTCTGTACTAAACCCAAAGCAAAACTCTGGAAATAATGATGCAGAAATGGAATGGGGAAGATATCTTAAATACAAACTATATTACATGGTGAGAAAGGAAGAAGGGAAAAATTTATCTTAATGACTTAATTCCTTGTAAAGATCACTATAAAGTGAAAAAAATAGTATTAGAAATAGAGGACTATGTGATGTTTTTGTGAGAATTGAACAATCTCTTGGATCCTTCCCTAAAGCATGCACCTGCATCACAAATTAGACATGCTAACTAATGGATCTAAATTACTGGAATTACACGCTTGCCGGTAGCATTTTGAAGTGTGATCTTGAAAATCCTCTCAATACCACCCAGGTTTTAAGATGGAAGGACAGGATGCAGAAAAATGGAGCAAGATTTAAAAAATTCAAACCCACAGGCATCCAAAATCTGGGTGTCGGAATTAAAATCCCTGAAATTCTTAAGAGCATCCCCTCATCTCCTCATATCTATTCTAATGTTTAAGCCAGGTGAATAATACAGGTAATAAGAGCTTCTCTCTTACAGCTTGAGGGCTGATTGACAATGAAGTGTAATAAAACCATGTAGCACAGTTTCCTGCTCTTGGACTGGGATATGATCTTTATGCTGTCACACAGCTCTTGCTCTGTGATAGAAAATAAGAAAACATTTGTACAAAGGAAATTCCCAGAAAAATATAGACAGTCACAGTGGAAAATGCTACCTCTGAGGAGGGGGCAGTTTTCCAGGCTTTGTGTCTCTTGAATGAGAATGAAAAGGAATGTTCAGATTATTTGGATAATGCCATAAATTGGTTTTGCTTGCCGTGACTTAACTTTGTTTTCCTGTCCTTATTTCATACGAGGACAAGCTTCTGCAAGAGTTTCTGCAAGAGGAGCTGCAGAAAATGACGATTCAGGCTCATGAAATGTTCACTAGTCTGTACAAGTGCTGTTTTTCAGAGCAAAATAAAGACAGATGCTTTAGATTCATGAGTATCATTTAGTAAATCCTGTAAGGGGTAGGTAAAAAATAGGTTTGAACAGGGTGAACGCCTTCCTATAACTGCAGCGATTTCTAGATGTGGAAAGATGCTGAAATTGGAGAAAGTTAGCTTTGTCCTTGTGACTGTAGGAGCTTCCCACTAGGGTGGGAGAGGGGATTCATCTTGAATGAGGCCCCTGTGGAGAAAGAATGCAGTTTGAAGGTAGGTAAGGGGCTCATTTATTGGCTTTTGAAATCCAGCTTGAGTGTGGAATTGAGTTTGGGGGGAACCTGAATAGAGTTCACTCCCATTGCTATTCCTTTAGAGTCAAAATCTGTGGGATGTGCAATGCCACGGTAAATTAAAGGCCAAATATGGGGATGCAAGTAGAATATAATATCTTATCTGTCTTTGTTTGTTTGGTTTTTGCAGATGGCTTTTCTGCTTTTGCTTTGTAAAATGATGAATTCTAAATGGAACAGCTGTCTGTACAGGATGGTTTATTTGTTTCCCTTTTTTCTTTTCCAAATTTATTTATATAAAATCCTTTCTGCTGATGCTAAGCCAAACTGTCAGCACATTTACCTATATTAAAAATGTAGGTGTTCTAACAATAAAGCAATCAAACCTTAAAAAAAATGCCTTTTATCTAAGGCACAGATAACAGGCTTTTCCTTCAGTAGTGCCAGTCCCAGCACAGCCTCCTCCACAGTTCTGTCCTACTCACACGCCTGAGGGCTGTTGGCTGTTCAGATCTTTTAAATGTTGGTCTCACAGTGGTATGCAAGTGCAATGTCTGAGAACCAAGGTGACCAACAGTGGAAATAATAATATATTTTAAAAGTTCTTTCATCAAGTTTTGCAAATCTTGCAAAGAAGAAAAATGTACCTTTGTGATAAATTATTGAGATGATAGAAATATCTTTTTTTTTCTTTTCTTTTTTTTTTTTTTTTTTTTTGTTTGTTTGTTTGGTTTTTTTTTTTTTTGTGTTTTTTTTTTTTTTTTTTTTTTTTTTTTTTTTTTTTGGTTGGTTGGTTGGGTTTTTTTTGTTTGGTTGGTTTTGTTTTGGTTTTTTTTTTACATCAATTCAGTAGGATAGACTAGATGATTTCCATCATGGAAAAGAAGAATTGTCTGCTCAAATTATTCTTGTTATCTTTGTAGTCCATGAGTTCTCATAACAATGAATTTAGGAAAGAAAACATAGATGACTTAAAAAAAAAAAAAAAAGAACTCCGCAAGACTTTTTAGTGAGTTGTTGGTCAGTTTTGTAAAGTTGCAAGAGGAGAGAAAATTTGGAAGGTGTGGTGATGAGGAGGAAATGTCTGCTGAGGAAAACCAGAGGTCTGAACAGTGTTAGTTCTTTTGCAGCCTGTTGTAATATTGCTTTTACACTCTTCTTCTCTCTTCCTCTGGTTCTGGTAGCTCTTTTTTCTTCCTTTGGTTAAGGACACCTAGCCCACTATTTTACCACAAAAGGACATCCAGGGGAAAATAAGAGTGGGATGTGCTTTTGCAATATTTTTTCTGATGCTCTCAGATCTTCATTAGTTTTCCCCTTGGTAAACCTCTGAAGTTGTTACACGTTGTCTGTCTGGTAACATTGCTACATTTCTCTTTGAAATGATTGTCTGGTCTCCCCTTGAAGCCATTTCTTGTATCAAAAATAACCTTTGGCAAGGAATTTCCCAGATTTACAGCTCAGCACAGCAGGGTTGAAATCCATGCTGTTGCAATTGGCCTCAATCTATTGAGTTTAGTGGAAAGACAGCATTTTACTAAAGCAAAATGAAGTCTGTTACAGCAACACCATGAGTTTCATCAGACATGCATGCCCAGTAAATGAAGTGATCTCTTTTAATGTTATATTTTGTTAATTATAAATTAAATAGCTACTGGCTGTAAATAGGAAAAAATGCTGAAATAAAATGAATTTGATACAATATTTAGGAAAATGCTTTGTTGATAGAAAATCTTCCAAAATGTCACATATTTTTTACAGCGTTATTGAGTTTTAGGGACTTAGTGCTTGTCTAAAAACTGTGGGTATTTACAGTCTTGGTATTTAGGGGTTGTGCTCCTTTTTCCTTTCTCTCTGTGATGGTTCCCTGTCTTTTCTCTTTACCTAGGAAGAATTGAGAATAGTGCTGAATGTACTTTGCTGACTATAACAAAACCTCAGAGGTGCTTATTGAAAGTACACTGGGTTTATTTCCAGTCAAGTGTAACATCAAATGTGCAGAACTCCTTCAGCCTTCCCACTCAAGTAATTTAGCCATTGTTATTTCTTCATCATTCCCATCAAAGGGCCAAATTTTGGCCCCCCCCCCCCTCCAAATGTCTGTGCAATTTGTCCTTTGATTTCAAAGGAAGCACACAGATGGTTTTGGAGGTGAATGTTTCATCCAAGGACGGTGAAGGCTTTTGTGCAGGCTCTGCATATTGCTCACTTAGATGGCTAAGGTGTGCATTTTCCGGCTTGGCTGAATGAGGGAAAAATTTATTTGCTTCATTTATTTTTATTTTTTAATAATAATTTTGCACCATTATATAGATGATATGAATAAGTGGGGAAGATCAGAGTCCCTGGTCTGTCACAAACTTTCTTAGGCAAATCCATAAATTTTCAAGCATTTAATTTATGTTACTTGCAAAAATTGAGTTGATCTGTTTGTTCATTTCAATTGCAAATAGGTCAGGGGCTGCCTGATGCAAATTTTTGTCTATGAAACTTTCTGTGATACTACTGCATTTTTTGCTGAAAGTGTTTGTTTCTACTGAAATGCAAATATTAATTTATATTTTAAATTACATGGTTTTAAATCCTTCAACATGAGGATCTAGGACAGTTCACAAACGGAACAATCTGTGACTTATCCATGCCTTGATTAATTTTAATTATAGCTATTTCTTAATTTTGAGTTCTCTGACAATTAGGATAAATTTTGCTTCTAATGAGGACACAACTGCTCAGCTAGAATGGGATTATGGTAATTATTACCATTGCAAAGAAATTTGTTTCATAAGCTCTTGGAAGGGTTAGCTATCTGACCAAAAACAAGATCAGTGCAGTTGGTGCTAATTAAAGCAAATAGACTAAGGAATAAAAAAGATTTAATTCTGAATTTATGAATATTATTAAAAGCTTACATGGTTAGTTTGACTTGCATTTTGTGCATTGTTGGGAGAAGAAAAACTGTTTGCATTTGTAAAACAAGTAGAAATGGGAAGTGACCTTCAACTTTGTAAAGTCTTTAAAAGGAAACTGTTTTAAGAGAATAAATGTGGCTAAGCCTCTAATACAAGCCTTTGGCAAACCACAAATGACTAGTAATTAGCTCTACTGCATTGGGTTAATTAACAAAAGGTAGCTTAAAATAGGCAAAAAGCATATTTATCCATTACACTGGTGATGTAAATTATGATAGTAACACAGACTATTCTTTTTATCTCTCCAAAGAGCTCTATTAACTTCCTATGTTTCTTCTCACCAGCATTGCTGTGATGTGAATAGATCTGCTGCTGTACAGGTGACATAAAGGAATGTTTATCACTAAATAGCAACTGGAATTGAAGGCAGCGTGCTGAGGGCGAGGGCAGGCACCACCAAAGCACAAATATGAATAAACGTGCTCCCACAGGCACAATTCACATGGATCACCATAGAGCAGTTGTTCCCCCTGCTTTGCCTCTGGGACAGAGCTGCTGGGGAGCTGCGGGTTCAGGTGGCTGGCAGGGTCCTGCAGGGCACAGCAGGGTGCAGGGCACACCAACCAGCCCTGTTTGCACCATCCCCGAAGGCTGCTCCTGCTCTCCTCAGCATCCACCCAAAGCTTTAAATCTCCCTTCAGTATTGCCAGGAGTAGGTGCGATGGCAGAGGGGCTGGCTGGGCTCTCGCTGTACCAGCAGCTGTTGGACTGATAGATGATTGCCCAGCATGCCATTAAAAGCCAAAATCTCACCCTTCTCAGAATTCCTGCCTTGTAAGGGTGTGGCAAACCCAGTGGTTTTGGTCTTCCCTTGTGTTTCTTTCTTGTTTTAGAAACAAGGTGTTCTCCCACAGCACTGGAAATAGCTCCCTGGAAAGCTACAAAACCAGGAGTGTAATTCCCATACTCTTGCTTCATTTTGTATTTGAGCTAAATGATTAACAGAAGCCATGACAATGATTTTTATAAGACCAGTATATCTTAGAAATATTTTTTAAAATGTTACAGATAGTTATCAATACCATACTTTCTTCTTGAATTCCTTATTTCTCTAGTATTTGAGTAATAAATAATTACCGCAGTAATTGAGTAATAATAATAAAAATAATTAATAAAATAATAATAAAAATAATCTTTCATGTTAATATTTTTATATGATCTTTAAAATTTTATGTATAATGGTATAAATAGTGATCAAGTGAATCTGTGTTCTGGAATGAATCTCAGACTCACTGATAGAGATGAATAGATGTAAGTGTGTGAATGAGCATGGAGCATATTGAGGACAAGAGGTTGTTCTGATGGGCCTCTGGGCACATAAACAGGTTTCTTTGGGTTGTCAAGGTTTGGCAGCTCTAAACAGCCTTGGACTCAAGTAAATTGATGAAAACTTGGCTGATGAGGCTCAGAAGGCTGGTGAAGATGATGACTGTTAGTGACACGGGTTTTCTGCTTGCATGCATGAAATGGGTTTTAATTGTAAGTAATCTAGAAAAAACAGACTGAAAGCCACTGCTAAGGGCAATATACATACTTAAATGCAAAAAAAAAAATTCCTAAGGATGAGATGAACAGCAATAAAACCACGTTTTCAGCTAGAAAAAATCAAGGTAGCATCACTGATTTCACACTAACACCCTGGAAAGATTTGGGCATCAAAAGAGTTTTGAAGCTCAAATTACAGCAAAGCAAATCCTAATGGAGTTCTGTAGTGCAAGGGATAAATTGATCGCCTGTTTCCTCTCCACCCACCCATCACAATTGAATCAGCAGTATAAACAAGTTACTTATTTTTCAAAAGTCAGGCATACTGGGTAAAAGAGATTAATATACAGTGAGAGGGGAAAAAATAACATGAAAAAAAAGGCAAATAAGGGAACAATCTGTTTCCATTTAAGCTGGTGTAACTCCATTGCACTGTGTGCATTTATACCAGGGGAGTTCAGATCAGCATTCACTTCTTTTCATGGAGATTGAATTTATCTCCCACAGCTTTTATTTCTGTTAACTTCCTGAGCTGCATGCTATTGTGCCTCTTTCTTCTTTTAATAATTTGTTTCGCAATAATACTTCAGAGGCACACCAACTAAAATGAGGAAAAGAAGAGAGTACAGAACTCATAATTGAAGCGTATTTTTCCTCTCACTTCAGAGATTTGCATGCTGTTTGTGTTACCACAAATGTAACTCAGCCTAATTTTGATAACAGTGGTGCCTGTTTAATCAGAGAATAGGGGATTCTTCTTTGAAACAAGATTTCAGCAGCATTTTCACCTACTACTTGTCTTGCTCTATGCTCAGAAAGTTCGTGACACTTTAATTGCTAACAAGTGGAATGTTTTTATTGAGAGTGTCTTTGCCTATCTGCTGGATTGCTTAAATGTTGTTCTCTTCAGTGCTTGTATTGGAGTCACAGAGAGAAAGAAATAATTATTTCATTACACAGTGATTCAGCCCTAGGAAACTCTTGTGTGAATGAGGAGTTGAGACAGTTTTGTTTTGTTGGGTGTTTTTTTTTTTTCCAGCACATTATTTTTGCAGAAATATTTATAATTAATTACATTTTTTAAAACTGTCTCAAATTAGATGTTTACCCAACTACTGTGAACATGGAGGAAAATGCTCCCAGTCTTGGACCACCTTTTACTGCGACTGTAACAATACAGGCTACATGGGAGCCACCTGCCACAACTGTAAGTAAACCCATGTACAGTTTTCATTTGTATTACATCCAGATCATAATCAAAGTGCTCATTAGACATTTTGCAGAATTTAGCTGGCCTGAGCTAGCTGATTTTAATCTGTGTTTGGTGCTTTAAGTCAATTTTACCACCCTGGGCTTTGTTTTTAGATAATATGAAAGTCCATGTTGCAAGAACGTAGGTTTCAACAGTTTACAATTTTGAAATTTTGCTGAACTATTATTTGGGCTGCTGCTATTAGCAAGAATACAGTATTTGAAAGTGGCAGTACATGGAGTATTCAGCTACTGAAATCCACAGCAAAAGGAATATTAAGGTGTTTTAAAGGTTAAAAAAACCTCATCAAACAGTAGAGGCACAAAATGCTGTGAATTCTGGTAAAAAATAGGGAGAGAGAGGAAAAGCCAAAATAAAGCCTCTTCATAGAGCTGACTAAAAGGGAACATGGAAAAGGAAGGTAAATTCCAGTTCTACCACAGGAAATAAAGAGAAAAAACAGTGAGTAAGAATAACAATTCCAGGAATACAACTATAACCACTCTGGGTGCTTGATGAGCACTTGGACCGCAGATAGGATGATATTGGTGAGATTTATTTTTTTCTTTGCTAAACTGAAAAGCAGAAGAGAAGAAAAGGTACTTAGTGGTTTGAAGCTGAGAATATTGGCAACCATACTGTCGTTTTGGAGACTTTAATGGTCTGCTAGTTAACAGTGAAATCATTTCTGGGGTATGCAGCTGACAGGAGAGCCTGTTGAGAGATCTGTTCATAGATTTGTCACCTGAACTCTACATTGTAAACACAAAGGAAGCCAAGAGTTTTGTGCAGAAATCATGCCAAGCCAGATAAAGAGAGGGGAAAAAAAGACTGACTTTATAATTTTAAAAAGAGAGCTTGCTTTTTGTCCATTGCTCTTGTTGTTCCAAAAGGCATCACACCTCTTCAAAGCTCGTAAGGCCATAGCAGAGTATTTACACCAGCTGATGACTGGTACAGAACTAGGTGTCCAAATCAGGTGGTGAGAAGGGAGAGGCTCCTTGGAGAAGGAAGAGAACTGCCACCAATGATGGTCAAAGGTGATTAGGGACACTCAACTCTGGGCTGCATCTGTGCTGTTGTATTAACTTGAGGCCTGAGGCTCACTATGTCTGTGCTAGCTCGGTGTGGCTTCTGTCCAAAGGAGACCATCTCACTACCACAGGGAGATGGCTCATGACTGGTTTTCCCCATACACACTGCCATGGAGATGCTGAAGCCTCCTACTTCTGTCAACTCGTGTTTGCACTTCAAAGGCACATGCATAGCTGCAGTTATTTAAAGTTCACTGATGTGAAACTACTCTGGAAAGTTTCTCAGGAAACTCTTGTGCTAAGCTGTGCACACGTGTGATGTACAGCTATTCACCTTCTCAGCTTATTTACAAGCGACTTATCAACAGCTAATTTGATTCCAGCTAGATTGTGGATACAGCTACCCTGTGAGCCAAGCAACACTGATAAACAGCAACATTAGTCTGGAGAATTGCATTCATCTGCTTGAAATATGCAATGAAATCAATTCAAAGCCGGTGGGCCAACACAGACTGTTGATAAGAAACTTGCAGAACAAGAGACATTATCACTTTCAGCTGATAGTGGTTGATGTGCAGGAATACCTCTTAGCAGGTGAATGAAAGGCACAGATTTGATCACAGCACAACTCCAGAATATCCTCAATGTATAGGAAACTCTCCAATCATGTAATTCAGTGTAGTTCTATCAATGTAAAACATCTAATTTCTTATGGTTTGAAATATTATCTCAAGAGATTTTCATTTTTCTAGAACACTGAGACTGACAGGCCTGAAATTGAACTTATACCACTTTGGAGAGGCTATTTCTTTTATTAAACTGCCCTTCAGACCCAAATCCATGCAGCAACAAGGGAAAGACTTAGCTGGCAATCTGCTGCAGGTGAAACGTGTGAATTGTTTCAGTGTTGCCTGGATTTCTCTTTTGTCTGAGTTACATTACCATAGGCTTTGCCTCATTTTGGTATGATAAGAGGTGGGTGCCACTGGTTGAAAACCATAAAAAGACTCATTCTTTGTCATGCTTTTAGGAAGAACTGTATGGCATGCACCTGCAAGCCAGATTTAATTGGTCTATGTTTTACCACCTCAGACTGAGAGATCTTGCCATTTTAAGAACTGAGATCTTGAGAGAAATTGCCCCTTACTGCCATCATATGTGAAGTGTTGAAATACAAGTTATGGTTGATACATAAACAGTCTTGTTTTTGGTTCCAAATATTCCCGAACCACACAGGATCCTGCTGTGAGGAATAGCTAACAATACATACTATCTCTTCTCCAGAGAGTTTGCAGTTAAGCTTCTGAGAGTATAAAAACATACTGGCACAGGTAATGGAATGCCAGAAAGGCTTCATCAGCATCACAAGTGGCAGTTTCAGTCTACCAGGTGCATAATTATTTCTAGGCTTTTTTATAACAAAATAGTCATAAGGCAGAGATTAAAAAACGGAAGAAATTGAGTGCTTGCAGACATGGAGTGACATGGGAGAAAGCAATAATGTGCTTGTTTGAAAAATGGGCAGAGGAGTTGGACATTTTTGACAAGGCAAATGTCAGAGTCATGACAGGTAAAGAGGTTGGAAATGTGCAATGAAAAGCAAAGATAAATAGTTTGCATTTGATGCAACATAGGGGAATTAGACAGTGTCAGAAAAGAACAGTAAGTTGATAGAAGACACAGCTGGGACAATGTCTGCAAGACCATGTCAGGTACCTGGGACAGAATGTGTCTGGCATGTCTGAAAATAGGTAGTTGAAATTCAAGATGTGTGGATGAAGCAAAAGCATGCATCTGAAGATACACGAAAAGAACTACCTGGCTCTAGACATGACCTTAATGTAATCTTACTAGAGGCAGCTACCTCTATTATCTGCTAACCTCAGGTATCCTCCTGTTCACTCCAAATCTCTTCTGATCCTGAAAGCTTCTAAACTATCACAGGATATCTGACAATCTGATGAGGAACCACTACTGAAAAGGGTGTGGTCCTGTCCCATTAAAGAGCTATTTTGTGGCAGGCAAATTTCATACTGAAGTGTCACCTGGTCCTGCTTCCATTCTCCTCTTCTCTGAACTTAACTGTAAATGCAAGTAAAATAGTGCTAAAACCTGTTTATGTTTTCTGGGGTTTACTAACATATAAGAGTCTCAGCGTTTTCTAACAGGTAGTTTCTTTCTTGCAAAGCTTATTGCCTGATTCATAAGCACATTTCTTTGTTTAGTAACAGTTAATCCTCCTTTACTAACTGTTAACATGGAATGTTATCAATACCTTCCACGTCTTTTGTTGTTGTTGTGGTTTGGTTTGGGTTTGGGGTTTTTTTCCCCTTTTGGATTTACCTCTCATCATTGAACCTTCCAGTGCAATTCACACCTTCTTCCTGAATGGTCACAGCGCTGACGAGCACTTGTGTTTCCATCTCTGTCCTCTCTGTAGCTGTGAAACCCCAAAGCACATGCTCTGCCTTGCTCTCACAAATGCATGTGGATGTGCAATGTGATGGTAAATGCAGAATGAGTGCTGACTGTCTCCAGATGCCCATTTCACTGCCCACAGTTTGGAGAAACTAGGAGTCATGGAATAATCCTATAGGATATAAAGCCAGCTGTAGGTGATTTACATTTGATTGTGTGAGAGTTTTGTTGCGCCTCAGTTTCTCCGCCTCTGTTGGAAATAAGATCCAATTTGCAGATATATGAAAAGGTGTGTGATCTATATCATCTACTGAAATGGTGTGGGCTCTGTATTTTGAAACTTATTGCTGCTTGAGCTTATCTTGAGTGCTTTCCGAGGATACAATCATATTTCAATCTCTAGAATGTATGGCTTTACTTTTGCTTTATCTTTTAAATGTGCCTCGCATAGCTTGCATTTAGATAGGTTGGAAGATGAGCTCAGCTGAAGCCTTTTGGCGATAGATGCTTCCCCAGTTTCTCCAGTGTGGTGGGTAGCCTGCTGCTCTGTCAGGTATTGGAGTAGTCTGATAAAATCCAGGTAGGAGAGGATCCATTATGTAATCACGTGTGTGAATCATAGCAAAACAGGTAACAATGTAATTTCGTTTTCTGTTTTCCTCCTTTAGATAGGAACACTGATGTTGGTACACAGCTTGGGAAAAAGGCCTGGGTGGGATTCAGCTAATCTATCTTTTGCTGTCTGGTACTGTGACACCCAAGCTAAGATAGTGGTCTGGTCTCTCTCTGTATGTAAAAAGGAGTGTGAGCTGTTTTCAGAACTTAACTAATCTCACTGGGATAGGGTGTCCGTGGTAAGTTCATCAACCACCTCTGAAGTCTGTTGTCTGTAGAAGGAGGCTGTCCTAGCTTAGACATGAAGGTAGGTCAAAATTATAGGTGGGGAGACAGAGAGGGAAACTGAGATAAGTGAATTGCAGGTCTTAATTTTTATATATACACACACACACACACACACACATATATATACATATGTATACATTAATATATGTATTAATTGAAAGTGCATAGTTTAAAAGCTGCATAGTCATCCCTGAGATACTATTAATTCTTGTAATTATCATGTGATAATAAGAGCAGTAGTCCAGTGTAAAATGGCCCTGAGATACAGAATGTTATAACTTTATTGCAAGATAATGATTAGTAATCTCCTCTTTCTATGAGTTATGCTTGTCCCTTAGAAAGCCTCATCTTGCCCTTCTGTATTTCTATTATTTTTATTTATGATAGTTTTCAGGTGGTTTTTAGTCTTGCATGAATTTTTTAATTCCAAAGAAGTCTGAACATTGATATAAAAGATGTTGAGAAATATGAAATAATGATTTTATTCCTCATATTCCGGGGTTGTCAACATGTCCCAAAGCTTTGCTAGGTGATAATTAACAGAATGTAATTTAATTCTGGATATTTGCTTTGGTGTGTGATCTATCTCACACATACAGGCATATGTCTTATTGGCCTAGGTAATTGCTGGAGGAAAGAGTCAACCAATAATGGAAATGTCATATAGTCATTGATATGGCATAAACTTAACATAACTTCAGGCTTTGCAAATGTATTTTTTAATATTAATATGCTTACTGCACATATCATTTTTTATCTGAAAAGCTTAATATAGCTTCAGCCAGATTGTTAGCAGTACTGGAGCTGCATCTTAAAATGCCAGCTGTGGGTTTGGTAATTCTCCTGTGTTCCAAGGTAGGGAAATGTGTAAAGTTTGCTGGCTGGGCAGATGAGGTTTAGAGAGTTGCAGTCTGACAGATGCCCGACAGTGAGTTTGGTAGTGTAATTTACATGTCCTGAGTAGCCAGTTTTCCTGTCTGAGGTTCTTGGAACAGGTTTTTTCCATGTGTGTTTAAACACATTGGTTTTCTTCGACTAAAGAAAACACATTTAATATTCATATCAAACCTTCAGTACTGTACTTGGTGTTCCTGCATATTTTTGTTCACACCATGCTTTTGGAATATGAATTTTCATTGTTTATTTTGTAATAAGTTACTGTGTTATTAATGCTTTCCCTTCAGTGGTGTTCATTTAAAAAAAGTTTTTCCCTTTGCCTGAGATTTCCTTATAAAGAACACATTGAATATTCCTCTTTGGCACTTTCCTGCAGAACAGAGCATGTGGGGGTCTCACTCAGTCCCTTTTGAAGCCAGCCTTCCTCAGGTGTGGCCATCCCCTGAGTGGACTTTTCAGCAAGACCGAAATACCGAGCTTTGCACAGCATCCTTCCCCTCTTTGGTTACTTCTGTCCCTCCAACACCACTCTTAAAATGCTGTAGGTCTCCCTGGCTGCTTTCTGTGATTGTCACAGCCGCCTTCCAGCCACAGCAGGGAAGCGACAGGGGAGGATGGCTTGACACGACCTTGCCTACCTTGGCCAGGGGGAGCCTTAGCTTGGATGGTAGGAAATTGTCTAATAACCAGGTGTAATGGGAGTAGTTCCGCTGAACATCCATTTAGGTGACCCTGTGGTAAAAGTAATTTTAATTCTATTTATGGAAATAACATATTCTTTATCAGATGAGTAAGTACGTCTTTTAAAAAGGAAAAAAGTAAGCTGTCTGTCGTCCAGGCACGTCACAGCAGAGACTGCACCAGTCTGTCAAGAGCAGCGCTGTCACAATCCAGGTTTCGAGAGTACAGATTTCATTTTTCTGGCATTTAACAAGACAATTGTATTTTAAAGGTGAGAATGATGATCGTTCCAAGAGTTCATTGCCTGTTCTAATCCCTCTGCTCTTGAAATAAGAAATCTCCTGTTGCATGTTGGTTTATTTGTTTTTTTGAAAAACATTTGGTTGAGGGCTCATTACTCCGAGTCTGTAAGAGCAAATCTGTCAGGCCTGAGGTACACAGGCAGAGATTGAAATAGTCATCTCTGATCTGCCTCCAAGAGCTCTGAGCACTTTGTTGAGAATGCTTAATTTGGTCTGGTCAGCATTTGTATATATCTGTTTTTCCAAGGTCAGTCTACAGCAGGTTGAAGGTCCTGGCAGAATCCTCAGCTCTTACTGGCCTCTCCAGTAAATAAGTTCTCACCTCTAAATACAATAATGATCATTATTGTAGGGGCTATTATTACTCTTTTTGTCTAAGGTGCAAAGAACTACAAAATGATTAAATGAGTCTGAAATGATGTTGCAGCAAGTATTCTGTCTACATTTTTCCATGACTGTACAATTTTTAGAGATGATAAAAGCAACTCACTGCTGCTACATTTTAGCTGGGAAGTGGACAGTGTCAGCACCTCCCAATGAAATCAAGAATTAAAGTTCTTTGAGTCTCTTTAATGTATTTTATTTATTACATCACCATAAAATGTTCTCTCCCTCTGAGAAACTGAAAATTATCAGCCACTTTTATTAGATTATGGGACTCTAATCTTGAAGCAGGAATACTACAGGATTCATTTTGGTAATCATAACTAGTACAGCTCAAGTCCTGAATCCCTAGCTCACGTTTCATACAATGAAATCAATTTCCAAAGTAATTTGGAATACAGTGGGAACAAAACCTTGGGAATTTTAAGGCTTACTTGTATTTTTTGAGGAAACTTATCTTGGTGTCCATTAAATTTGAAAAGGGCAGAGTCCTCTGAGGAAAAAAACAAACACATTGCTTTTCATTTGGAACTTAGCATTCTTGGTGGCATCTATATTGCTAATGTGCTGCTGAGTACAGCAGAGAGAGGTTTACATTGCCTGGTCTTCCCAGCAGCAAAACTGAAGTCTGGGTGTCCCCGTGGCCTTTCCATTGAGTCCAACAGCAAGTTTAAATGTGGGGTAAGAGGTGCATCTTACTGGGTGAATAGCAGATTCATTCACCCATTGGAGAGAGAGGGCTTTAAATATGTTGCACCTTGAGAGTTATTTGCAGAAGTTCAAGGCTTCGTACAAAGAACGGTCTTTCTTTTTTTAGCCAAGGTAGAACTGGAGATGAAAAAACAAAAAAATTGGCCTGAAAGAGAGGAGAGGTTTTTTAAGTTAGGAACATGAGGGCAAAGGAAACCGAGCTTAGTACTTAGGAACTGAGACCATCTAAAGGCTCATCTGCTGAGCAGCTCCCCAGTGGAACAGGAAGCCTGTGCTTAGCGAAGGCTGCCTTGGAGACTGCAGGTGAACTGCATAGGGCAAAAGTAAGATTGGAAGCCAAATGCCAATAAATTAATGGGCAGTCTGTGAAAAACTGGACAAAAAAGATATTTTACTGGAAAAAACGGAAGTTTGACCTTGGAAATGTTTGTGCTTTGCCATGCACTGTTATAGATTTCAGCTATGGCAGGGATAAAAACTCCTCTGGTTTAAGGACTGTAATTAAAACAGTTGGATTAACAGGTTCAAGATACTTCAGAGAACAGTGATGAAATTGCTCATATTTAAAACTTTTCAGGCTTGTGCAACATACTGAACAAAGGCTGAATTTTCAACTGCAGACCCAAACCAAGAGCGACCCTGTTGGACCTGACTGTGGAGTAACAGAGAGCTCTTGCATGTGCTCTAGCTGACCAGCCATAAGAGTCTTGATGCAGGAATTAGAAAATTAAATTCTGTAGGGTTTTTATACACAAAAGGTACAAAAATGATTTTATTATAATGATATTTAAATTTGATAATGCTTTTCTGACACTGAAGTCTGAATCATGGATCTATAGCTTGAACCTTGGCCAATCAAAGTGAATATTAATAGTTCTGCTAGGATATTTCTGTAGGGAGTGTAGTGTGTGTGGCTTGAAAAAACCTGGGATGTATACGTTTCAGAGCCAGAGTTTTGATTTTTGAGCTTATGAATTTTTATATCCCAGAAAATATAAGAAAACAAGTAGAATTGCGTGATGTTGATCTGACTGGGGATAAAGTGTTTATTTTATGAATGCTGATCAAAATTTGACAAACCATTTCCTAAGCACCTGGGAAGATGAAAAGTGAGAACTAAAGGAAAAGATGGCCATTATGATCAGTGAGTAAAGCAGTGCTATAAACGACTGTTCTGATGTGATGAGCTGTTGATCTGAAAAGCTAGTTCAGCTTGAGATACTTGAGACTGAAAGAGATACCTGAGGGAGAAATTTAGTGTGTGTGTTTCACAGAAGATTATAAGGGGCTGGGAGATGGATCTCTTGAACTCTGCCAGTGCAGTGCATGCCTGCACACCATCAGCACAGCCCATCCTAGCGAGTAGGCAAGAGCACAGATAGCACTTCCTTAGAGAAGCAGCTCTTTCTCTGAAGAATGGGGCTCTCAGGCTGCATCAGTTTCAGCAGCCAGCTCTGGGAGGATTTTAAATTTCTTTGTGAAACACAGCAGTAGCCTTAAAAAAAATTCTTTATAGAGCAAAAATGTCAGCACAGGGTCCATCCAATGTTATAACTTACAAGCGATTCCGGGGAAAAAAAAAGGCAATAAAAGACATCCTTTGTGACCAAGTAAAACAGATATTTCTGATGTCGTTTCCCTCACTAAGTCAGGGACCTTGGAGTCAAGCTGTTTCTTGTTTTGCCTTCGTGGTGTAGCCAGTTACCAGCAATATCCCTGTGGCACCTTTTACACTGGAGGTTTGCCTTGTGCTGTACTTCACCCTGATGCTTTTAGCAGCCACGCCTGCCTGTGAGGTGCAAGCCGAGCTCGCAGGGAGTGGTGTGGGTTCCTGGCGCTGCTGACATCGCTTTCTGTGAGCACTATCAAGATGCAGCTCGGTGACTCAGCTCCACCCTGCTGCCTGTGGGGACTGCAGTGCCACTGCTGCGTGGCAGCACAGCTCACTCCCAGAAGGGCCTGAGGAAACACAGCAGGGGCTCAGAGTCATAAACTGACTTTCTGTGTTTCTGGCTCACTGAAATAAGTGTTGCTGGAAAGCATCATTTTATCTTCAGTGGTTGGTGTTAATCAAAATTAGCCAAAAAAAAAAAAAAAAAAAAAAACAAACAAAAAACACAAGAAAACAACGTGGGAGGGTTGAGAGAGGAAA
>VZTJ01001072.1:3606948-3766844 GCA_013397795.1 Orthonyx spaldingii
AAAACCAAACCAAAAAACCCAGAAAACCATGTGGGAGGGTTGAAGAAGGAAAGATGATCTTGCGTCTATCAGACAAAAGACAACTTAAAACTTTCATTTTTTGAAATTATGTTTTTGAAAATCATTTAATAAGAAAACAAGTTTTGCATGAACAGCCCATCAAGAATGTTATTTTTGTTGTTTCAGTCCCATTTGGGTGAGCATTTTACAGCAGGAAAACAAATTTGGAGGATTAAAAGTATAAACAGTATTGAAATACTTCACAGAAAGGAATAAAATCACTATTTTTTATTTAGTTTTTTTCTTTACTTAAAAAATTTACAAATTTATTACAAATATTGTTTGAAAATTGATGGTGGGTTCTGAATGAACTGATAAATACCTCTCCTTTATTAAAAAGGTGTCATTACTGCAAATGCTCTTTGCCATTAAAATGTGTGCACCTGTCAAAAGTTCCATCATTACCTTAGGTGCTTTCTTTTTGAAAGTGGGGCCTCATTATATGCCTGAATGGTTGGTGACTTTTTAATGACAGGTACCATACTGGTTTCCCTAGTGTTCCCAAAATGACCACAACTCCATCTACGCCAGAGAAATCTGACACAAAACAGAATATGAATATGAAGGCAGTTTTCAAAGTTAGGGTTCTGGGGTCTTAACAGTCAGAGCTGACTGTCTGTTTTTTACTTTCATATGATATTACTGATTGCATAAGAGAAGAATAACTGCAAAGAGATCTTGTCTTTCGTGGACCTGTAAAGCTTCAAGTTGTTGTCACTGGCATAACAGGACCTTTCTCAGCAAATGGAATTGCATACCTTTATTCCAAAGCAGGCAATCATCTCAGGCCGCAAAGGAGTCGAGCAGAGCTTGGAATGGCTGGTGCACTCAAAATGTCTGTAGGGGCATCTGCCTGTGACTGGAAAACAAACATAAGTTTCTTCTTGATGCATTATATAGAAAAAAATAGCAAAAAAGAGAATTAAAATCAATGGCTCATCCACTTCCAGTCTAAAAGTGCACAGTACCAAATGCTTAAGATATAGGCATGTGCAACTTTGTGTAGGTACGAAATAAATTGCCCACCAAAACTGCTTTTCTCTAATCATGATGGAATATGTTTTATGTGCTGGAGCTTGGGGTTTATATCCTTTTCCCATTTCTTCTGCTACTTCCCAGTAGATAGTACTGGATTTCTCATGAAAGGCAGACATACCAGGATGGATTTTCTTCTGGCAGACATAACTGTAGTTTCACAGAAGCTTGTGTATCCTTTCAGATTTATACCAGTTGATCACCCTTAGCCTGATTTCTAGCTCTATATAGCCTTTTTTTCCCTAAAGTTACACTGACGAAAGAACCATCTAAAGGTGAGTAGATCATCTGTGTTTGAATCTGCCCACATTATTAATGGCAGAATCTTCACATCTTTCCTTACTAATTTGGAAAAAGTAGATCTGGGCTTCAGCCAAAATGACAGTCAAGAAGAAGAACACTTAGAAACAAGAAGTTTGTGATGAAGAATGAGTTTTGCTGTGCCAGTTCACTGACAACATATTTGTTTTATGTCTCTACCCCTTGCACCGTCCTTTGTCTTCAAAAACACTCAGCAAACAATTCAGAGGAAGCAATTGGCATATTCCCTAATGAGACAAGATAAAGTGTCCTGTAACGATGATGACAGCAAATTCACTAAGTGAACTGCAGTTTAAGAACTTTGCAAATTGATCAAACCATGATTCCTTGGTTGCTTACTTAATTGCCTGTTACTGTCTCTCTCCTGACCTCCATATGGCCACTGCTTTTGTCAGCAGTTCTGCAACTCAGGGACTCGCTGTTAGCCCCTCAGGTGGTGAGCACTGGAAGAATAGGTTCTGGTTTGGGGATTTTATTTAACTTACATTTAATATATGCCCTTGGCCAGCTATCAGAGTGGGAATTTAGAGATAATCTGGCCTCCTACCATGCTTAATACATCAGACTTTGAGGAAAAAGCTTTCTTAATTCTATTTATTATAGGATGGATGCTAATTAAGACACTGCCTCATCAGGTGCTGAGTACCTTAAGCAGCTTCTTAACCCTGGGAAGGGTAGTGCTGTGCTTGTTTAGCACTCAGTGATGTTCTCTCTGCTAAAGATGTCTGGTCAGGCAAGAAATGTGCAAGGGAAAAGCGTATTTTGTTGAGTGTACAAATGATTGACTGGTGATACTCTTAATTCATAGCCAGTTTGGACCAGAGCCCCTAGAACTGTGGTTCTATTTTGTTGGCAGAAGTGAAGAAATGTCCAAAATCTGAGTGATGTATCCATTTCAGAGCCATTGTACATCATTCTTCAGACAAGGCTGCTTCAAGGCTCACCATGTATGCCTTTCTGAAAGTTGTTTCATTGGAGAAGTTTCTTTAAGCGAATGAGGGAAAGGGAGGGATGTGAGTCCATGTGTGCACAGAAGTGGAAGTAAGGAACTGTTCCTGCTTCTCTGGAGCAATTGCTGTCTTCTGCAGGGACTGTGTTTCAGAAGTGGTGAGGAAGTGCTGGCCCTGCCCTCAATCTGCAAAGCTCCGAGTTCCTTTCAGATGAAAAGCACTGAGAACTTTGCAGTTGTATTTACAGCCTCAACCCAGCAAGCATAAGCTGTTATGGAGAATAATTTTGTCAGTATAATCAAATAAGTGTTTAAGCAGGTGGGGAGAAAAAAAAATCACTCTCCTGAAAGGAGATTTAAGGTTGTTGTTCAAGATCCAGGGCCATACATGTGACTTTCTGATACCTCTGGACTGAAGTGACAGTTATATCTTTCCTGAAAATACGCCTCAAATACAAAGGTTGCACTGACCTGTGGATTTTTCTTCCTTCTTTTCTTGCTCTTGGTGACCTGCTGTGCTTGTTTATTAACCACTTGGATTTTCATGGGCACTGCTACTCCAAGAGAAGAATGTTGATAAGCAGAGAGTTGTATAAAATTAGGCGGAAAGCATAAAAACATCACCTAGGATGGAGACCATGTGTGAGCTTGAGCTTTTCTGCCGGGGGCAATGGATTTCATTTGGATAGTAGACTGTGGCAGGGCTTTAATGCTTCCTGTTAACCTTACCCTGCAGGGGAGGTGAGGACTGGAGAACATATCTGTCATCTGTTTGACAAGACTTAAGTGCATGCCTAGGTGGTAAATCACGTGTACCTGTGTGTATGCAGGTATCTGAAATACCATACATGGATGAATGTATGTACCACTCCATAACTA
The DNA here is from genome assembly GCA_013397795.1 of Orthonyx spaldingii. Lineage (NCBI taxonomy): Eukaryota > Metazoa > Chordata > Aves > Passeriformes > Orthonychidae > Orthonyx > Orthonyx spaldingii. The sequence continues at coordinate 3,610,193 of VZTJ01001072.1, forward strand.
GATGTGTCACATTTGAAAGTTCATATCCATTAATTTAAGTATTTGCATACTTTAATCCAAAATAAAGCAAGTACCTGTGTCTTTAAAGCCAGCATGTATTAAGTTCAAGGAATTAGTTAAATAAATGTCAGATTTTGAGCATGGATTCCTGCCCAAATGCAGTAAGCTTTCACATGCTAATCAGCTGTGTACCAACAGTGTATGCTATGACAATAATTAACACAGTACCCATGCATACAACGTGTCTGTCTGTGTTCTCTGTTTGTCTGTGATGCAATCACTCTCTCTTTCTTTTAAAGCTGTCTATGAACAATCCTGTGAGGCTTACCGACACCAAGGGAAGACATCAGGTTTCTTCTACATCGATTCTGATGGAAGTGGACCACTAGGACCACTGCGTGTTTTTTGCAATATAACAGGTAATGACCTAACCTTGACTTGGCTGCTTGATGTCGGGTCTAATTTGATTAGAGGTGGTCTTAGCAGAATGATAGACATGTTGGTAATACAGCTCAGTAGTGGGAAAGGAGCAGAGAAGTTGTAGTAACTAAAGTTTGTCTTTGAGATGTTTCCTTAAATCAGATCCATGTGAAAGTGATTTTTAAAATAAGTTTGAAGGACTCACCTTGCTCAGTGATATATACAATAGTGTCTGCACCTTAGAAAGGGCACTTCATAATATAACTTCTGATGAGGTGTTTGTTTTTTACTAAAGAGGTAGAAACTTGGAATCCAAACCATTCTTTTGTAATTCAGTGGTTTCTCTGCTTTATTAGAATACAAGATCTGGGAATTATGATTGAACTCCTCTCACTGAGCTAGCTATAAACCCTTCTAGTCTGGCTTAAGCAGCAATACCTCCTCTCATACAACTGTGCTGCGTTTGACATTCCATAAAGTGGAAGCCTTGATTGTCCCTGGTATTTGTATGGAGGAGAGTGCATGATGATCTTAGGAGAAGGGACACCAAAGAGATGAGTAGCAGAGCAAGAGCCTGGCAAGGTGACCTGCTGGTTGAGGCTTTTTAACCTTACAGTTCTGTAGGTTTAAAATAAGAATTGTTTTAAATCAATATACCTGTCTGGCAAATTCTCCCCTTAAGTGGGTCCTATTTTGTATATAGGATTGTCAAGCCAAGAGTATGAGAAAAGATTGCACAGCCCTTATTGTGGATGGGGATGGATCGCAGGGCTCCCTTTCTGCTTTTTATATTTGAAATGGAGGTGAAATTTCCCACACCGTCTCCTGTTTGGCATTTTTTGCTTCCTGTGGCCAGGTGTGGATGAAGCAATGTTTTATTACCCTTTCTAAATTGCTAATTCTGGCTGAACTACTTTGCCACATATCATCTCTGCACTCAGTGCTGAAGGACTCAGGATATTCATATTTTATCCTTAATCTCCTTGTACTTAAAGTGTCTCAAATTAAATTTTCATTTTTATTTAATTGGGCAATCATTATGTTAATTAAATGCACAACAGTTAATTATTAAGTATGTTTTTTATTCAAGTGTAACAAATATTTAATAAGATGTGTCTCTTTCACTGTTGACTCTCCTAAGAATTGGAATAGAGTTTCACCTTTCTGTCTGAATATCCTTCCTTGATCTTCAATATGGGAAATGTGCTCATTTTTATTATTTATCATATAAATATGTGTGATCAAAACATTGTCAGTGCTTTTTATCTCTGCTGAAGAAGTAGGATTTTTGACAAACACCTTGCATTTGCTTTCCTCAAATAAACTTTATCTGGCAGAAATCCACAAGGCATATACCTGATTTTTTCTCTATCTGTAACGAACTTGCTGACATTCTTATTTTTGTTATGAGAAAAGTAGAGGTGGGGAAAACTGGCAGAACCTCCTAGCCTGGAAAACTTATGCTTCTGTGTCAACTGAATATTGTTTGGGTGCCTTAATCAAAAGAGCTTCTTTTCTCTCTGTGAACTTACCTTCTTGTTATTCTCATAAAAATTGTTTACAGGAATCGATTAAGTGCAAAGTAGGAAAAAATTACTTTATGTACACAGGGATGGATTCTCAATTTTCTGCATTTTCAGGTGATGCTTCTGCTTAGTTTTCTGAAAGTACCCCATATGCAGGGGAAGGCAGAATATGAAATTCTGTGTTGTTATACGAGGTACATAAAAGGAACTGAGAAAATATTATTGTTCAGTGACATAAATCTCTGCAACACCTCCTGTGAGTGGAAAGACGTGGATGGTCGTGAACATGGATGGCTTCCATGTGTGGGGAGTGTAAATAAATTAAAAAGATGTTTGCAGGGAACTGTCACAGGAGAGCATGGAGATCATGTGTGGCATAGAGCAAGCACATAGAAATTGATTCTTTTTCATCATTTAGGAGCTAAAGGACACTTGAATGATTACATAGCAGAATTTGGGAGCTTTTTGTTTGCTTGCTTTTTCCTGATGCAATGAATTCAACTTGAAAATACCACACGACAACAAGGAGGCTGATATATCAACAGAGGGAGTAAAACTCATCTGGAAAAAGCCCCAGTCTTGTCTGATAAATTCAGAAGGTGCAAATAAATATGGAGGTTTAGTTGCAGCTTCCCACTCAGGCAGCTGTGAGGCAAAGACCACTGGGAAATGGGAATGAGTTTCAGGAAAACCTTTTGGCTTCCCTGGGTATCTCTTCACCCTCAGAGGCAGAAGTGGGCTCCTGTGCTAAATAAAGCTTTTATTTTACTCAGGCTGGCAGTTCTTCTTTTTGTATACAGTTCAAGGAGCAGTAACCTCTTTATGCCCAAAACGTGTTCAAGCTGAAGAATTTGGAGGTGGAATGGAAAATTCAGGGCAATGACTCATTTAGTGTTTTTAAAAGCAGAGGTGCAGAGAGCTAATGCCTTCTGGGAATTACAGTGCCTTTAATCTGTGAAGGATGAATTCAAGAACGAAACCAGATCATCAAAAATGAACAGCATCAGTGCATCAAAAAAAAAAGTGTTTTTCTTAATGTTCACTTACATTTTTTTAAGTTCTTTCTAATTTTTGCCTGTTTAATTGAAGGGATTCAGATAGGAAAGTTGTTTGTAGTTATTAACTGGGACAGATAAACATCAGATTTCTTGCATATTGGTGTCTGGTCATAGGTATCCAGCGTGTGATATGGATGTGGAAATATCATTACAAGTTAGTTTACTATGTTTATGTTTCCAGTGGTTTGTCTGCAGCCTGTCAACTTCAGCAGCCTACTGCTGAAGAGAAATTCTGAAGAAAGCAGAAAATTGTGATTGTGTGTGTTGAGAGGGAATTGGACAGTTATACAAAGAGGGAGAGAGAGATAAGGGAAAGGAAATGTTACAGGGAGAAAAAAAAAAAAAAGAGGAAAAAAATATTAAAAAATATAAAGACAATTTTCAGCATGGCAAGAAATTTAACAGTAGTGTCACAGAATATCTGCTGATACCAGACTGGGTAAATGTACTTATCCGTTCTCTGAAGAAGTGGCTGAAAAAGCAAGGTGACAAAAACTGTAGATGACATGCTATTATTTAATAGCATGCTTATTGGTCAAGAAGGGAGAAGAGCGTATGAAGCACTTCAAAAGGATCTAATCTTGGAGGCTGTTTATTTCTACTAAGAGTAAAATATGTTGTTCAAATAGGAGGTTGTCAGGAACACTCACGTGCCTAATTAAAGGCATAGAAATATATCTGCATAAAGAGAGGTTAAAAGTAAATAATTCAGGACTGTTTAGAATGGGAAGACTCAAACTGAATGGGCCTCATTGACAGAAGAAATGCTCATTTGCATTTTCTTACAACAGGAGAGAGAGACAGTTCAATGACAGTGAAAGACAAAACCCTCAAAACTACATCTAAAAGGAAAAGACAGCACCTTATTAACATAATGTTTTCTTCACCTTATATACCTGTTGTACTCAGAGCAAAGTCACTTTCACAGGGAAATTCATCAGTTGTAAGAAACATTGAGGAATCCACACTGAATACGCATCTGTGTGTGGAGGAGTGAACCAAATGTATGTGCCCAAGCCATGACTGGATGTAGCTGGATGCTATGAAGGATGTAAATGGCCCCATGCAGGGATTATTAATTTGGGGCAGTTGTACTGAGTGCTCTGGGGGCACATCTAGCATGTTTCCAGAGCCATCCACACGGGAATGTGAGCCAGCTGTGCTTGCTTTTCCTGGATCTCCAGTCATCCATGGGGGTTATGGGCACACTTTTTTGGCATTAAGTGCAGAAAGAATGCATTGTGTCATACTTAGGAGTAATGAACAGCCACCAGGGCTGGGAAAGAAATTTTCCTTATAGGCTGGTTGTTTGATAATTAGCCCACTTGAATTAATCTTCACTTAATTGAAGATTCATAACAGTCAATAGAAAAGATGACTAACAGACCTTCTGAACCTCAGGTCTGGCAGTCTTTCTATCATTGTGAGGCTTATTTTTTTCATGTTGCTTAGAAATTTGTTGGTCTGTCTGGAGTACCACTTAAATGCTAATAACCATATTCTCTGGGACAAAGCTTACAGACTTGCAATCTACAGCCATGTGCTTGTTTTGCTGTCCTCTTTGCAAAGTGTAATGACCTTTTCTCATCTCCTCCTGAGTAAATTTTACCATTGAAATCTGAAAGATTTGCTTACAGTACACTTGAGTCATACTGTCACTGTACTTCTCTACTGATGCATTTTTACAGTATTCAGACTCTGGGCTATCAAATCAATAATGCTTAGAAATTGCCATGACTAGATCAATGGTTCAGTTTATCTTTGCCAGATATTTTTCCAGTCCTCAAATAGTTTGCCTTTTCTTTCTTCCCTTTTCTTTCATCCAGGGTTGCACTTTGGGGAAAGATGCAACCGTACTTCAGGTCTTGCTGCTGGTCCAAGATCTGTTTTTGAAACTGCCATAATGAAAAGAACATTAATTAACAAAAATATATCTCTTTTTGTTGCGGATCATTTCTGTTTTGCAGTCTGATCTCAAAGTGCAAATATTGCTAATTTCGCTGATGCAGGAGAAAGAAAGTTTTATTTTCTCTGTCTCAAAAAACCGTATAGAAACTGTGTTTAAATATCAGAAAAATTAAGAGATTCTAATAGGATGTGAAGTAAATTGTCAAAGTTATTTGACATCCATTTTTCTTTCTTCATTCAGCTAATAATGATTATGATTTTTATTCTTCCATATAGTACATATCCCCATTGATGTTCCTGAAACAATCACGACATTAGTTGTATTATTGTCCATGACATCCATCTTTCCCTTTGTTTCCACATGTGACTCAGTTCATCTGCTTATATAATTCCTTAATCTATTTTCCCTAAGAAATCATCTCCTTTTACATTGTATGGCAATTACACAGATGAAGGGTCACCATGTGACTCAGCCCTTTTTGCATTTCTTGTGGACTTGGCAGACTCTCATGTGAAAAGGAGGGCTGCCCCTGGGCAGGCTGAAGCAAGAACAGATAGGAGGAGGTCCTGCCCTTAATTCTGCCTTTAATACCTGCAGCTACAGGATTTTGGGACAAGAATTTAAATGGTCAAACTCCATCTACCCTGCAGCTTACTGTCCATAGTTGTGATTGACTTTATCACGAGAGAAAACAGCAAATGGAAATTCCTTACAAATTATTTACTACTGTTTAGATTAAAGGCAGCCCTTGAACATTTACAGTTTATCCCCTCAAAACTACAGATCTTTTGGCACACTGTAGTTTTGACAACTGATATGTTTCTGTTTTGAATTTTCATTAAATATTCTTCAAGAACCTTACAAAATGAAAAAAATCTTTAATGTGTATATTATGTCAGTTGCATTGTACTGTCAACAGCTGCCTTGCTGTTTTAAATGAAATTGTTGTGTTTCAGATGAGCATCACAGCACAAATCCTGAAGGCCACCTTCACTGTCACAATTGCAGGCGGCCCCCAAAGAAGTTCTAGTACTGAAGAACGTAACTCGCTATTTTTCTCTAGCCATTACCTTTTAACAAAAGGTTACTGCAACTTAATCGCTCTTCTGCCACATTTGCAGTGCTCAGAAGTCAGAAGTAAGCTGTGGCTCTCTCAGAGTTACTCCAGCTGTCTCGGTTGCAAGGGGTGGATCCATTTGCCCCAGACTGGGGTGTCCCATGCCATGCTGGACATCCACAGGTATGGTGCCCACCCTCCTGGAACGGCAGCTGAAAAACAGCAGGTTTGCTGTGGGCTCTGCTTCTTGTCTGCCAGGCTCATGCCAGTGTCTGAGCCATCCCAAGACATGTGAAACAGCAGAAAAGTGATTTGAGTCTCTCAACACTCACCTTGGATGAAGGAGACGGAGGCAGAGAGGACTGCACAGTTGTGAGAAGTGCAGCGAGTGGAGAAGTGTCCACTTTGCGCTAGGAAGTAGATCAGCAACTGCCTCTTCAATTTTTGGCGAGGAATATTTTCTCACTGCTCTTTGTAGGATACCCTGTATTAGAGGAAATACTGAAATGGAGGAAGTAGGCTGACATGATAATGGTTTGCCATCTCTGGGCTTCAGCACAACATGGGGGAGGAGGGTGCAAGATGTCACAGAAGAAATGTCTTGTTGTTACCCATCAGAGCCATCTGACACAGTCATTCTGCTGAGTGTTGCTTTGAATGCACTGCAGTGCTTCTGCACTGGATGGACGTGGCTGAATCAGAACTCAGGAGGAAGCTGATGAGCACAAAACAAGCTGCAGAAGCATGTATTGCTGGGGCAGCCAGCAGGAAAAAAAAAAAAGTAGATAAAAAAATAGTAATTGGTTGTTTTCATACAAGACTCAGAAAACACTTCTTTGGAATCAGTGAATTAAAGCTGTCTGTGATAAGAAATTGGTCTTTTCCTATCCTTTGAGGGGAGTGTATGTTCGAGCAGCTGGGTTAATCCACCACTGCAGCTTAGAGCAGTACGGTGTTTAAGGACAGTCTTGTCTTTTTTGTGGTTATTCTTTCAGTTATAGGTACAGCGTTCAGGATAAAATTTGGCATTTATTGTGGAGCACCATGAAACAAATGCATTGTATGAGCTCTGAGAGTTATTTTTTTTCTCTCTCATGTAGCATTTACCATATGTTTGGCTTGTTGGCAATTTAATCAGTCTGAATAATCTTGTTTTGTGACAAACCTTCTAAATCACAAAGGAATGATACCATTTGTATGGGTAGAATGTGCTCTACAGGGATATTTCAAGTTGAAGAATAAAAATGAGAATTAGACAATACAGAATTCATTGAAAGTCAGTTTTCCAGCTGCTCTAATTTCCCACAATTTAATTTGTGTGCCATCAAAAGCAACTTGAAGGTTTCCAGCAAGATGATAGAAATAAGGGCTAGGCTAAACAGAGAGTCTAAAATGTGCTTAATGCATTGCAGTCCCATGCTGTAAAAACATCTCCTAGGGCCAAAGGCAGACAGCATAATATCCTAGTGAATTGGACCATTAAATAAAACTGTGAAGTCATAAAGCTGTAGCATTACCCTGAAATTAAAGCATTGTCACCTTTGAATTATGGAAATAATTTAACAAGCATTTAGGAAATCTGCTTTTCAAGGCTGCATTAAACTATTCCATGTTATACAATACAAGATGTGGCTGCAGTCTCCTACTTGGTTTTGAATGACTTCCAGATTGTGTGTAGTTTGAAATTTTACCAAGCTGAGAAAGTAATAAAAGAATAGAATGGAATAATGGGAGAGAAAAATAAACAGTAACCTGTGCCCAGACAACAGCTTTTTAATTCTCCTTCCAGATTCACAAGTGCAAGGGGAGAGCTCATTAAATTGAGTAAACAGGAAAAAAATGTGTAGTATGGACAGATGTAAAAATATATTGATAACTTCTTAGTTGAAATACATGAGAAGAGAGCTTTATCTGTGTAGTTTAACAGTTTCCAGGTATGGGAATTACTAGAAGGAGGTAGTGGCACTCAGCTTGGTTTGCCTCTCTGATTACAGTATCATTGCCTAAAAACATGTAAATAAAACAAGGTAAAGATGAAATAAAAATCCTTGCATTACGAAACAGGAACAAGTATTTGAAGCCCTATTTTCAAAAGCTGTGGGCATTATTGGTCTAGAGATGTCCCTCTCTAAAGGCAAATGCTAAATATGGAGCTAAGGTGCAGACAGCTGTTGCACTGCTTGCTGGAGCGATCTGTGGGCACGTTCAGGTGGCAGCTGCGCGTCTTACACAGGTCCTGAACCTGCCTGAAGTGCCAGATCACAGATCATTGTCAGGAGGCTTCGGAGGACCTGTCAGTCAAGCAGTGAGGGTAGAATTCCTTGACCTCATTCTGAGGCAGGCAGTGATATTTTGGGAGCAGCCCTAGCTAAACTTGTACAAGTGAATTTGAGAAAAGAGAATGATCTTTTTCTAATTGTTGCCAAGTTTGAGGTGGAGAAAATGGGGTTTGAATAAACCCCAAGGGCTGATCTGAAAGGTGATGGTCTTCAGAAGAAATGCTGAGATTGTTTTTGAGTGGTTTTCTGATCTATGGAAGCAGATGCAATGGTCTTGCTATTGTCTTGAATGGTTCAAGGATTTCCTGCCCTCCAGCTTTAGTTACTTCTCCCTCAGCCAGTGGAGATGCAGGATGTTGCAGTGTTTACTCTTCTACTCTACCCCAAACAATCTAAAGTTTAAATCATTTTCAGCCTCATTTGCTGCATTTAAACAAAAGGGTGTCCTTTTGAAAGAAGCAGCTTTGTTTTTTGAGGGTTTTTCATCGTGATGTGAATGTAATCCTTTATTCTTCTAGCAGGCTGTGTTTGACTCTGTATGCATTACTTCACCCCTCTACACCTCACATACCGCTTTCTAAAATGGAAGTACTTACTTACCTGGGAAGGGGGAAGAAGCATGACTGAGATGGTGGAATAGATTTCTCTTCCTTTTCCTCCTCTTACCTTGTTACCACAAGCTCTTTTGTCTTGCATCTGTGTTGTGTTGAGTTGCCCTTCTGATCTGAGGTTTGCTTGCCAGTGGCTGTGACTTTCCCATCACTAGATCAGCAAGACAAACACGTATCTTTTTTGAGAAGCTGAACTGATGGTCACCTTTACTTCAAAGGTGAAGCACAGAGGGAAACCTTGAAGTGACCACTAAAGCACAGATCTGATCTGTATAAGTATTAAGTCTGACAGACTAGGCATGTGTAGATAAGGAAATCTCTGAAATGTAAGTTCAGAATTCTTCTCTTCTGCTATCACTTTTTTAAACGCTGTTGTGACGTACTTGCTAAATCACAGCTACTATGAACACAGAAAGAAACTTCATTTGTTTCTCCTTTCTGTTTGTAAACTAGAGGAGGAAAAATAGGTCAGCTTATTTCTAAATGGTCCTGTGGAGAAAAGCAGGTCTAGAATGTCACGGTTCAGACCTCAGAAGGACAGCTGTGTGCAGCTGTAATGATAACAAGACTGCTGAAAATTAATGAACATTCGTAGAGGAAAATAAGAGGAAGACTTGTCACATTGCCTGTCCAACACCCGTGTTAATGAGTGCTGGCTGCTTACAGTATGTTTGCTGATACCTTGTCCAACCTCATTTCAAACGTGTCAATTCATTAAATTTTCAACACTTTTTGGGAAGATGGTTTTGTGCTATGCTAATTTTAATAAGCTTTTTGTAGTAATTCTTCTTTGCTTCTAAATTGCTAGCTCTTGATGCTTTTGACTTTTCAGGTACCCACATGGCACCTTTCTTGATGCACAGCCTGAAAAGTACAGCAGTGTTAACCTCTGTACAACTCTAGCTGCTCTACTTCCTGAGCAGCACTTCAGCCACTATTGTGAGCATTGATTTTATTGCATTTTCTTAAAATCATGTGAAGAACTCTCAGTGGGGAGGTGCTTTTGACTGGCCACCTGGAATTTCAGCAACCAGTTTATTCCATTATCTCCTGGTTTTACGTCTCACATTATCAGCTACTTGGTGTTTGTCTTTTTAGTAGATATTTCAGCTAAGGCAGAGGTTAAACTTCTACCAGCTTCAACAAGAGCAAAGTTAACTCACCCTCAACTGCTTCTGAAAAATCCACTCTGTTCTTGTCAATATTGCCTTGAGAGAGCAAAAGGAAACGGAGGGACTTGCTGATAAGGATCACTACTTTAAGATGTACAAGATGTCTGTTACGAAGTCATTGAAGTATATTGTGTTGGAAGCAATATATGTGTGCTACAGTGTTCACTGTGATTACAACCACTGGGACAAGTATTACAAGCAATAAATTTCTAGTGTTTCTTATCATTTTAATCTGACTTTTGTGTGTCACACATTGCAGCTGTGTTTCTTTGAGCTCCAACTCCAAGGGTCCACAAGCAGCTCCCTGAAGTCAGTAAGAACCACAGAATTGCAGACCTATGAGCAAACTTTTTGTCTACTGTCACAGAACTGAGAGGGTTGTGAGTGGATGTGTGGTTTGCTATGTGTAAACTCTTCTTACAGTTAATGCAAGTTAATTTCTCTGTGACTTGCAGCCAGGTCTTGGAACAGATCTCTTTTAAATAGTCTCCAGATGGTTGTTGCTACTTGCCTGTCATTTGAATGCCTCCATAATGACAATCCATTAAATCATCTGAGTGTCTGTGCACAGATAGTCCATTTAGGATTTTTATACACCTATTAGCATTCTGTTTAAGTAATCTGGGGGATATTTGTAGCTCATTGAAAAATACTTCCACTGCAATGCATTGTAGTGTCCCCAGAGCTACTGGCCTCATCATGCCAGTGTGTTGGGGAGTAACTGGAAAGCTCATGCTCTGCAAGAACTCAGGCCAGGTAATGTGGTAAACCCATCCGAATCCTTAAATGCATGGTTTTTAAGACCAGCTTAAGAAAGATATGATTCATTGTTATCTAGGGTTTCCCTGATGAAGCATAAATAACAATATAGAAATCTATTGCCGAGATCTTACTTCGTCCTCTGTAACTGTATGTTTCTGCAAATGTGATCAAAATCTCCTTCTCATCAAATGATTGAAAATTGCTGCCTTAAATTTGTGCCCTGTCAGTATCTTGTATCCTCCCTAGGCAAGCAGGGTCTTTGATAGAGAGGAAATTTGCTGGATGTGACTCTTACTAATAGTGTTGGGCATGTGCAGGGCTCAGTCCTGTGAATCCTCCTTGAAGAGTTCATCTTTAACTCTGTCAGCTCAGCAAATTGACCATTCAGGTTGTCCTTTCCAGCTGGGAAAAAGCTTCCCTGGAAGCTAATTGCTTCTAAGTGTGATGTTCTCATTATGCCAAGCCCAATGCTGGCCATGAGCTGGGTTGTAGGGTGCAGGTTGTCCTTCAGCCTAGGTTTTTCTTTCTATCACCTACACAATCCCTTGCTCTGCCAGTAAATGTAATGAAGGAAATGAGAATGGGCTCCCCAGCACAGAAGAGCATCAATATTTAGAGTTAACTACAGATGCCAAGTCATATGGTGTTCTGTACCATCATCCAAGTAGGGCATCACTCAACTTATCTGCAGAAAAATCTGACAGCTGAGTGAAATGAGTGATCTAACTTCCAGCTGGGTGGTAAGAACATACGCTCAGTTTAGCTTTCTGGCAAGACGTTGTGCTTTCTGCTCGTGGAGAGTTTGTGCAAGCTCATCAGCTGCAGTTCTCTGCTTCCATTTGTTGTTACAACAGCATGGGCTGTGCTCTGAGGCAGAAGGTGAATGTTACCCCCATGAGCCATATTACTATGTGTTTCCTCTCAGGGACAAAGCCAGTTGAAAGGTATCTAATTTTATTCAGATACCTGGTAACAGAAGAAGCTGAAGCTCTCCTGTGATTCCCAGGAAGCCAGTAGTTTCTCTCTTGCTCAGCAGGCAGTGTAGTGTTGCTTGAGCTGGTTCAGGGAGAAGTATCTTTGTGGGCCACACTGACCTTTAATGAAGAAAGACCTATCGGTCTTCATCACAGAGTGCCCATTTCGGAGCCCAGGGTCCTGCTGATGCTCTCTCCAGTGCAGTAAAGCATTAGATTTCAGTTGGTCTTTTGTAAATGTTTTGCTGTTAACTTCCCATTCAATCGTTTTTCATTTAACAGAAGATAAGATCTGGACTGCAGTGCAGCACAACAGCACAGGGCTGACCAGAGTGCAAGGAGCTGGCCCGGAGAAGCCCTACACCATGTCCTTCAACTACAACAGCAGCGCCGAGCAGCTGGAGGCCGTGATAAACAGCGCCGAGTACTGCGAGCAGGAGGCAGCCTACCACTGCAAAAAGTCACGGCTCCTCAACACCCCCAGTAAGTGCCACCATCCCAAAGCTTTCCTTCTTTACTCCTACTGATCATACAGCAGGTACAGCCCATGCTGCAGCTGAAGAAAAAAAAAAAACCAAACTAATGAAAGCCCCCAAATTAATAGTAGCAATATGGAATACAGTGAAAAAAAATTGCTTTTTTGGATACTACTGTGCAGTGCCTGTGCTCTGGTGCAAGAGGGTATGAGCTCTGCAGGAGAATTTTCACTCTGTAAGTTCATGCACGCTCAAACTCCGAAAACTTCTACAATGGAAAGTGCTACCCTAGAAACCAAAAAAGTGTATTTCACTGATGGCAAATAGATGTGTTTATTCCTTTGCAGTTTTTACCTGTATGTTAAAGATAGAAAGCATCCAGATTGCTCCAGACTCATAATGTTATGGAGGGGAGGGGTGTAACCTCTTTTGAGTCCCACAGCCCTGAATATGATGTTTAAGGTGCTTGGTAGTACAGTTTCTGGGGCAAAACTAACCTTCCCCTTGCAATAGAAGGAATACATTTTTTGCTTGGTTTAATGTAGCAGAAAAAAAGAAAGCAGAGGGTCTTATCAGTTTGTGTTTCTCTGCAGTATGAAATTTCCAGTGGCTACTCAGGATGTCTGACTTCCAGTCAACTCTGACTTGATGTCAGGGTTTTATGTGTGTTTATCTGGAGAGATGAATGATGTTAAGGGAAGACTTCTGAATGTCTTCAGTCTCCTCTGTTACTTGTAATGTCTGTATTGTCCTGGTGATAATTTGATTATTAGCAATTCTTAAATTTGCTTGTAGTTTAGAAGAAATCCCATGGAAAGCCTGAAGGGGAGCTTGCAGTGGGAGTTCCTATTGTCTTGAAAACACATTGCCTAATGAGATGTATCAAAAACCCTTCTGGTTCCAAAAAGTTACTATAACATTAAATGTTTATGGATCCAGTAATCAGATGCCTTACAGTCAGTTTATTTTTAAAAGCTGTGAGTTATGTCTTTTGTTATCATCTGATTTGCCAGCCAAGAACTGCTTGCATTGCTAATCTTTTTTTAAAGAATGAGATGTTAATATCAGTATCCAGGGTAGAGCACAAAGGGAGAACAAAATGCAGGCATAACTGCTCATAGAGAAGTAGAATTGATGTTTTACAAATATTTTCAGTGTTGCTGGCTTCTGTATCCCACACCACACTTGATACGGCATAAAACCCCCCAAGGATTATTTCCAAAATATTGTTTTAAGGATGAATGCCACAATATTAGAGCAGGTCTGCATGTGTTCATTTCTGCACATTTCTGTGAGGCACTTGGTCATGTGTAGGCAGGAATGTACACTATTAATGTGTTTTGAGATGCTTCTTGTATGTGGGGCCTCTCTAAAGCTGGGGGCACTTCCTGAGAGCAAAAACCTTTGGGGAAAAAAAAAATTAAAGATAACCTTGTGTAAATTGACAGCATGTAAACTGTGCATCTTCAGGGCTAAAGCTATCAAACAACAGAGTGGCTGACTCCTGACAGGCAGCTCATCCTCCACTTGTCCAGGACCAAAGCTGTGGTTGATTCCTCAAGGGAAAGGATGTGGGGATGGTGTCCAGCAGGTCTGGCTTGTGCTCTTGCAGCTGGTGCAGTGCCACTGTGCTCCTGACAGTTGACCACACAAGAATTGCCCAACTCATTAGTCTTTACTGCAGCTTCAGCTGAGAAATAAATAAATAAATAAATAAATTTTAAAAAACGAGAAAGAAAAAAAAAATTGCAAGTTAGTTCTGTGCATGTGGTAGACACCATCATTTCCCCCTCTTTTTATCTTTCTTTTGTATGCTTTTTAATTACACTTTTGCATTCTCCTTTTTTCATCTTGAACTTTCTCAGTAGTCTAAGGCTTTAAATTTGGCAAGATGTGAAACATGCTCAAAAATAAAATGTTTCCGTTCTTGAAGTGACAAGGTAAGGGTAATTTGAAGTGACAAGATAAGGGTAACTGAGTATTAAATATTTTTGTAGAAAAGCATTGTTTTCCCCAAGCTCTATTAATTGATATTAATTTTGAGGTGAAATGCTGCTGTATTACAGAGGAGCCTAGAGACCAAGTAGTGCTGAACACTATAGGTGGCTTGAAGAACTCTAGGACTTAAAGAATTTCCACTCCTAAACTTGAGTTACAAGTGTGAGTAACCTCAGGGTGTTTTGCTGGACTTGATGCAGAAGGTTCTCACCTGTGTCGTTTTTGGCCAGACTGGAGGGAGTTTGATTTGGGGCCAGAGCAGCAGAACAAAGATCAAAACTCTTGGGTTTTGTTTTTTGGTTTGGCCTAGGCTTTTGGATCCTTGAAGCACTGTGTTCTCTGTGTTGCCAGGGTATCTTAATGTGTAATTGCTGTTAATGAGCAGCACTTCAGATCTGACTGTAGGATTCAATATGCAATGCCCATGTATTGATGACAGTACTGCATCTGTAGGCCAGCAAGAAATGTTACCTGACCTAATCCAGCTTGCTGAAAGTCTCCATTCATTATTACCTCTGGACTGAGCCCATTGGTGAATGCCTGATGGAAGGGCATCTCCCAGAGGTATATCTAATCTTGAAAAAGTTATAAAAGTTCCTCTTTCTGCAAAAAATCCAATCAATTCCTGATCTTACTCTCATTCTGTGCTTTGCTTTTTTTTCTTTTTTTTTCCCCACAAGGAGATGGAACACATGATTAGGATATTATAGCTGGTAGCATCAACATCCTTGTCTTCAGTATCTAAACACTATCATGTTTCACAGAGAAGCAGTAAAAACATTTCTCTTTCCTTTTGCATTCATAGTGCAAAGTTGTATGTTGTTACATAGCAACTTTGGCTTTCACAGCTTTGACATAGGGCAAAGGGACAAGCAAGGCACTCTGGGCTGCCTCAGACAGAAGCCCGGGAGGCTCGTGGCTTGCATAAAATTGTTCCAGTTTATATCAAGGAATTTCTTCTTTTGCTGCTCCCTCCTGCCCTGAAGACACAGTCACATCCTCAGTGACTGAGCGTAGTATCCCCATTGAGTTTCTTGCATTTACATCTGCAGTGTGTCAGACATGCAATCTGGCAGTTGGCAGAGGAGTTTACTCATCTCCACCTCCTGCTGTCTGGAACAGCCTTATTGGTTCTCCCTGTCATACTACGGCTTAGCTGCAAGCGTGTCTTGGAAAGCAGAAATTAAATTGCCCTGAACTGTAGTTTTGTACATCTCTGCCATCAGACAGATTTTCAGGAGGTTCATGAACTCCACAATAGATGCCTGTTCATCAAGGCATAGCTGGCTTTCTCATGAAACTGGCAAATGAAACTTATATGACCAGAAATTGCAAGTCTCCTGTGACTTTCCCAGACCTGTTGGAGAGGCATGCACGTAACCAGAGCAAATGTGAGAGTTGGCATTAATTAGGAAAATAATACACACTCTTAGGAAAAGATTGCAGACGTTACCACCACCTTATCCTTATAAGGAAGGGCCAAGTCAAGCTAGCAGGAGAGGAGCGGGGTGAGCAGGAAGGTTGAGCTACCTATAAATGTGCTCTCTGTATTCTGAGAACATGAAATATAATGTAGCCCCCCAGGCCTTTGATTTCCTTGCTGTATGGAGCATCTCAGGCAACACCTAAGGAAAGAGCATGTGTACAAGGATAGGTGCATGCGTGCAGAGGCACATTTAATTAAACTGTTAACATACAAGATGTTTGAAGGTATGAAAACACTTCATTAACTGAACAAACCCCCAGCTCTGACTGAATTTGCTCAGTTTTCTAGAAGCAGTGGGTGTACTCAAATGCTTATCACTTGGGAAGCTGCCTCACATCCACCTTATCAAGGACTTAGCACAGTGACGGCTGTATCAGTGGCAGCATAGCTTGCTTTACAATACTTGGCTGACAGTCTGTCAAGTTCATAGCACATTTGTGTAGGCAGGGACTGAGAAAAGATCAGTCCAAGAGCAAAATCAAAGAAATAGGAATGTCTGTAGGTGGTGGGTTTTCCTGACTTCTTATTTTTCTCTTTCCAGTAGAATTCCTACACTGTGTCACCTTAAGCTTTGATTTCAAACATCCATCCTAAACTACATCCATCCTAAACTACTACACCTCTTCCCTGAACTTACAGTCTGTCAAATCCCACTATTACGCGACTTGCACCCAGGTTTCCACCTCCTCTCCTCCCCTTTGGCTCCCAGCTAGTCCCATATCTCAGCGCACCAGGTGCTGTCCCATAGTCTGTGACCCCTTATGCCAGGCAGCCCTCACTGGTGAACCACTGCAGTTGCATTTTGTAACTCCCCATTGGAGGGAAAGTTCTAGTGCTGCCTCACAGCAGGAAACACATCCTAATGTCTTAGTTTAGACTTAATTCTGCTGTTGAGACAGGTCAGCTTCTTTTTGGTTTTAAATCTATGCCATGTATGTTGCTAGAGCTTTGTCTGTGCAGGCTCCCTCCTTAGCTGCAGATGATGCCAGTGATGTGAGAGCATAAGGTGCTAAGACATGTCCTTCAGGGCCCTGCCTTCAGCAGTGGCTGCTGGAGAGATGCACTTAGGGTGAGTACAAAAGTTGAACATGTCCCCATCACCCACAGTTGCTCAAATCAGGGCATTAGAGTTTATGCTACTGCCAATCCCTTTTAGTATCCACTACAGTGCTCTTGTTCATGAACTTGTCTAATCACTTTTTGAACTATATTAGGCTGCCTGCCCTGCAGCCTCCTAGCAAAGCAAGTTCTGGGAGTTCCCACTTGCTGTTTTACAGAGCAACATTTTTTTAAATGTATTTTTAACTAGTTTTGCTCAGTGCACTGAGTTCTTGTATTACAGGATGCAGTGAAACACAGTTTTGTGCTTATCCAGTGCTTTTATAGTGCTTTTAGTTACTCATCTAGGACTTTCACTAAGTCTAGTATTTTTTCACCTGAAGTGCCCACAGTTTTTGAGGTGTGATTCGCACCAAGGTTTCACCACTTTAGTGTAAATCGTTATGAAGAAGGGAGTCTGGAGTCTGTGTTCTGATGGAGTATTTTACATAGATATATCAGGAGGTGATATAATATGACCCATAACAAGCAGTCATTTACCAATGGGGTTTTGCTCACTATTATTTTATGCCTTTTAAGTATAATTTCCAGTTTATCATTCCAGTACTTTCAGTTGTTAATGCACTACCAGGAGACTATTTGTTCTTGTACAAAATAACTTTAAATTGTTATTGCATTACCAGGAGACTATTTTTCATTGCATAAAATAACATAGAACAGGGCAGTCCGCCCTCAAAAAGTGGCTTGTGTTAAAGGAGTGGTGAATAGGTGGCAGGTGTAGATTGTGTGCTGTGATTATCCTTGGGTAATTAGGATCCCTTTTCTGAGAATGATTGACTTGCCATCTGTGTTTCCATCACCATACCTCTTCTCTCCCCCCCAGTTGGCAGTGACAGCTTCTCACAAGTACAACTTTAGACAAGTTGTGCTGTATTTGGAGACTTTGGAACACAGTTCACCATAGTAATGCAATACGCCCCTTTTATTTGTAGGGAGAGATTTAGAGGCCATTTTTAAAGATGGTTGGGTTTTGTGTGCAGCTGATTAAAGTGCAGGTGGTCTAAGCAGAATACAAAACCTGTGGCATGGCAGAGGTAACTTGGCATGGAGCCTGCATGCACCTGTGAGCAGTGGAAATACCATTATCCCAGTTTCTGACCCTTTACTTCCCTTGCCCTGTACTGTCCTCTGTGGCTGGCAGGGAGGTTCAGTGTGCTATAGCTGCCAAGCAAGGAATGGCAGCTACTTGCTGCCATTCCTTCTGATCCAGTCTTGTTGTGTTTCTCTGAGATTGAAATGCAGTCAAGAGGCTAAATGATGAGAAAAACATGGGAATAAATCCTTGCTGAGCCATACACTGGATGGCTTCTAACCCAGTGAAAGGAAAGCATGTTCCCTCCTTGAGCCCGACTTAGGAGAGCCCATGCCTATAATGCTACCTGACATAGTTCTGGAGTGACACCTGCAGGGCAGGAGTCTCTTGGAATGGCTCCAGTGAACACTGGAGCACCATTTCTGTGTTTGCTTTAGACATAATGTGTCAGGTGAATTTAAAAAAACACTTCTCAGAGTGAGGACTGATGGAGTAGTGAGGAGAGAGCTTCTATGGGTAACTCCAGTTTGCTTCTATCGAATACATCCTTCATAGTTCTGCTGTCACTGGATATTTCTGTTGCTTTTTTGTTGTGTGTTCTTGACCAGGGGTATTAATGAAGGCATATAGGACACGTAAATGAAATGTAAATCTAGACAACAGATTTTGAGCCTGAATTCTGGAGTTCATTGCATACACTGTTATTGGTGGTGCTGTGAGGAAGTCGGTGCTGTGAACTGATATTGCAAGGTGTTTACTTGACCTCTGCAATCTACTGATTTGGGACTTTGATCCCAAAGAAGTTCTGGTTTGGACTAAAGCCGATGATACCTTTTGTTCAACCTGTGAAATGTGGGGTAGTGTAAGTACTTATAGCTCAGTAATGATGAAATGTTGAGTTCAGGGAATTCTGCAGTCCAAATAAGAGTTTGGAAGTGGATAGTTTTATGAGGCACACATGTGTGCCAGAACCAAGCACATCTTAATGATACCACTGGCTTGAGAGACCCGGTTGTATAAACTATTCATACACACAGTTTGAAGAAGGGAAGAATGACAGAATTCTTTCAAGCTATTCCAGCCAACGTTCCCTTAATCATGAGTGGTAATAGTATCTCCCCCACCTTTTTTTTTTTTTCTAATTTTCAGGACTCACTGTATTGTTAACAGTAAATAAAAAATGGTGATTAGAAACAAACAGCTAATCCATAGTTTGTTATATTAGTGGGTCATTAGCTATGACAGCAACCTGTCCTGCATTCAAGGAAGAAAGCAGGACTGCTGCCTGAGCAGAAAAGTGTGTCTTCTCCCTCATTAGAGCCACAGCAGGGAGTGTGTTCTCATCACACTTCCATTTTTCTGCTTCTTTAGGCTGTCCTGCTTTGAGCATCTTGGGCTCCATTAGACTCAGATTGTCTTACTGACATTAAACTAATTTATCTGTCAAATTTGGGCCAGTGCGGAGAGTGATGTTTTCTGATTTTGCGGAACAGAAGATGTAAATCATAGTGGTGAAAGAGTTTTCATCTGATCTCTTCTACCAAGATGCCACATGAGTGGCATTAATAAATAGCAGTATTAATTTTCATTGCTATTTACATAATTTTTGAGGATAAAAGAACATTTGGGGCTGTAATGTCTCAGTTTTATATGTGTTTTCGATTCATTCGACCCCTGTTTCAGGGAAGAAATTAGGTGTATAGCAAGGCACTTGCAGAAAATCAGATGGGATGAAAACCCTATGCATAGATTTTGTTTTAATTGGTTTGACCTATCCAGGAAAACAGAGGTGTCAGGAAGCTATACACAAAATGATCAATGGCATAACTTAATCATATAAGTAATTAGAAGAAAAGAAAATGCAACTCTATGGTAAAAAAAAAAGACAGGTTTTTACTCCGAATAATTAGGTTAGTGCTCGGATTGCTTGTAAATCTGAAGTCCAGGAATTTTACCCCCATTGCCTGTGGAAAATTTGTTTTCATGTTTGAAAATGTGAAGGCAGAGACAGGAGAAAAGAAACAATGAGAATCAGCTGAAGGCAGCATTTTAACATTACTTGGTATTCAAACAATAATGGAACAAAAATCTTCCCTAAGCAAAACATTCAACTAAATACTCTAACATGAGCTATCTGGTGTTGAGGGGCATAAAAGTAGCTCTTCTAAGCATCTCTTACTTTCTTTTGTAAAAAAAACACCCCAAAATGTAGATGATAAGCAAGCATACTTTGAGAAAATGTCTCCAGACAGTGGGTAAAAAAAGTTGTGTACTTCTTCCACTCACAAGAAGCATCTAAAAGCAGTTTAGAATTGTTTACATCCCCCGAACCTGGACTGATCTGGAGAGGAGCAGATCTACTTGACGAGTAGCTAGAAAGATGTGGTGACCTGAAAGAAAATAACCCTTTTAAAACCTTCTTTAGAGAAGTTTTTTGTTATCTGCTTGACCCAAAAGATTGAGAACAAAAATGAAAAAGCTTTTGAGCTTGAATCTTTTCCAAGTCCCTTTGACAAGAGAAAGACTCAGACTGGTTTAGTCAAGGTGTGTATTCCCATTTGTGCTGTCCAGGACTCAAAACAACATCAAGAGCTTTTTTCCTTTACCCTCAAGAGCAGAATTCAGAAGCCCCAGAAGAAAACTTTTTTTTTTTTAACATTAGCGTTTAGAAAGGTTAGCCAATTAATCTATACAATTCTCCTTCTAAAGGTAGCTTTCTTGTTTAGCAGAGAAGAAAATTGAGGCATCAGGCTGCAACTGACACAAATTTTGCCTGAAAGTGGTATGGGCAATTATATTGATTTAAATGTACCCCTCTAAAACCAATGGCCAAGTTTTTGTAGCCACAAAAAGGAGCTACAATAGTGTTTCCTCTCAGATGAACGCTTCTGACATCTTGCACTCCAAGTGTGAGCTCTCTATAGGTACCCCTTGTGCCTTGCCCTTGTGCTAGTAGTGAAACAGTGAACATGTCATCCCTCAGAGGTACATTTGGTCACCACAGTTACGGTGATTCAGCCGGAAGGTGTCATCCTGTGAATTTTTATGCACCTACCAAACTGCAAGGAAGGTAACGGTATAGCCAGGTGGGGTATAATGGGATTTTTGGTGTATTCAGCCAGATAACAGGAGAAAGCTGTGATTTTGCACTGTTACTGGTGGAATAATAAATGTTTTTATTTCCCCTTTGGTGTTGTGCTTTAGTGTTGAGCTTCTGTATGATTTTTTTTTTTTTATATACACAAAGGAATGAAAATGCCTTGCAACCTTCACTTAGGCTGAGTACTAGGAGGATCTCTCCTAGCAGTAGTGCCTGTTTTCTGCTTAGGCAGTGAATGGAACCTGTAGGAACATAATTCTGAGTCAAATGTTCTTGAAATTGGCCAGCGGGTTCCTGAGTTTCTCAAACAATAGACACTGGTGTGCACAAACATTCATGTAGCATGTTTCAATATGTCTTATTTCTCTAGAAAATCAGGTTGTGATTAATATCTAAAGCCTGCTAGAATCAATAGAGAAAGAACCACTCCATGTGTCGTAGTGCTGGAAGAAAATCTTAGTTTGGGCTAAAATGAGATGCAGATGTATTTTCTCACTATGTCAGATATACAAATGTCTGTCTCCTTCTAAGACAGGAACAAAACCTGAAACCAAATATACTTCCTAAGCTCAATTGAACTTCATCACTACCCACTAGTCTTTCATAGCTCTTTGGACTATTGTTATTGTGCCAGATTCAGTGCCTGCCTTCATGTGCTGAATTTTTGTTTATCCAGGATGCTTAATTCCATGTCCACCTTTCCCTAAATCTTTCATTCCCCCAAAAAGTTTAAAGTGACATGTCTAATTTATAACATGTAGTGATTTCAGTATATTAACATTTAATAGCACATGAAAAGTGGTCCCAGTAGTTTAGACTGCAATCAGTACCTTTTTTTTTTTTTTTCTTCTTTTTATTCAGGCTGTCTCATTCAATGGGATCAAAATGTTCATAGTGACATTACTGGTAGGAACGAAAAGATAACCATTTCTGGCTGTTCTTTTTCTCAGTTTTGTGTTACTGAACTTAGTCCAAGTCTGACAGGTTTGTTTTCCTGATGAGTCCAGGCCTATGATGGGCCCTTTTAAAAAATGACCAGAGATCTGAAAAGCACATCTGAAAAAAGATTAACATCAATTTCATGATATGCTTGTTTTAAATATTAACTTTTCTTTTATCTGCTGTTTCAAATGGTCAGTAGAGTCCATAAAGTTATGTACTCATACAGATAGAGTACTCTTTTTTTGGGAAAGTATGTGTTTGCATATTTATGTAAATATGTGTAAATCTTCTTTCCTCCTTTTAGGAGGAAAGGAAGAGTGGAATTTCGCTGTAATTCACTTTTTGGGCTACTACATGGATATTGTCAAGCCTAGTACAAGACAAAGTAATGTTGGTTACTCCTTTCTCTTTTGAGCTAAAAGCTTTCTGTACGTTAGCACTTGTTTGCCTCCATTGTCACTGTGATTTAAAAGTCTCAGATTTTATCCACGTGAAACTGCTTTGGGGTGTGGCAGAAGTTTAGGGGCTGTTTCTCAGAGAGAAATCTGTATGACTGAATGCTAAAGTAACAGCAGAGCGTGGGATTCTAGGACAAGTTTTCTTCTAAACTAGGCTCTGTTTCAGCTCCCTTTGGCTTTTTCTGTGGCAGTGCAAAGTCAGTTTGATCCATTTGTTTTGCCCCTCTAATATCTGCTGGCAAACTGGGAAAGGTTCTTCTGCAGTGAGCATTTTTTTAGGTCCTGCTGTGGGGTCCTGTTTCCCAGAGCCTCCATGTTCAAAGCAGTGACAGCCTTCTAGGTCGCTTCCTTCCCAGTCCACACTTGTGTTCTGCATTTAGACAAACAGATTGTGTTGCATTTTGTTTACTACCTCTGTGAAACATTCTAGGGCCACTAGTTATTCTGCAGAACATTAGAAGTACCTACTTAATAGAGGCAGAATTTTACTGAGTGAATAATTACGTCCTGTTAGTGCTGAAGTAATCACCTTAGATACAACCAACGCCTCCAGAGGGAGGTATGTTCTTTCCAAAATGCCACCCTGGACAGTTCATTTTACTTCCATACAAAGCTCCAGAATCTGTCTGACCATATTGTACTACAGGTTGTCATGTTTTCAGAGGATGAAATTTATGTTCCGTGAAATATGCCATTGTCAAAATTAATAGGTAAATGAACAAAGTGAAACAGACCATTAGAACAATTGTAATATCATAGTTGCTGGGTTGTGGCACAAAAGCAGAAACTAATGGGTAAACATAACCATATTACAGCGACAGGAGCCATCAATGTGCAGTACACACAATGGAAGGCACTCGACCATTGTGAAATATGATCCAGCAGTCAGGCCAGTTGCAGGTAATCTTATTTGGAACAATACTTCCCTTGGCTAGTTTGTTTTAGCTGATGGAAAATTATAAGTATCACCTATTTCACTCCTATTCTACTGGAATTTCATTTTAATTTCACTTTGATAATTTTCATAATTCTTTTTTTTTTTATATATAATTCTGGATAATGATACTGAGATTTTTGTCTTTGCGGAAATTTTCCAAGGCATGAACAGATTGTTCCTAAATATTCATGCAAATAGGAATTCAGCCACTGATCTTCAGAGTAAATGTTTACTCTAACACCTTGAAGTCTTTGACACCCTTGCCTTTATATCTGCTCTCAAGCAATGCTTCGTAATTTTAAGTGACTACTCAAACAATATCCAATCAAGATAAACAATTCATAGACTGAACTGTGTTTATATAACATGATTAAAAAGCTTTGAATAGCTAACATAATCATAACAGTCTATTAATGGACAGCTTGACAGAAGCTACAGTAAAGAATGATTCAACTAAAAAATTACAAAGCTCAAAGATATGCAGGATCAGATCCACTGGATTCAGTATATTTATACTGATTTAGGCAAGTAAGATGGTGGATTAACTCCTTAGTTATTACATCTTTCATTCAATTCTACTTTAGTATAAAACAAACTAAAAAACACAGAAACATTTTAAAAATTCAGGTATTTAGAGGAGCTAAGAAGTTCATCCATAGCTTGTTACTGCAGTATTTGCAATCAGCCTCTAAACACTTCAGCACTGATAGATTGAAACAGCCAGCACTGTTCTTGCAGAGGTGTTCCCTGCAATGCTCAAGTAGAGAGGGGTGGAGTGGCATCTTTAAGCCTGGTTACTGGAGTGGTGCAATATAAATTAGAATACCATCTCTGGCCATTTGCTGGAGCCAGGAGAGGGATTGATGCAGGAGCTTCTCCAGATCACTGTGCCACTCAAGGGTTTACTCATGCACGAGGACTTCGTCAGCGACTGACTAAAATAGATTCAGAGCTTCTTTATTCTACTAAAGTGGTTCAAAGTAGCTGGAGCACAGGAGAGCTGGGTGCTCAACTGTTTAGTTTTCTCTCTCTCAGATTTCACTCCATGCATATGCAAAAGATAATCACTTACTTTGGTCTTCACTGAGCAAGGTCTTTTGAGGGAATATGTAGCAGGGAATTGAGTCGTAATAATAGTTTGTTACAGAGAGGGCTGCAATGGTTCAGAGCCAGCCTGAGCTACAGCCAGCATTGCTAATTGCTTCCTTGCATGGCAGACCAACCAGGGGTTTCTCTCCACAGCAAAATAAAACTGTGGAAGTGTTATATATGTGTCATACATGTGATTTAACATATTCATCAGCACATAAGTGTTTCCACGGAACAGTATGTGAATTTACATAACTTCTGCCACTTCGTGCATTAGTTGTACGTGTGTTTTGACCTTACACTAGTTCTTACTGAAGAGGTACCCTTTGCTGCTTTCACCCATGGAAAACACAAAGCCAACTGAGGTTTAAAATACACAAGTAAATCTTGAGATTAGAGTCCTCAAAGTCCTGCTTCCATTTATCAAGAGAATGCTGTCTTACTGTTACACCATGCTACTTAAATGTGAGATATTGCTATGATGAGTGTAACCTATGACAAAAAAAGTGAAAACTTGAATACGCTAAATGCAGAATTAGGTGACTAGTTGAGTGATAATATATTGCCTAACCTAATGAAAAGACATTACCTTTGAATAATGGACCACATCATAGATTAAATTATCCCAAGGCAAGGTAGTAGGTGCTTCATGCAGACAAGGTCAATTACCTTATCCGGAAGAGCCTGTTTGAAGTGTATTATGAATAATTCACAGACATAGAAATTAGCTTTGAAAAAGTGTCCCAGCTATAATGTGGTGAAAGCATTCAATTTCTTTTTTAATGTATTTAAGATAACACCCAAAGGACAATTATGGCTGCTTAACTGTAAGACTACTTAAATGACAAGGAATGACAATTGTGTGGTCAAATTCACATTAATGCATTATGCAAAGGGAAGCATCTCCACTATGGTGTGATCCTGTCAGGACACAAGTAACATATTTCAAACCTCATGTTGTATTTTTAAATGCTGAATGAAATTTGATCAAAGAGTGATTAATTTATTAACTTTTCACAATGGAGAAGATGCAATTGTTGCTGTCCTAGCTTTGTTCACTCTTTTTGTTCAGGTCTTTTAGTTCTTTGACTTTCTGATATGAAAATGAAGGTTCAGAGTGATTGAATCACTTGTATGACTTTGGAGAGTCTGACAAATCCAAGGCTAGAACCAGAACATTTAATTTTCCATCTTTAATCAGAAGACCAGTCTTCTGCTATAAGCACTAAATTGTGCTGTTTCCAAGATGGTATTGTTCCAATCTAGAACTGTTTAGCATT
Source organism: Orthonyx spaldingii (assembly GCA_013397795.1). Lineage (NCBI taxonomy): Eukaryota > Metazoa > Chordata > Aves > Passeriformes > Orthonychidae > Orthonyx > Orthonyx spaldingii. The sequence goes on from VZTJ01001072.1 coordinate 3,635,879, forward strand.
AGAGTTAAAATGATGGCAGTAGCCATGGCAGCAGAATGCATACTCACTTGACATATGGTGACCTTAGGTGTGAATTAGAAATGCAATAAACCTCTAAGTCTGGGGAATAACATGCACTCTCAGCATATTTTGATTCCACAGGCAAAACAATAACCTTAGCTTTCTCTCTTTGACTTTGCAATAAGTGGTAATGGCCAGGGGAAATCCCTCAGGGGCTGCAGTTTTCTAAGATGCCTGGCAAGAAGATGGCTAATTCATCAGGTACCTCAGTTTAAGTGTTGAAATGTAATAGTGACATTTCATGGCCTCTGAGTTTACCTGCTTTATTTGCTTGAAAGGGAGAGTTCAGCAGATTTTGAGAGGGTGCTGTGGAATCGTGTATCTAATGAGGCGTACAGCCGTCCCAGTCCTGTTTCCATTCACCTCAATGTCAAGAATCCCATTTAGTTCAGCAGGAGCAGGTCTGGAATCCTGGTACTTTCAAAGGATAGTTTGAGTAAAGAGGGATAAAAATTTGACACAAAGTCAATTTATAAAACAAGCTGTTGAAATATGTGATGAAGTAGGAAACCATCACAAAGAGACAGGAATGGAAACTTCCATTAAAGCAAACACACTGAAAAATGTTGGGGTGTTGCATGTATTTAGTTTTTTTGTATTCTACATCATCCATATTTTATCCAAGGATCAATTCTCCAAAAAAAGCTCAAGAATTTCCTTTCCTCCCACTTGACGCAGTCATTGGCCTCCACCCCCATGTTTTCTGAGAGAACTTGATAAAGACTAATCTGAGTCTAAGAGACTTGCAAGCTGATGTTCTTATTTGCATGCAGGAATGTGAACAGATGTTTACATAGTAGTGTTAAGTAGGACAGCTGTTTGGGAGTCATTTATGTATTCCATTTAAAAGCAAAGCTTTATGGTTAAAACTTATACTCACAATGTGGAAGAGAAAAGAAATCTAAATTCAGGCAAATGCATTTCTTCCTGTACTAGGGGATGGCTTCCTTTATACACATCAGCTTTCTGTGTCTCTGAATTTACAGAATCGTACAGATACCTCTTGCTTAAATCTCTGGGCAAAGGCACCTTACCTTGGCCAGTTGCATGTGGGTGGTAGAAAATACAGGGCACAACATCAACATTGCTAAACGCTATTTGACTAATGGAAGGAAAAAAATCACTGACTAAGGGGAGGGAAGTTGTCACTTTTCTTTGCAGGAGATTGCTTAGTGCTGATTGTTTCTGCTGTCTTTTCTGTAATGAAGCATGCATTAGGGTAATATTTGTTTTTGCATTTGTTCTGCTCTTCAGATGGGAGAAAACCCTTAAAGGGTATTACAGCTGTAAATGTGTAACTTGTATTTATTAATTTCTTAACATAAATCTGCATAGAAAAACTTCCATTATGGAGGTGTACATATGCATGCAGCATATGTGCAGAGAGAAGAGGTTGGAGGGAGGGGCTCTCATATATTTTTAAAAGAAGTTTGCCCCCTAGGGATTTATATCTTAAATATGAGGCTTGGGTCTGGTCTTATCCACGGCTTCATTTCCCCTGATGCCTGTCCCCCTGGGGCTCCATATTTGAAAAGAAAGCAGGCAAATGATGTAGACACTTAACTGGAATCAATTGATCCCTGTTACTTTTTGCGTAGTGTTTGGACAACTCTAATGACGTGTATTAATGTATACCTGGTCAAAATCCTACACCAGTGTGAGAGAAAAACTTACCTGCCTCAGTTGTATTGTTTCCACCCGTACACCACTACCTTATAGAGATGCCTGCATCTCTTCAAGCCAGGAGTTGACAGGATTTGTAGTAAGTTATACTTGGCTAGAGGAAAGTACACTCAATGAAGGAACCTTACTGCTGGAAGGAAAGATGGTGATGGATTTGATGATCTTATGGACTTTTGATATACAGCCTTGCTGCAGCCCACAGAAGGGTTTGTCTCATCAGCTGTGATGAAAGGCCTATGGCAGAGAGTGATTTTGTATGTAAAGTTTTTGATTCTCACTTTGTGATGCTTGTAGATTGACAGAATGGCTCCAATGCTGGTTCTTTCTCGTGCCATTAAATACAAAAGACATAGAGGCCTGTTCAGCTTTGGGAGAGAGAGGAAGGACTAGGGCTTCTCTCAGTTATGGCTGTCATTCTTCTTTAGCCTCTGCCCACTACAGTATTCACTGCAGAGCTAAAGTACAGCTCAGTTCTTCCTTCAGCTCCAGGAGCAGAAAACTGCCTTCAGCTGCATAATAATCTCTGTTAGTGACGGTAGAGTTACAGAGCAGAGCAGTTCATATTCTATCCACTACAGTCTGCGCAGGAATGTAAATACACACCCATATTTGTTATAGTCGTGTAGAGAGATATACAGGAACCTGAGACCAATTAAACAGCAAAAAATAGAAGATCTGTTTGAAAGATGTAAACCTGTTGCTAACAGGGTAAAGAAAAAAGAGCTGCAAATTGATTAAGTAATTCCACAGAGAAGACAGATTGTTGTCATCTTGACCTTTAAGGCTGGTCAGGATATATCAATAGAAGCATCTTCTGAGTACAGCGGTTTATGATTTTTTTTCATTTACATTCTCTTGTTTTTCTCTTTACGTGCTGGCTCAGAGCCAGTTCATTTCATGGTCTTGCCTATACATATGTTCTGCTACAGCTGCATTTTTCCAAAGTGCCCAATTTCACAGCACTCCAGCCTTCCTTAGGATGACAAATGGTGCCCCTGCTGCTCTGACCAACAGAACTGTAATTGCAGCCTGAGACAGGGACAGCTGAACTAACGCCATGCTGCAGTTTGGGTATTAGCCTTAAGTTGAAATCTGACTGCATGTGTTTATCGTAGCTGAGTTTCCGATTCCACCACTTAAGGCATTAACTGCTGACATTAATTGTAACATTGAGGAAAGCAGAATTGCTCTGCAGTTGAAAGCAGTGTCAAATCAGCAGTTATTTATTTACCATTGCTCTATAATGTGTTGTAACACATCAGACTATAAAGAAGTTTAATGAGTTACAGTAATGCCTCTCAGAGATACTGGAATGCAGTTTGACAAGTTATTGGGGGTTTTTTTGTTCATTTTTGTTGGTTGGTTGTTTGGTTGATTTTTTGTTGGTGGTTTTTTATAAAGCTTAAAATCAGACTTTCTGCGCTGCTGTGCTGGACTTTATGATCATAGGAGGTACAACCCAGTGTTGTCTTTTGTCAACTAACATGCTTTGAGAACAAAAAATAAACAATCCATTTCAGCTGGCTCTGTGAGATTTCAGTTCAGTAGGGGTGTGACAAAAGGGTAGGAGGAGAGGCTTAGTGTGTGGTTTATACTCTGTCCAAGCTGCCTTTCTGGCTCATAATTGGTGTAAGACTCAGAAATGTGCCTGTGTTATTCTCTAAACTCTCTTCTGGGTGTTGGTGTCATTTTGTGGTTGTTTACAATGCCAGTTGTGTAGAAGACAATGGATATATTGCGTGCTCTTCACAGGGACTTTGCAGCTTTTTTTTTTTTTTTTCCATTAAAACACAAACAAAAAAACCAAAACCAAAGCAAAAGAAACAAAACCCTCAAACTTAGGGCTTTTTATCTACAACTGCCTGGGGAGAGACACTGGACTTCCCTCTTACTCAAGATGCTCATTTACCCAAGTAGTATTGCAGGAACCTTGAGATGAGGAACTTGAGATGTGATCTCATTTTCCAAAGGAGTCTTTCCAAAACAGAAACACCATCCCAGTAATATCTGAGAATGCTACTAACCAGTTTTAAGAAAATGCTCTAATTTATTTATTTAGGGATTGCAGCTTCAAAGTGATTAGCACTATGTTGTTATCTCTTCTAATTTATGTTCTATTAAGATTGTTTTTCTATTTTTACTCCAGATCAGATATTCAGCGTATTTACTGATGATGTTTTCTGATTTCTTTAAGATCAGTCTGAGCCATGAAATTCAGTAGTTATTATCAGCCACTTACAGGAACCAGACAGTGGATGCACTCCAAAAAGGCACACTGTGGAAATGGCATTGTTCTAATGACTTTCTGGTCAGATTCACTCCATGTAAATAGATGTTATTCTCTAACTGTCAGCTGTGCTGTATTAACCTGGGAGCTGAAGGACAAGGTGTGGTCTCGTTGCTTCATGAATCAATAGTGCTAATAAAGATTCTCTATACCTGAATCTAGTTTCTATTATTCTTAGAAGCTGCCATTGGAAGTGCAATGTGAACAAAATTAATCTGTCTTTTGTGGAGGGTTGTCAAATATGAAGACAGTCCATTTGAGCCACTAGTGACTGTATTAGTGCAATGTGAGCAGGGGTAGAAAAAGTAATAATAAAGTCCTTTTCTCGTTATTAATGCTGGTAGTTAAAACTGCATATATAGGAAACAGTTCTGTTGAGTAAAGTAATTCCATTTTTACTCAGACACTTTTCAAAATAAAGGAGGGGAGAAGAACTGTTATTAGTGTATGTAGTTCCTCCCAAAGGACCAAGCAAAGATTGCTTTCCACAGCATGTTCTTCTGTAACTCATCCAGTCTCCTATTAAATGTCCCAAATGTCCCCATTTTACCTATTTTCTTTTTCTAGTTTATCAAGTTGCATTTCATTGTGAGCATAATCCAGACAACTGACCATGATTTCCAGCAAGAAATGGATTAATCCTCATATTAATTCAACTCAACTTTACTCCAGCTGGCTTGTGTTCATAAATGAGCAACCTGCTCTGAGTTATACCCTGACTTTCAGACCACCATTGGGTCAGGCTGTAGCCCTGAGGATTTTTGGCCTTTCTTGGTGAAAGGCTGAGGCTGGAACGCAGGTGAGAGCCCCTGAGCCTGGGAGCTGTGCAGAGCTGGGGGCTCCATCGTTGCACCACATGGAGTGCAGGAGGAGTACACGAGGTGTAAAGTTAAGGTCATCCCTCTGTTACTCTTCATCCATGCCCTATCCCAAGGATTTGAGATATCGTGATGGATAATTCAAAAGTAACTGGATCACATATATAATTAATTTTTCTTTTTCACCCCCTTTAAAAATAGATCCTTCAGGCCTATATATCACTTCCTGCATATCTGCAGATGGTGCTTTTGCCTGACCAGTAACTGAGTTTTTCTAAGGAATTCTTACATCCTGAATCTGTTTCAGAACAGTTAGAAGCAGGAGGCTGGATTAAACTGTCTCCAGAGGTTCTCTTCAACCTCAACTGTTCTGTTTTCCTGTGAAAAGCCTGATGCTCAGTGAGTGCAAATCAGCACGGCTACTCTGATTTCACTGTAACTGGGATGCTTCTGTACTGGTTGCTGGATCTGTCCTTTATCATTCCTGGAAAAGAATAGTAAATGAATGAGCTACAAGGTGTTTCTTCCTGGAAGTCTTTCCTAGGACAGTTTATAATGTGGTTTTACTGTTCTGTGAAAGTTTTCTCACATCAACATATCCATGTATAATAGTTGAATACCAAGTTTTCTTGTGGTGAAGTGATTGGTTTACGGTTTGATGCACCATTCATAGTCATTGATGCTTCAACTATTCCCCTCTGTCCTCTGCAATCTTATTTCTAGGCTCTGAAAGTGCTTTCATCTATGAAAACTTAAATAGCATTTAAGAACAAAAACTGCTGTGATAAACTACTACTCTCACCTTCAGTATTTTATAAGGTGCATTAGTTCAGTGCTCTCTCCTTTCCCTGTGGCCCTTTCACATCCATTATAAAATGCTTTAAAAAGAAAGCTCTGAAGAGCATATGATGTGTCTAAACTTATAAACTCACTCATCTCTTCCATGCTTTCCTCCATTCCATGTGGGCACCTCAGCCAGTTAGCTCATAGGATAACGTGGATAAGACTTTGGTAGGAGGAAGAGAGAGTGGGCTGTGTCACTGTCTGCCTACAGGGTGGCTGCAAATGTCGCTCCTGTTGTCTGCCTCAGGCTCTAGAGAGCCACTGAGGGGTGTTGGTCTGCTGCAGGTGCAGAGAACCCCAGAATCACACATGATCATTCAGTGTCCCGTAGCGCTTTCACAAGGACTGGAATTGCATGATCTGGTTTATCTCCTCTTTACTAATCTATTAATTCAGCACTCGGTACTATTTATTCTCACTAACCATTCTTGTACTTCTGCAGAAGAACTGATTAAGAATGAAAGATCATTTCCTGGGCACTGTATTGAGCCACCTCACAAGGCGATGTTCCAGTGGAAATGGGTGAGAGGATAGTGATAATGAGGATGACAATGAACACGTAAGAGCTGGTTGAGCAGCCTGAGGGCAAGAAATGATGGGTTCATCTTCTTGCCATTATTCCTACTGGCTATGCCTATGACATAGGGAAAAAAGTCCAGACATCTGCTGAGCAGGAGCTGCTCCTCTGGTCCAGGCAGGGTTGTGTGGGAGCCCACTGTGGCTTATCCATGGTCATTATTCACTTGCAATTGAATCCAGGGTACTGCTGGGTTTCTGGTCCCGGTACAGAGCAAGGATGTGGCAGGACATGCATCAATGTCATAGGCTTATCTGTTAAGGCAGTGTCAGGCTTGTTTATCTGAATTTGCCTGGAGGATTTAGGCTAAGCAGAGAAAATGGGAAAAGAAAAGGCGAATGAGGACAAGGAAAAGGAGTTGAAAGCAAGAGGGACAGTTTTGAAGTGAAGGTGAGCTGGAATGCAGAAAATAAAGGAAATTAGATCATTTTTTTGTTTCAGCAGGGTAGGATATCCAGTTCATCTTCAGCAAAACTGCTGAGGGTTCAAAGCTACCATTTCCTCTTTTGTCATTTGTCCCTAAAGGCTATAATCTTCTTTGGGTTGTTTGTTTGTTGCTGCTTTTCCTTCCCAACCTGCATGCCTTCAGCTGTTCACATAGTTTCTGTTGTTGGCTGGAGTCCCACTTGCATCTTTCAGGAAACTTGGCACTTGGCCAGAAATTTATTGGGAAAACAACTCAGCCTAGGCTGGCAGAGGAGAATGCAAGTACTCATAATATTTTCAGCCTTCTTAGACCTTCAACGGGGACATTCATGAGGCATAAAATTTTAGTTTGGATGTAGATTTAATATTCCTCAGCATCTGAAAGTGTTTGGGTTCGAAATCCTTATGCTCATTCTCAAATCTGTCTCTCAGAGGCTTGATGATGCTTTTGCGTTTGCTGAGGCACCGTAAATGTGCAATGGCATTAACTCTGTCATTGCAGCTCAGTAGTTTGGCCCATTAAGCTCCTGTTAAATGTAGAAGAAGCAAAGGTTCATGTTTATTTACCTTCTTTCTGCCCATTCTCATCTATGAGAATATTTTAACAACTCCAGAAGAACAAAGCACACTGTGATAGCAGCTACTCCAGAGCAAGAACGGTTTCTTTGCTTGAGAGAAACAGACAAATGCTACTATGTGGTTTTTTTCTTTTTTTTATTTTAAAGTAATTACTTCAGCCTGGGACTCTGTGAAAGCAGTGTACCTTGGCAGCAAAGCTGTATAACAAGAAACAAAATGTCAGCAAAGTACTGCCTTTCTTTCCCCCTTTTCCCAACCAGACTTAACTAAATAATTTTAGAAGGAGGAGCAAACTTTGTGACTAAGCAGATCTTGCCCACTGGGTAGTTCCACTGGCCATTAGCAGGACTACTTCACTTTTGGATAACTCATTTGAATAATGACAGAACTTGACCAGAAATTTTAATCAAATTCATTGAGAATCTTTGTAACTCGAGCTGGCACAGTTGCTAACTCAGTACTGAGTGGTAACTGCTGCAGTATTTGACCACCTGCAATTTCCAACACAACTGTGTTTGTCGTCTCTGAAAATCAGGGCAGTGGTATGTGGGTTACAGTTTTAAGAAAGAAAAAGGACTGTAAAACTGGTACAATTGCCATGGGGAAGGTTTAGGTAAAGCAAGGAAGTATTAGATAGTCATTATGACTGTACTGAACAAAGATGAGACAGGCACAAAACAGATGTGTGTCCACATAGAAGCAGAGTAGTGTGGTACAAAACCAACTGGGTGACTTGGTGGCTCACTGAGTAAATAATGTTAAGAGGAACCATGTCATTGGGGATTTTCATTTTTTTCCTGGTCCATGTCACATTTTTTTCCAAGGTAACCTGATTTTGACTTAAAACCAGGGCTGTTTGTGAGGTACAGAGAACCTGACATCTTGGGGATTGGGAATTGCTTCCGCTTGGCTGGGGCAGAACCATGAGACCCTCGCCAAGGGTTGTAAACAAAGAGCAACATTTTCACTGTTAAATCTCAGCATGCACTTCAAAGAACAGACAGCATGTCTGGTTAATGCAGCACAGCCCGAGATCACCCTACTTTGTGTTATCAGTTTATCTTCCCAGTGCTGGGAGTTGTTGTTTAAACCAGTATGGATTCTGAGTCATTAATACCACAGACTTCTTCACTAAACAAACAGCCTCTAAGAAGATATTAATTATGTGTTTTCAACTAAGTATGGAATATTTCTCCAATTTGTCCTTTTTTTTTGTTTTGTTTTGTCCAGAATTATTTAAAATACTTTTCATTTGGTTTATCAAAACCGTATTTTTTCCCCTGTTGAAAGGTCAAACGGGGAGAATTTGGTTTATGCTAATTTAATGTTAAAAATTCCAATGCAAAAGACTATAAAAATGTTATGATGGAAAAAAATTCAGCATGGGCCAACAAGATCTTGATAAACCCTTGCAAAAATTTTTGAGTCAGTTCTCCCTTCTCACTCTTACTGCTTTCTCCATTTATTCAAGAGTCTTTTTAAAAAAATGTTATCTGAGATGATAATCTGTACTCTGGATTGACCTCTGAATTCAGTTGAAATTGCCTTATAGGTGTATGTACATGTACAGACATATGTATGAAAAAAATCTGCTAACTGCTTGTTTCACATGTTCAGTGTATCAGGTGAGCCATTTGCAGGATTTGATATAGTTGAGGTTTTATTTTATGGTTTTGAGTGCGGTTTCAAAGAATTGGCTTTGATTGCTCTATGCAGTTCTACAGTCGGTATTTTCCTAATTTTCACTACCTCTTGATAATGTGAATCTTTCCTTTTAAGAGAAGAAAGCATAGATGTAAATTAATTTACATTTGCATCAGTAAAATTTACAGATGTAAGATCTTACAAATTCAGTTCTGCTTAACTTGGTTTGAATTTGGAGGAAGAAAAATGAACATGGAGATTGCCAAAAGAATGTTGTTTGAATACAATATGCTGTTAGTGTTTCAACAGACAAATGCAAATAAATTGACCTGATGGGGTGGTGAAAAAGACCTTTAACTGACCTGTTTCAATAACCTGGGTACCCCAAAAACCTTGACTGTCTTAGAGGTATGTAAGTTTTGTGTCAGACTTCAGGTTTATACAGTACAGGAGTTTAATGCAGGATCCAATTTATTTTGCTCTGTTTCCATAATTATATTTTTATTTGTTGCCATAGTAAGAAGAAACTCACAAATCATGCAGGCAAATCCTGACAAATATTTTAAATATGATGCTTTTAAAAATGCATGGCTTTGTTTTAACTCATGCTGTATAAACATGAAAGTCAATACTGAGACTTTCTGCCTCTATAAAAGCAAACTGAGTCCACAGAAGTTGCTTGGAATTTATACACCTAGTGATATGTTCATAATGTGTATAAATGCTGTTGAAATATGCTGGTTTTGCCTCTCCTTCAGCTTCTGAGTGCCTCTGCAAATAATTTTTGAAAAAATGCCATTTAAAACATGAGCAAGCCTAAACCTTTGAAAACAACTTGTATTGCTACAAATGTCAATGCATCCTAATACGGAAAATGAGAGAATTGTCAGTATGAGGGAGATTTAAGAAGACAGCTGTTTTCTTGTAAGCTGGTACAAGGACACCAAATATGTATTCAGCCATTCTTGTCCCTAGAAGAGGCAGATACGTAGTGCAGGTGAATTTGATCTTGTTCTGCATCTCCTGAGGATCACTGGAAACCAGTTCCATGTATCTGTTACGCTCTTCACCGTCCTCAGCCTCTGTGCTGGTGTAATGTACGGTCGGTGCCAGCCTTGCTGCTGCTGAGGCAGATTCCATACGGAGAGCTACCAATGGAGAGCTGAGTTAAGCACATTGATGGAGCAGATATGGGAAATCTGCTGGAGAACAGACAGCGGAGTTCTGCCTGACCCTCCCTGCCTTGTTAGATGGACAGAGACTGAATTCTTGTCCATACATTGCAGTATTGTATGTATCAGGGTTTCCAGAGTCTTACTTGGCTCTTTGGATGCACACACACAGCTGTTGAATAGGCCAGTAGAGAATCCACAGAAGATGATGCCCCTTATTCTTTCCTTTCAGAAGATCTGTGCCAGCCTTACCTTCTACAGTCTGTGCCTGGCAGCATAAAGGAGTGCTTGGTTTGATATAAAATTTGGTCTGCCTGCTTAGTTATTTTATATTATTTTGTAATTAATTATTATTATATTTTATTGTCATTATAATGTTTTATATTATTGTATTATGCTTATGTTATATTTATTATAATACTTTATTAAATTATGGTAAAAACAGTGGTGTAAATATCACAGCTCGTAGAGACTTCCAGACAAGAACATCACTGTCATCCTGTCTTCTGCAGGAAATACAACAAAAAAATTTCCTGTTTTGAAGATTTTGTTATCAAAATTGAAACTTCCCAAGGCAGCTTAAACAGTGCAGAAGGAAATCACTGGAAAGAAACTGGTCACTTTTCTATTTTGAATTAATTTGCTTAGGACTTGTTTGTTTTGCTTGGTTTGGGATATTTTTTCACACATGTTCTCCTTCAAAACCATAGCATGGTGTTCAAAGACAACATTAAAAATTTTTTCTTACAGGAGATGTTTTTTCCATTATAAATAGAAAAAAAAGATTCATGGAAAAGAATACTTAATTGTGCAGGAGGCTTTTGAAAGCCTTTTTTCCTAAATAAGGCATTGCTAGGAACAGTGTAAGCACATAATGAAGAATTGGTAGCACTTCTTATTAATGGACTTTTTAGCTTAGAAATATTAAAGTAGAACTCTGCTGACTTATGTTACCGTAAGGGAATGGAGGCATTTTAAATCCTTGCTTAATGTCATTGATTTGGTCTGTGGCTTCACCACAGAAGGGAATTTAATTCATTTTGAGATGGTGGAGAATTGATAATGCTTTGAAAAAATTGTTAAACCATGATTACAGAAGTGAAGATACTGCAACAAATCTACAGACTTAGAAGAAAGAATCTTAATCAACACAAGTTGGCCAAAACTCAATCTCAGTGCAAGATACCCTCCAGCTCTGCCAAGGTATAATGGTGTACATTTTCTGGAAAGAACTCAAATTGATTGGCACTGTTTGTGAAATATTGCTTTATTTCACCATTAGAGGTGTATGACATACAATAGAAGTTTCAGAATTCCTAAACTCTGCAGGTGTTGCTGAAGTACTGTAGATTTGTAGGCGCTTTGCTGAAAAGGTCTGATTTCTCATGTGTTAGAAACTGAGATGTGGAAAAGAGTTTTGAAGAATCAGGGCATAATTTTCCTTAATACTACAATTGATTTCTGGGGGACTAGTTAGTGAGAAAAATCAACTCATCTTGAGTAAAGGGTGGCCAGACTCTGCCTGATAAATAGACTTTTGGAAAAGGCCCTGTTTTTTATAGCCTGTTCCCTTGACGATCTAAGATTGTTCCTTATAATGTTGAATGCTCTGTTTTTTAGCACTGTATTTAATTTAGTTGTAAATGACTCAAACTGTGGTGCTTCTACCACTTCCCCAGTCTATACTATAAATCTAAATGTGCATGTGTTTGCTTGGTATTGCTCAATAAAACAAATAACAACAGATCTGAAAAAGACGTCAGAAAATTACTTATTCTTAATACATGTGAATGATTGCTTATTTCACTGTTATGTTTAAGTGTGTAATGACTTCTGCCAAAGGAAACTGACACAGATTGTATTTGATTAATGCACACCATTATTTGCTGTTGGCCTGAAGAATTTATCTTTATCTAAATATTTTTTTTCCAGAATGGGCACTTTTAAAATTAGATTAAGCACTTCTGTATAATATCTATTTCTACTCCTAGACAAATCACCCTTTTATTCAATTAACATTACTATTCCAAGCTTTACCAAGTAATTTCCCAATAATATAGTATAGAACTGTTTCACTGGCTGCAGCAATTAACTTCTGCAAGAAAATCAGCTGAATAGGAAAGAAAGAAAGTATAAATGTGTTGACAGTAATATTAAGCCTAAAATGAATGTGTACATTTTTGTGAGATGAATCCTTAGAGGTACTTGGATTGTGTTTTTCTAATGAGTACCTCTGGGTATTGGTCAAATTCGTCATGTTTTAATTGTTGGTATCATGAGAATGCAGTTGCTCTTCCTATTTTTATTTTCCTTTTTTCATGAATTTACAGTTCAGCAGTCTAAGCTTAGAAGAAAAATAAACATGAATTAATTTTGCCAAGTGATTCTAAAACTCATTTTAATTAGTCCCTTACACTCTACAGTTAACCTTGATTGCATTTCATAATTTAGACTTTCTTGCCTTGTATAATGAGAAATACTCCCTACTAATAATGTTAGTAAAGCAGAAGAATAAATTGATGCATCTATCTACATTAGCCGTGCAGTTTATTCTTCCAAGGTCCTTTGATCAAAAAGCCTTGATACATCCATTTTGTTAAATTTTGCCATCTACCTGTATGTATAACTGATTACATTTCTTGATTTAAGGATTAAGTAGTCAATGAAAAAGTTATCTGAGCTGGAAGACAAAGTCAGTCTTAGAAAATGTTAATCTGTGAATTTCATTACATTAGATTCTGCCTACTCTATCTGACTATTAATACTTAATTCTCGATGCATAATGGATTCTGAAATTTGAACAAAAAACTGTCTTGCTTTATATAAATACATAGATCTTAGCTCCTGTAGATATACAATAGATTCACAGAGATAAATTGATTCCCAAGCAGGAAAATATTTTTTCCCACTTACGTCCTACCTGTTTTAATATCTTATGGAGCTTTGCATTTGCAAATTCCACCCATGGAGAACACATTAAAATTCCTAGTCTTGCTCCCCAAGAAACTGATAGAAATTTTCATCTTAGTTTTGAGAGAAACTAAGTAGTAATAGATCAGTTAGTGTGTTATTTCTGTAGACTTTTGTTCTTTATATCTGACTCTTAAGGTAAGAAATCCTGATCAGGGGCTAGAGGCTCCTGCAAAGCTAGTTGACACTACAAAAGGTCCTTGTCCAACACTGTGTGGTACAGTGCTATCTGTGCAGTGTGAGTCATGGCAGGAGAATTGTTTTCAGTCCCCTTCAGTGATCAGATCTCGCCCCCACTGCCACACAAAACCACTGGACACAGCTGCTGCAGACAGTGGTGTTGGGTTCACCATTCCAAAGTCTTTGCAGCTGAAAGGTACCAAGGTTCTCGTGAGTAACTGGCACATGAGCCCTAAGGGGAAACAGCTGCTTCGCAAACCAAATTGGATTACAGTAGAACTGTTGCTTTCTCAACATGTATTCCATAAAATGGAACTTGGGGCAAAGTTTGTGGTTTGTTACTTTGCAGTTTGCGTCTTTTTTTTTGGTATTGTCTAACATGTCCGCCTCCATTCACTTTTTCATTCTTGGGAGAATTCGGTTTGCTTATCAAGTTCTCTTTCTCTCTCTTTTTCTCTTTCCTCTTTTTTCCCCCCTCTTTTTCCCTTTCATCCAGATGGAATGCCATTTGCTTGGTGGGTTGGCCGTGCCAATGAAAAGCATCTTTACTGGGGAGGATCTGTTCCGGGCATTCAACAGTGTGCATGTGGATTGGAAGACAGTTGTCTGGATATGAGATATTTTTGCAACTGTGACGCAGATAGAGAAGAATGGTAATAATTTTAATGTGTATAGCAATGTCTGTGTGAAGAGCTGGGATGAGAAGTAAGGCAAGAAGGCTTAAATCTTTCCTGATCCACAGTTCAGGAAGCTTGACTGGCTTGAGCATAATCTGATAAGAATGAAAACGAAGCTAGAATTTGGACTTCCGATTTCACCTTAAATTTGTTTTTTGAACCAAAGACATCTGGCTGAAGCAGGTTGCTGGGATGGGTGGTCTTCAAAAAAATCTTTCTTGTTGAATGCCAAATCCAGTAATTTTATTTATTAAAAGTTTTGATTGATTCAGCTGGAGCATTGCATGGATAAAGGGTCTAGGAGCTTGGTTCATAGGTGTACATCTGAGCTGAAACTGAGGTCTAGACAGCAAAATTCAGATACAGCTAAACAAGAAATATGTACTACTAAAAAGTCTCGTGTTCTTCTTATGAAGCAGTTTATCTGTATGTGCCTTAACTTTCTTTTACATTGGATCCCAAGCTTTTTAAGGTCAATAGGAAGAGTTGTTTGGCTTCTGTAGCTTTTGGTTCAGTCTCCATAGGAAGTTTTAGAATCACAGCATAAATATTCAAAGCCTTCCTTGGGTTCTGACCTTTGTTGTGCTCTGATGCTGCATGAATTTGGGAAGGCCAACTCACATTCTTCTGTCATTCATTGCACTTCCAGGGACACTCCAGCTGCCAAGAGCTAGTTGGTGAATTTTCCAGTTGTATGTGAGGGGACTGAAATGCCAGATGAGTGTTGTTGGAAGTATAGTTTGAAACACTGAACATACATGTGAAAATTCTGCTCACTCACTCTTCCTTCTAGAACACTCACTGATAGGATCTGCTGCCCTTTCTCTGAAAAAAAGATACTTTAACCTCGAGAAGTTCAGAAATTATGAATAATGGAAGTAGACAAGAAATGTCTTGCTGTCATAGGCTGCTGTGTTTGAAACACTGTCTGAATTAGCCCTGTGAAACCTTCACTTAAAATGAGTAGAAAGGAACGGTAAGGGTTCTTAAAACATTAAAAAAAAAAAAAATCAGAAATTACTTGTCACAGTAAGTGTTGGGCTTTTTTGGTTGCTTGATTTCTAGACAGTCTGATTATTTGCTTGGACCCTTTATATTCCTGGGGTCACTATTCATTTTCAAAAATTATAGCTGTAAGGGGATTTCTTCAGGAAGATGTTTATGTAAATATTGGCTTATGAATGTGATTTCTATTGAACAGCCTGGCTGTGCATGTTAATCTATCTTTTCTTTAACGTTTGGTTATCAGATGAGTTTTTGATGAGGTTTGCACAGGAGCATCAGAAGCGTCTGTTTTTACTGGTGCTTGGTTCTTTTTGTAATCCACATTCCATTTTTCACTGCTCAGGCAGAGCAGGGTGTTACGCTGGCAGACATTGGGGTTGCAGTCTTAGACTGCAAGGCACTGCACCACTAGGTCGTACAAACCTATGCAAGGTGAAAGCTAAATGAAGTTTTATAACATTTCATCTGAATCTCCTCAGGAAATGAGACCAAAACAAGTTATGCTGTGGGTGTTTATCTTCATTTTCCCACACACACCCACAATGATTTTGAACAAGCAGACACATTTCAAACATCTTGGACAGAGAAGTCTCAAAAGTATTACAAAGTACACATTCTATGAAAATTTATTCCAGGCTGAGGGGAAAAAGCCAATTAAAGCCCACAAGAAGGAAGCATACACTTTTATTGGATTTTGGAAAACCCTCATGGGAGAAAGATGTTGGAAATCATGCATCATTAGCTTGGCAGCTCAGAGAGCTACTTGTTTCTCCTAATTTCATGATAATAACAGAATATACTTACAAGTTGACTCCACTAAACTGCCTACTGTTTGTTGGTTTGGGGATTCAGTTGCTTAGGTTTTTAATCCATGAGAAATTTTACTTTGGTAGTATTCTAAACTGGAGGTTGCCTTTGTAAAAGCTAAAAAAACCCTGACCTTTGTGAAGAGTTTCTAAACATAAGAAATTTCATGCCTCTTGAAGATTGCTTTTGTGTTTCCCTGCTAGAACACTGACCCCCTGATATATAACGAGCATTCGAATCTGAAACCTGCTGAGATCTGAACTGTGACTTTAACCTGCTATACATTATAGTGGAAGGAGCAAGACAGCAGTAGATGCATTTATTTGCCTCAACATGAAATAAAATGGGTGCTGCAGAGTGGAAAACCAGAAAATCATTTTTGCTCCTTTTAGATAAATCATGCTGCTCCAAGGTAGGAACTCTCCAGAATAGCTGAAGCATCCTCCTGAAGAGGAGACAGTCCTAGGATTTTGCTTTGATTTGCTTTCCCTAGACTAAATCTTGGGTGCCGAAGAAGGTACTAATTTCTCAGAGCAGCAAAAGAATGATAAACAATGGAAAGCAGACCTGACAAAGTCCTGTGCCAGGTGTTTGGCAGCACACAATACGCGCTTCTAGGCATGCTGACTTTTAAATGATATCTGAGCAGACACCTGAGCCAGCTGCTATTTTTAGGCTCTTACTTGACATCAAGTTAGTCCCCCTGGCCAGATGAACAGGGATGTATAATTAAGCATTCTAGATGGGGAAGGCTTTTGTATTTTTCATCTTTGTTTCTATTAAAGTATTGTACTGATAAGTATCTTTTTCCATATGGCTCCTCATCGTGCTTGCAAACTCCACAGTATGATCTGTTACTGCAGAATAGCGGAGCATCTTCATGATATTTGCTGGAGAATGGGAGATCTGTGATGAGGAAGCAGAGGCACCTGCTACTGCACCCCTGTTGTTGACCCAAGCAAGGGATCTGAAAAGGTCTAAGACGTGCCTTGGCTGCATGCTGCCAAAAAAGAGAAAGATTTCTGACTAGCACTTGGTAGTGGGTGGGAACATTCATAAAAATCCAGTGGCCTCAAGCTGAAGCTAAACCTAGTTCAGAAAATGTTTCATTTTTCTTTCTTTCCCTTCCCCCACACTGACAGTAGTTAAGTGTTGGGACAAGTTATATATAGATGAGACATATTAGTGATTGTCTTTCAAAGTATATACTCTGTTTCAAACAATGATGGATTCTTGATCAGGGATATGTGTTAAACTGACCTAAAGAATAAAGCATTACTGAAATACTGACAGGATAGTGTTATCATGAGATCTTTTGGATCTTCATATACATCTCATAGGTTGTCTTTGAAGCACAATTCTCTTGCCTTGGCAATTAAGGTCTTGCTGCTAATCAAATCTTGCATTTACATGGGAGGAAACTCTTTCATGAGACACATGAGTGTCCTGAAGTCCTTTTGCTATTTTGGTCTTTCTGTCTGGAATCCGTTTCCCACTTCAAATGCAAACCCTTGACTGAAGTCAGTCATCAAACCAAACCATGCTGACTGTATTCACCTGGAAACCTTGTGAATTTGGAGAACTTTGCAGCTTTTTATTTTGTACAGAAAGAGAGGCATCTTTGGAACTCATTTTGTACAAGAAGCTCAGGCATCTCAGCAAGTGTGGTGGTGTTGATTCCAACAATTAGCTGATTTGCCATCTTTTATTTCTATTCTGCAGTCTTATTATTCAAACTGGAAGAGTATCCTCCTCTTTTGTCTTCCAGAACAGTCTTCGACTCTGGGGAACTAAACCTTTCTGTGTTGCCAATTTCAAAGTAGCATGCATTCACCTCTTTATCGTGGCTTTGGGGCATTACAAGAATAAGGAAAACCACAGGATATGCTAAGAAGGGGAACAAAATAGAGGGTGGATATTACTACTGTCAGACCCACTTTGTCTCACACGGGTAGAGTGAGTATATTCAGCCTTGTTTGAGGAGGAGCAAAGCCAAATGGAAGTGAACGGAGCCTTGCTTGGACAAGCTATATTTGTGCTAAGCTATGCCTGAGCCAGGATGCTAAAACTGAAAGGGTTGAGGAGAGCAGGGCAGACAAACCCTGACGAACCCAGATTTGACAGGTTTTGTTTGCTCAGCCACTATCCCACTCTGAATCCATTCCCTGAGAAGCAGTGCAGGCAATTCCAGAGAGCCCGTGGGCCCATAAATAACCCCTGCCAGAGGTGACCTGGCCTGTACAGAGTTGTCTTGGATATCGGCCGTCATGACTGCTTTTGTCAACAACTGAGCAGAGCTGCCTGCAGAGAGCTGGCTGTAGCAGGTCCCTGAGGTGTCAAGAATCAGTTCACTACTATAATTACCAAACTCTGTATCTCTAATTCAGCCAAACATAGGCCCTGCATCTTGCCTTCAACAGTTGGGTATGTCCCCTCGTGATGGTGTTTTTTACATTATCATGACTGGACATTATTTTACCCAGTAAAGCATTTTTGGATATGGCTCATGGGCAAGATAGCAATTAAAATGTATTCATGTGGATTATTAATGATATGTCCTGCACGGGCCTCAAAACTTTTCCTGATGGAAGCCTGTGTCACAGGCCCATTCCTTGTGCGTTTCCTCGCCATCTGCTGATGGTAGTATTCTTTTCCCCAAATGCACAGTATTTCCTGAAAATCTGTACTGAATATCTGAGCTACTGAGGCTCAGATCCCGCCAGAGTTTCCATTAATGTGCAAGAGAAAAACATACCGATAGGGGATCATAGGAGAATAAATTATATTTAATGGCACCACTGTTCCACCATCTGTTACAAAAAATATGGAAATTGCTACCTAGAGATTAGCAATTTATGATGGCTCACACGGTTAGGACACCATAGAGCAAGGGTTTGTTGAGCAGGCTTTTAGTAGTAGCCAGGAAGAAGAAAAATAGTTTCATAATGTTGCCATCAAAATAGTTATTTGTCATTTACAGGTGAGTCTACCTTTACTACACTTTGAATATCCAGCTGCTGCACTATCACCTTTAGTGGAAAATTATTTTCATCTTTTTTAAATTGGTCCATACGTAGAGTGTTTGATGTGTGACTTGCCTCATAGCTTACTGAGGAAGTCCTTTGGGTAGACATAGGCATTAATCTTCAGACATGGATAAACAAATGACATCCAACTGTATTTAATACCCATAAACAAAATATTTTCAGTGATTTAATTTAAAGGGCATTATTGGATTTGTTTGGTTTGAGTTTTGCTTGTGGAAAGGACAAATTGACACTATCCCTTATGCAAAGAGCTCAGAGAAACATCTGTTTGTTGAGGGTTGTTTCCACCCTCACAACATTCAGATTTTCATCTGATTTTGTGCCAAATTGAGTGCCAAGTCAGGTAAGCAGGAGGTCGACTTCCCAAGTTTATTAATTTATTAATACCATTTGCTGTGAGCAGAGGACTCCTTTCAGGAAAGTGACAAGATCTGCTTTGATTTTTTGTGAAATCAGGACTTAAATTACAAGGGGTGTGCTTGGTGGAAGTAGCCACAGAGTGCAATGCAAAACCCACTACGGAGAAATAAAGGAGTGGGCTTGGCTAAACTGAGAAGCAGCTGTGGGTAAGCAAATATAATCTGGTGTTAAGTGTATGTGAGCTGCTAAATTAAAATCCATATAAGTGAAAAGGAGCTCTGGGAACAAATACAAAAATAATTGATCTAACAAGATTTTGCTTTTGTTTAAAAGACAAAATCATGTATTTGCACATCAGGTTGCAGATGCTTTTTATCAGAAAATAGCAATTTTAATTGAAAAGTGTAGTACATGAAAAGTGATCCCCAAGCCCCCTTCAGGCAAAATTTCAAATGTTTTGTCCAAACCCTGGTATATTTGTATTTTGTAGTGCCACAGCAGTGCCTCCAGGAAGTTATTGTACAGGTACCCGAAGCTCTTTTGCTCCTCTCTCAGGAATAATACATTGTATTTGAGAGGCTGCCGTGGTGTACCAAACAGAGAAGAGGAATCATGGTGCTTTGTAAGAAATGGAGTTGGAAATAAGTTCAACTTAAGGAATACCAGGACTTTGAAACACGTACAGTGTCTTCCACTCTCTTTTCTGCTTTTCTTAGCTGAAATAGTTTAGGTGTTGATCTTTCACCAAAAACTTGACTTCCTATTATGAAATAATAATAATTAGCTGCAAGAATAGATATGTTCTTCCTCACACTGACATGTTCTCTGAAGGACAGAATGTTTTTCTGATAGGTTTTATTTCAGTATCTGCTTGTGTGAAAATACATATCATTATATGAGGGGATTTTTCCATGTGTGAGAGAATAAAATGCATAAAATGTGCTATTTGAGTTTGAAGAGAAGCTTGATTGAGTTTTCAAGGCATTAACAGAGAAGTAAAGATTTTTATTAATTCTAGAATATTTTTCTCTCTCACACTTGAGCTGTGCTACTGAAGTTTGCTGTGACACTGGCATATAAGTAGTAAAAATTCAGTCATAAAATTCGATATAAAAGAACTTCATGCAATACAGCAGAATATCTAATAAGCAATGCAGTTTTCAGAGATGTGGAATAGATATCTTTAAAATGTCACCATTTCATGGCTTTTTGTAGATATTTGAGTGCTAGCTATAGAAAGATACTGATTTTTATTTTAATGCTGATCACAGGTAGTAAAAAGACTGCACTATTTTTTAAATGTAAATAAATTTGCAGGAAACCTCCCTAAATATTTTGCAATTTTTGGAAAATTTTATTTTAAAAAAGAAAGCGCCAGCTTAGTTACTCATGTGTATATTGAATATTTTATGTCCCATTACTATGCATCTTTCTGCCTTTCTTTCATTCATTCTGACTACCCTCCTTCCTCCCAGCCACTGGAATACCTTATTTAATTACCTTCCTAAGAAATACTCAAATAATTTAGCTTTTGTCACAGTAGTTTCATAAGCTGTTAAGAGTACTTACACTAACTTTCAAATATTGATACAGTGAGCTATAGGAATGTGATACTGAGAGTCCGCCCTGAAGAGATTTGGAGACCATGTACCTTTGATTCATACATGATAGTTTTCCTCCTGAGTCTGTACTGAAGGCCTCACTCTGCCTTGTGCCTGGGAATTTCATCTTGCTGCACTTTGTCTGTAATTATTTGCATGTCAGAGATCCACTGGAGCAAGAAGAAAATGTTAGCATCGGAGAGGATACCTCTCCTTTTCCCCTTGGCATTATGAGACAATTAACTGTGCTGCATGCAATTAGAAGCAATGAAAAATAATGCAATATATGCAGTCTTTATGGAAAAGATCAAAATACTCCTATTTTGTCTAACATTAATCAGAGTAGAGCACTTAGCCAAGCAGACATTTGAGGTGGTGTGTCAGAGCATGGCTGCAGTGTTTGCCCTGGTTATTATTTCTTTGCTAGAAGTCTGTGTCCCTTCCTGTATTTGGAACTCTACTGAGAGGTACGTTTATGGAAGTCGGCGTTACAAGCAGGATGTAGGCAGGTCTAGGATCCTGCCTGGAATGTCAGTCTCTTTGGCAGTGTTATCACCCAGACAGTGATACCTGTTTCCTGAGGCATTGTATCACACCTGCCTGGAAGAGCAGTGGGTATAAATTTGGGATTACTGCCATTTTGGATGTGTTGTCATCCCCATGTGCAGGATGTAGTCTTTCACCTGTGAGCAGACAGGTGAGTTGAGTAGAGACCCTGCCCACATCTTGCTGGGCCATGCAGAAGTAGAGATCATTTCTCCAAAACTATTGAACCAAAACTGTTTGGTTCCATGAAGGATGCTTTGCCACACTTATGTGCCCGGATGTACAGCAAACCTCAGCCTTGAGAAATGGAGAAGAAAACACACGTCACTGTGGAGATGAGATTCAGTAGCACTCACCTCTCTATTATCAATCGACAGAGAGAGACCTCGAAAGGGCAGTTTTGCTCTGGTAAGGTCAGGATTGGTGTCTGAGGGACTCAGCTGGGTTCATGAAGTGCAGTGGGATGAATGCACATCTGTGTACCCTGCCAGAGCCAAGGTCACTCGGTCGGCCTAAGGACCTGCCAGGAAACATCACGCTGCATTTTGAGGACAACTCTTTGTCCTGCTGACTCAGAATGAAAACAAAGAAATTACTCTTTAGGAATCAATCTTTCTTTTCTTTTCTTTTCCTTTCTAGCAGCCACATGGAAGTTAGTCGCAGCTGAAGAACAAGCCCAGCTAAACAAACATGAAAAGTTTGACAATGCAGCAAATCCACCTCACCCTGCCAACTCAGCTGTTTTTGCAGTGTGCAGGCTCAGTCGTGTCCCAGCCATCTTGAAGTTGGATCAGTAATTGTCTGGCTTCCCTGTGCTAACAGTGTGCTGGATCAGGCATCGCCTGTCCTCTTCCTGCTTGAGTAAAGCATAAAGCCAGCATAAATGCCCTTATCTGCCTCCAGCTAACTTTACAGAAATGCAGACTTGGACTTAGACCTGATCCACAGCAAATACATCCTGCTGAGGAAACCCAGTAGAGCCCAGTTTACATTAATGCCCATTAGTCAGTATGGCAGTGCTCTTCCTCAGCTTCACAGTTCTGCACAGCCGAAGCAGGTTTACAGCCCATCCCAGCCAGTATCATGTATCCACGTGGTGTCTTCAGTGGTCAGTATTGCATATGAACATAGAACATATTTATCTTAAACAGTGTGTACTTGTCATAATTCTTCCAGGTAATTCTGCAAAAGGTCTTTCATCTTTAAGTAAGCATCTTTTAAATACTGCCTTGCGTGAGGAGTGCTGGGGGTTTGTCTGTGGTTAATCTGTCTCTTTCTGTTTGTGTATTAAAATCCAGGACAAATGATACCGGCCTCCTTACTATCAAAGACCATTTGCCTGTAACTCAGATTGTGATCACTGACACAAACAGATCAAATTCTGAGGCTGCTTGGAAAATTGGCCCTTTGCGTTGCCATGGAGACAGTGAGTATAGCTCTTCTCAATTTCCATAGGTACAGAATGTTCCTTTTCTGTTGTTGTTGTCTTTTTTTATAAAAAAAACTATTTCTCTGATGAAAAGTGGCTTTCCACATGCAGCTTGCAGCTGCTGTCCTGTGCCAATTAACTATAGAGAAGGGGGTTGTGTTTGCAGGGCAGTTCTGGAATGCTGCTTCCTTCAACACGGAGGCCTCCTACCTGCACTTCCCCACCCTCCACGCCGAGGTCAGTGCGGACATCTCCTTCTTCTTCAAAACTACCGCCATGTCCGGGGTATTCTTGGAAAACCTTGGGATTAAAGACTTCATACGAATTGAAATAAGCTGTAAGTTTCACTGCTCAGAAATCTTGATGTATTTGCCCAATTTGACAGATGCAGAGAACTGGGAAGGACATATTTTTTGCCATCTTGAGATGGTTGGAGGTGCCTGAAGACAATAAGATGGAGACATAAAGACTCTTTTATCTAGACTTACCTACCTCTCCTGTCAGAGTTTCCCTGTATGGATTTGGTCATTACACTTAATCTTGTTAAGACTAGGTTTATCTTTCTTAAGCAAACAACTGTATGAATTTATTTTTTCAACACTGATACTTATTTTTGTGCTCTTTAGAGAGAAAACTACTGGTTAGATGTACCTGTAGGCTGTAATGTTAATTGAAAGTTGAAAAATTTAATGCAACTATTCCGATGGTTACTTTTATTTCCATATCAGTAACATACCCAGTCTGATGCAGTCCTAGTGTTTCAGAGGAACTCAGTGTGTGTGGTACAGCTACGAGGTGAGAGTTTATGAAGGAGAGGGCACTAATGCAAGAGAAGTTAGTCACAGTTGTCATGGATCTTAAATACTTCAAAATCTGTTAAGTGAGTGCAGTGTAACTGCTACTCAGTGTATAAGGAAAATGGCAGGGAATTTAATTAGTGAGATTTTGCCTCACTCCTGCTGTGGTGACTTCAAATATTTATTAGTGACAAAAGAGTACGGTGGCTTTGACATGAAATATGACATGTGTATTCCAAATTCTGTCAAGCTTAAGGAAAACAAACTGAGTGCTATGCATTTGATAATATGCTTATAATAACCCCAAAATAAAATTTAATAATAACAGGGCCCCAAGGCCCTTCGATTCATTAAACCAATGGTAAATGTCATGGTGCATTATCACAAGGTAATGAGGTGTGATTTACTGTTAATTGCCCATCAAGGTCCAATTTGGTTGTACTTCAGTGTACTGCATTTTATTCTCAGGGATATAGACGTAAAAATGACATCAAATATAACAAATACTGTAAACTAACAGGATTGCTCAGTGAAAGCTTCTGGATGTGTGTTACATGTGTACTCCTAGAGAAATGAGTTATTTAAAAGTCTGGGAAAAATCTTTTAGACTTAGGCTTCTCATCAGTAGTTTGTTGTTGTGCTTCTTGCTGCCGGATGGAATTTGCAGCCTAAAGGCCTTGTATCAAGGAAGCTCCACCAAGGAGCTGCTTCAAAGGGAAACGACTTTTTAGCAGATGGAGGGGCTCAGAATAGATCTCTGTCTATCCCTATAGAGCATTTCCTATCTGAACTTTCTAAGAAGCAGCTTCCAAAACCAGACCTATCCAATTTTTTTGGCTTGAAATAACAGGGGTTTTATGAATTTTCAGTCATAAAAAAATGTGCGTGATCTGTGGACCTGGTTCTTGGTCTTCCTGGTGCATTTAGCGTTTTATGAAAAGGAAAATAATCAGTAGTAAGAATGTTAGAAAGTCAGGCTTCCAGCAGAGCAAGGTGGACTCCTTTATATGGTTTTTGATTTTCAATTATTATCCTGTTTCTAGAAGCATTATTATCTCTAGATGTGTGTTACATATACAGCTTTAGTTTAGGTTCACCAATTCACTAGTTTTGCTAATTTATTTTTTCATGCATGTTGGGTCAGACTTAGGCAAACAAATGCTTGCAGGATTCTCTCATACCACATGCAGCCAAGTCATGTAATGGTTAAATGCTTGAATTTTGAAAGATCTAGTTGGAAAGATCTTCATCCTTTCTCCCTTCTTAGCATTATTTCTCCAAAATCTTTTGGGACCATTGTGTGACTTTTGTGCAGCATTTGGCACTTTCATTTGAAAAAGAGAAGTGCCATTTCTAGAGCATTGTAATTGTTATAGCAAAAAAAGATGGGTACCCACAATCACAGCAGAGATCAAACAGTGAGGCTGCAGGCTTAAATTTATGTATAAACTGCTGTGTAGGAGATGGGAGGTAAATGATCCTGTACTATTTGCTGACATAAAAGTTAATGGACCCTATATTTATGTAAGATTTCTTGATGTCAAAACCACGATTTAATTCAGACCTTCACTTCCTCTTCACATCTGTTTATCTATTCCAGCCCCCAAGGAGATCACCTTCTCCATAGATGTCGGGAATGGCCCCACTGAAGCCACTGTGCAGTCTCCCACAGCCCTGAATGACAACCAGTGGCACTACGTCCGGGCGGAGAGGAACCTCAAGCAAACCTCTCTGCAGGTGGACGACCTCCCCAAGAAGGTCCTGGAGGCCCCTGCTGAGGGGCACTTCCGCCTGCAGCTCAACAGCCAGTTATTTGTAGGTAGGGACAATCCAAGGGTTCCTGTAGATATCAACAATATTTCATATACTTTGGTAGTGAATGCTCTTGTCTCACCATTGAGCTTGCATGTGGTGGCTGGATTTTGCTTTCTCTTCTTCTACTCCTGCATAGACAACATGAAGTAAACCCCAGAAACTGCCCTTACACTAACTGTAGTTTAACCATGCTATACTTGATGGTACGTTTAGGGTCAAACTCTTGAAACATATTTGTTGCCAAAGAGTTGATAACCTTTCTTCCTGTGCAGCACTGGTTGTGTAAATTGCTGTAAAAAAATGTGACCTCTCTCTTTAGGTACATTGTAAAATTCACAAATTTGTCATACAGGTTTCTGGGTCACAGCCTGATGACAGTATGGTCTTTAAAGTCTGTTCCTTCAAGCATGCCTACCAAAACCCTTATTTGGCTAGAGAGTCCATAAGTGAGAGAAGTATGAACACAGTCAATGCAAATACAGGTGTTTTAGCTGAAAGTGACTTTTCAAAGTAGAAAAAAGAAAATTAAAAGAGGGGGAAAAAAATCTCTGCATATATTTTGTTTACTTATTGCCCTTGCACAAGAAACCTGGATTGGGACTAGTTTGTATTTGATAAAACGATAAAGGATTACAAAGGGAATTCTCTCTGTTCTATATTCTATATTCAAATGCTGTCTCTCTGAGTAATCTGCTCAGTGATGGAGTGGGTTGTAATTGTTCTTATGCAGGGCCATTCAGGTAACTTCTGATTCCTTCCTTAAAATGGATCTTCTTACTTAGCTGAAATGCTGGAGCAAACCTCAATCTGTCAATGCATTTTAATAAAGCCTACTTGTATATTCATACTCTCTTATACTTAAGTAGCTTTTGGGGTATTTATTTTGAGCTTTTTATTGTGTATGTGTGCAGTAATTACTGGGCTCCGAATGTAAAGAATTAATCTGTTAATAAATAGATATGGCTGCATCAATGTCAGGAGTCCTTCCCACACAGCTGTTGATTTATACCTAAAATGATCTCTGCTAGACTCAGCTGGAGAGGAGCTCACTGAAGAACTCACAGAAGGGAGGGTTAAGACTGTCACAGTGCAAGGTTTCTGTTTTCTGGTATGAAGCATGCTGCTAATCGCTTGTTTTTCAAATACTATGTTGATCTAAGAACATGTTCTGTGGGAGGCCAGGCCTGGAGGCAGCAGGCTTGGGCTGCCAGACACCTTAGAAACATGAGAGAAATTTAGCCAACGTACTGTTTCCAGTTTGGAAAATTAGAGATTTAGTGATTGAATAGACTTCTGCGATTTTTTGGTTGTTTCTTTCTAAAGGACTAAATATGATGGGTTTATCGTAGGTCATCTATTAGATATGCGTATATATTAACTGCTCACCATCTCACATCTGAAAAGCAGGATCTGCCTGTAAGCTTGCTGCTCACCCTCAGCAAAATAAACAGGTTACCTTTGCAAATTTCATGGTGGTTTTAAAGTGACATAATTAATGAACTCTGTCATGAAAATCCATGGTAGTTAAGGACCTCACCAGGGCAATGTGCCAACAGGAGCCCTTGTCAGCAAAGACAGAGGCAGATCCCTGCACCTGCCACAGAACAGCATCAGCATCCCCTGAGCTGGGGGTTGAGTGGACAGGGAGCAGCTCTGCCAAAAAGGTCCTGTTGGTTTCGGTGGAGAAGTGAATTCGTACCTCATCTGAATGTAGCTATGCTTTAAGGAACAGGTTGGACCAGTTGATTCCAGCAGTGATTTCCAACTGATTGTACTCTGATTGCACTGAGTGTTTACAGTAAACTCTAGGATATAGGTATTTATTTCAGGCAAGAGGTGAAAAGTTCTCACTGTGCAATAAATATATTGCATTCTGTTGTCCATCCACACTTTCACTGAACCATGAACAAAAGGCACAGAAAAACAAAGTGGTTTGGGAGTGCTTTTTCAGCCCTTAACTCTGCCATATTGAAGGCCAATATTATCTGTGGCTTGCTAAGTTTTCTTGAGAGCTGTCAGAAGAGTTAGAAACCTGGGCAGCCTTCTGGTTCTGGCACTATTTGTCCCCGGGTGCTCCAGGGAAAGGTGGCAGAAGTCCAGCAATACACAGATGTGATATAGTTTGTCTCTAACTGAAAGTCTTATTTAAATCTCATGATAAAAAGCTACTGATTTAATACCTCAACCATGCAGAGAGAATTTTAACCC
This sequence comes from Orthonyx spaldingii, assembly GCA_013397795.1. Classification (NCBI taxonomy): domain Eukaryota; kingdom Metazoa; phylum Chordata; class Aves; order Passeriformes; family Orthonychidae; genus Orthonyx; species Orthonyx spaldingii. The sequence continues at coordinate 3,663,410 of VZTJ01001072.1, forward strand.
ACCTGAAAAATAAATGTATAAACACCGTTGTAAAAAGGAAAGAAGCAGCAGCACATAATATTACTCCCTAGTCTCCCTATAATCCACAACGTATTTGTCTCTGCAGCATTCTGCATACTGACAGTGATTAAGGGGTTTCCAGCCTTAATGACTGTGTGTGGCAGGCTTCTGAGATAGCTCTGTGTGTGTATGAAGTGGAAGAGAAAAATGAGTTTCCATTGCCACTACACTCAAACAAGGTTGGATTTTAACGTAGCCTAAAGGAGTTAGAAAACCATTTCTCACTTTCCTTTAGTGGGTCTTGGATATCTAACTGCCTCCAGCTGCATTATAATCCTCAGTCTGAGTGTGGGATATCCTTGCAACTGGCCAGGTTTCTTCAGTTAAATTGAAAAAGTACAGTAGAATTAGCAAACCCCAAACAAATGTGCAGGCTAAATAATATCAACTGCACCAAACTGCCCAGTAACGAGCCAGTTCAGCAAATTACTTGCTCAGAAGGGGGCAAAAACCATTCCTTTCACAGTCATTTTCAGCACTCAAAATGTGTGGCACAGTTTTGTACAGCGCAGCTATCCCTGTGGTCACGGAGTAGCTGTGTCATCATCTCCTCTCATGGCATAGTGTGAGAGGGAGCTCTCTCTTACCTACTGGTGAAGGTGTGACATAGGATGGGAAAGACTGTCCTCCCAGACCACTTTGAGAGCAGGATTTGAACTCAGACAGGTAACATCAGAGAAGCACAATAAAAATCCTGAGAAATTAATCTGATGTACAAAGCTTTGGTCACAAGTGTTTGTGCTGTTTGGTACATTTTGGAAATTAGCAGAGCTAAGTGTTTGGGTTCCTGGTTTTGTCTTGGGAGCAAGTGAGCAAGGAATGAATCCTTGGGTGAATCTCCTCTGTCTCTTGTAGACAGTCCAAAGGCAACATAACCCAGAGAAAGTTAACATCTGGGAAACTTTCTCTGGAGACAGAGAGAAGGAATGATAGGAAAAGGAGGAGTTTGTTTACTGCTGTTGGTTTTAAAAGCATTTGTAGACACCTTGGAATATTTTGGAGGCCAAAAGGAGAAATTAATACCTAACTCTTTGTGTATCCTGCATGCTTTGTACATCTTTCAGCTTGGGATTAAAAGGTGTGGCGTCAAGGTCTTCTGAGGAATATCACAGCAAATTCTCCTACTCCTGATCATGATTCCTATACTTCTCTGCCCTTTTCCTTTTCTTTGTTACATCAGTTACACAAATCCTCCCAATACTTATTTTCAGCCTCCCTAATCTTTTGGGGTTTTTAAAAAGAAAATCCTCAACTCATTGCTAGAATGTTGTTTGGCCAATTGAGTCACCAAGCCATGCTGTGAGTGCTCACTTGTGAGCTTCTTGCCCCCTCGTCTCAGACTCTCTCTTCCTTTCCCAAAGGCTCCTCAGAAAAATTCAGCTTTGTAAACACCTTGCTGAAAACAGCATGGCTCATTTGACTGTTACCTCCACTCAGCAAAGTACACCCTTAACCTTGGCATTTATGGTCCTTAGACTTATCCTAAAATCTGTTTTTCTGAATAAAACATTTAGGTCTCATCCATCAAAGTGTCTAGTCCGTCAGACTCCTATTAGAGTAGAAAGAATCTGCAAGGCATAATTTGGGGAAGAATTTTGTGTGTTCAGTTTTTCCTCTGCTTTGCGGAAATGTATACGAAGATTAGGTCTAGTCAGTTGAAGAAAACTGCCCAAAATAAGCAATAGATTTGCTTAATCAATATTGTGTGGGTCTAGGATCATATGGTTGGTCTGTGTCAAGCCCTATACTCTCCAGAAAACAGAAAAGTGAGAAACTTTACGTGGCTTTCCAAAGTGCTTTAGAGAGCAATAAGAATATGAGTAGTGCAATAAACATGACATCCTTAGAACAGTTAGCAATAGTTTTTACTCATTTTTTATATGTTACAGCTGGGATTTGTATGTGTGCAGAGAAGAGGCAAGGAAACTGTCATTCATCCTTGTAATATTTGTGGTGGCCCCCAGTGCAAAAGAAAACAGAATAACCTGTAGCCTTAAAGGGAGAAATCCCATTTCTACTTACATGGACTTTACTGAAAAACCTGTATGGTATGTTTTGTTTTGGAACAAACTGTCCAAACAAAAGGATTGTGTGTGCAGTGCAGCAAATGCAGAAGGCCTGATTCTTGTCCTCAGAGGGCCTTTAAAATAAGTGAGCTAACATTTGCTCACCTGAAAAAAATAGCTGGCTAAAGAGGAACTTGAAAATATTTATTTCTCTGAGAAAAGTGTCATAAAATGAGCATGAAATAAATGTGACTCATGTGTACTATCTATAGTTCAATTACTCTAATTCACATCCAGTATTTCTGCTATTAGTGTTCCAGAAAGAAAAGTATGACAGAATGGTGTAGTAGAGCACCAGGCCTTGAGTGAGATTCCTTTTCAGAATGTTGTTGCGTTCCCTTTAGTTTGCAGAAGTCTTGCTTTAATTAATTTATGGAAACCAAATGCTCTTCTGCAAGGGCTTATCAAGTGATGTAATCTTTTAAGTCGTATGCTTTGAAATAGAGCCATCTCCTACAGAAGAATAATAACTTCTTTCATGCTATTTTTGCAGGAGAATCACCAATAAAGCTAGCTTTTAAGAGTCTGCAAATGCTGATAACTCCTGAACCAGAATTAGATTTCCTAGCAGCAATCAAACTTGCAGTATCTTCAAAAGCAAAACATTGGCAACTGCCAAAAAAAAAAAGCCTATGATAAGAAAAATGGCTATATTTTCATAGAGAACTTCAACAATCATCATTATTATCATTCTCAGAGATTACCTCTTAAGGAAAAAATGTCTTCATTGTAACACTGTTAGCAATTTCATTTGACAGATATGAAGCTAGTTACCTTGTAGAGGCTGAACTGCCCTCCTGCATACAAGTCTGGTCTTCAGGAAGAAATGGGATTATGTTTAACCGTTGTAATAAATAACACATCTGTGAACTGAACTCCTGTTTCAGACCTACAACAACCATTTCCATGCAACACATCAGGTTGGGCAGAGAGACCTTTAGTTTCCAGGGCTGTCCATCTGTCATCTTTTGCCACTGTACACATTGATACATAATATTTTTTAAAATTTATGGATTCATGTTTGTACCTCAGGATTAAATTTCATGGCTTTAATTACTGTGCAGACTCACCAATGAGCACATGTCTGTTTTTCTCTCTTTTTCAGGGGGAACAGCTTCCAGACAGAAGGGCTTTTTGGGATGCATTCGATCTCTGCATTTAAATGGACAGAAACTTGACCTCGACGAGAGAGCTAAAATGACACCTGGTGTTAAACCTGGATGCCCAGGACATTGCAGCAGTTATGGGAACCTGTGCCATAATGGAGGAAAATGTGTGGAAAAGCATAATGGTTACTTCTGTGACTGTACCAACTCAGCCTATGAAGGACCTTTCTGCAAGAAAGGTAGGCAGCAAGCTTTTGATGCCAGGACTTCAGTGGTTTGTGCAATAACTCTGAATTGCAGCAACATTTCATCCATGTCAGCTTGGTGTCCCCTATGTCGCAAGATGTTCTATTATCAGCTGTCCCTTCAGTGTTACTAAGTTTTTATCTTAAACAGGCTCTGAGACTTCCTTTTGTTGACTTCAGTGTTGGCCTCAGAAATTAAAATGCTGTTAGTTGTACTAGCAAAGTTTAGGACTATATCCCACTATGATTCCTGTATTCCATAACTATCCACAGACTCTAGGAAATAGGACTGAAATTTTTCACAGCAGGTGTTTGCCCATGTCGGAATGTTTAGTTTGCTTGGTTTTTAAACCTCATCTTCTTTTGTTCACCTTAACAAATCTTTAAGAGCTTTTCTTTACAAAATTTTAGAGCACTGATGTGACAAAAAGAGGTAGTCTTTTTATGGTTTTTTTGCCATTCCTGTGACAACCCATCCAAACGTTAAGAAATTTTTAAAATAAGCATGAAGAATTCAGGAGAAAACTGATTTGCATGGTTCAGTCTTTGGTGAATGTGTCCTCACTGAACCTTTCTAGTGGTTTATAGGAGATGCTGTCAACACCAGAAAAAAGCAGGGCAAATAAGGAACATCTAATTTAGAGAGCATGCTTTTTGGAACTAACAAAATCACTGCTCAGTAACAGCAAGGTGCAGTGTGAATTTTTAATTTCCATGGCTGTCCCCCACCTTTCGAATGCAACAGGTTCACTAAGTGGGCTGCATCACCTGCTGGTGTAAATTAGCTTAGTTGTTGTCATGGTTTAGGAATGGTATTCTCCAATTTAGTGTTTCCACTGAAACCATGGAGTGAGCTCACTCACTCTGCTCTCCCGCTCTGCTTCCCCCTCTGCTGCACAAAACATAAAGATCACAAACTAAGAAAAATTTGCTGGAAATGGCAATGAGATTTTAAAAAAACCAAACAGCAGCGGCAACATTAGAGGATATAAGAAAGAGGCAAATGATTCACACTTCCCTCCACCACCACACTAGATTGACACAGAAGAGAATCCTTCCCCTATCCCCTGAAAACTATGTGGGGTAGTATAAAATAAACTCCAGGTCCTAGGTATGCCCTGCCCTGGCTTCTGCAAAAATTAGCCTTTTCCTGGCTGGAGCCAGGACAGTTGTACTGCAGTCTGTGGAACTGTGCTCACTTACACAAGCTGAGGATTTGGCACGGATGTTGCAGTAGACATCTCAAATACCCACACAGCGTCCCATTAGAAGATGCTGCTGTAAAGGTGAAGCTGCTTTACTGGAGAGTCATCATCCTGACTTCCCCAAGTAAAAACCCTGCTGTTATCCTGGCTGTCAGACTCTGTTGTGTTTAATGAAAACAGAAGCATGATTTCTCAGGATCTGAGGATGCACAGGTAGATGTTTCTCTTCATTTGATGCTTCCAAAGACAGCTTCCCTTACTGTCTGTCTTTAGTCAATGTGTTGCTTTAATAATTAATTTCTTTAAAAAGGAGACTGGAAAGAACAAATCTATTGTGGGGGAAAGACAGAGAATATTGCCTTTCATGTCACTGTCAGCTGGATCAGGGGTCTTTTGCAGTGTTCTACGTCTGAGTCAGTCAGTTCTTGTCCATTCCTGCCTGGGAGATCTGAAAATGCAGGAGCTGAAATTATTCCTTTGTTTTATATATGCTTTCAGAGGTTTCTGCACTATTTGAAGCTGGCACTTCTGTTACCTATACTTTCCAAGAACCTTATCCTGTCACAAAGAATGCAAGCACCCCAAGCTCTGCCATTTATGTGGATGCTGTCATGTCCAAGGAGAACATTGCATTCAGCTTTCTCACGGCACACACTCCAAGCCTTCTGCTGTACATCAACACCTACTTTCATGAATATTTGGCTGTGATTCTCTCCAAGAATGGTAAGTAGACTTGATTTGCTACCCAAGGGAGATCATTGTAACTCTGTGAAGATTTTTAAGGGTTTTTTTGTTTGGTTGGTTGGTTTTGGGGTTTTTTTGTGGGAGAATAGTATAGAATTCTGCACTGATTTAAGTTCATTTCTGTGTCTGCAACTTTATCAACTTCATGGTGTTCAGTTTGTGAAAATGGCCATTACTCTTGTTTATGTCCCTTTATTTAGCATTCAGTGCTATACTTGCCTATTCAGTCTTTGAGTAATCATGTTGTTGGGGCTTAAAATGTGCTTTGACTTCCATTTGGCAAGACTGTACAATAGTAATTTCTTGCTATTTATTCCACACTGAGATCCATTAGGCCCCCAAGATAAGGGAATGAGAAATACTATGTATATACAAGAGCCCTTGGTGCAGAAATATATTATAATTTTATCTTTGCATTCTGTCTTGGCACATGTGTTGCTCCTCACTGGATTGTTTCAACAGAATATGGCCAGTATGTCTGAATATTAAAGTCAGAATATGTCAAAGTTTTCTAGGTTTATTGACCAAAACATGAGGTATAAATCCATTTCCTGTTTAAAGATACTTGACATGGGTACTTTTCGAAAATGTGTAAAGATTTTAGGGGCATAGATCTTTGACTTCTCAGTAAAGCTCTGGCTCCTGAGTCCTTGCAGTGCTTTCGGAAAGCTCACTCCAGACAAACATCATCCTAGACAAAGGGGGACATTTGAATTTTTCAAGAGTTATCAGGCACTGGAGCACTGGAAGTGATGAGTAAGCATATTGGTGAGTCAGTAGCCTGTGGCAGAACAGTAGAAAGTTAATGTCATGTGGTTGAATGTGTAGATTTGACCGAACGACCCAGATCACTCTGAAGCCTTGAAAATTCCAAAATAACTAAGCTTTCAAGTACTATCAGATGAAACCATAGGAGATTAAAAAGAAAAAGGGTTTTGTTCTCAATATGGAGTTTGCAGTAGTTTATCTGCTGGTTATGTCATGTGGATAGCATTGAGGCTCCATGGGAGGAGTACCCTAATCCCTGGGAGGGGCAACTGGAATAGCAATTCCTGAACTGACCTACTCCAAGCGAAGCTGCGGCAGGGAGATGGGACTACTGAGGTGACTTGAACCCTCTCCAGTCCCAGATTCCCATCTCTAATTTGCTCTTGTAAACAAGAAGTGTTTATGATTTTCAGATGTATGAATATTCTAGTGTGTAGCTCCAGGGTGATGGAGGTTAGCCCCTGGTGAGGTGAAACCTGGGAATCTGCTTTGCAGTTACACTCAGGTCTCTTGATGCCACTCAAGCAATTGGAAATAGCCCTAAAGTTAATGACAATGTAATATCCATTTAAATCACCTTTATTGCTGCCAGAGTAGCCTAAAATGACCTTAGAAACATGAGTCAATTGACTTTTATTGATGGAATACACTATAAGCAAGCTATAATTGTGAAGTTCTAGAAGGGGGTCTCTAATAGTGCTCGGGGAAGGGGTTGGGATCAAGACATCAGGATGTCTTGTAGCAGCTCAGCAGGAGCAGAGCTTGTGAAAATGAAAATGACCTTTCATTTTGACAGCTGCAGTATCTGCAATTTCAGCTTTGGCTTAGATGGAGACAGGCACTCTCAGTATGTGTGGAAATTAGGTGGAACAGGTCTCAGCACAGTCACACTGTAGAAACAATGGTGCTTTTCTCAGATCTGTACCTCTTTTTATTCACTTGTAATATGGTGGTAACAGTTGTTTAGAGGGTTGGTGAGATGTCAGGCTCCGAAGGTCTGGACTGTAAAGTGTAGCACTAGATGCAAAGAATGATTAAGATAACTAGTTGACCTCTGTTAACTCTGAAAGGCTCCTTCAGGATTCCTCAGTGCGTGCTTGTGTGACATTTTTTCAAGACAGTCATTTCAGTCATGTATATTCTCTGCCTTTTGTCCCAAATGGAATAATTCATTAAGTTTCATGTCCTTTTACTTTTTAGTCTTGTTGGAATTGAAATTATTCCAATGAAAATAATGTTCAGATATGTTACTCTTTCTTCCTCCAAGAGGTTTATGCTTGCCGTAAAGTTACTGGACTATGAATATCAATGTCCTTTGTAGCATTAAAAGTGAGTGTGATTCCTTCTCTCCTATTGGCTCACTTTCAAGGAATCTTGCTGAGTCTGACAGTGTATAGTAGGACATAAGCAGGTCCCTGCTGGATAACTGATTGGTTAAATAAAGGTTAGGCTCCTGGAGAAATGGGAATGGGCATTCTCACTTAGGAGGTTAGCAGTAATACTCTTTACCATAATGCCAAGTCTCTTTCCATTTGTTAAAAAAACTGTATTGGAACAGTCTATGTAAAATTTAATACTTCACCTTTTGTAACTATTTTTTAAGCTACTATTCATGTATTGTGTTATTGCTCTTTTCTATTATCCACAAAATAACTAGTCAAATTATTAGTTAATAAAAGTGGCGGTGAGAAGAATGTTTTTCCTACTTCTGACTTCGCATGTTAAATATTTGACTTTAAAGAAGTCAAACTGCAAGGATTATTCATAGTTAGAGTATACTAAAAGGGCTTATATGAAAGTTAACTTGTATAGGCAGCTATGGTCTAATTCAGTCAGGTGTGAAATATTTCCTAAAATCAATTGATTTCAGTAAATTTAATAAATTGTCACATTTATCTCCAATGCACTTTCACTGTCAGTCTGTAAAGAAGCCCATATCATTAGCAGAGACAGTGAGTATTGATTTAGACACCAGAATTGTGGTAGTAAAATGATTCCTCTGGAGTTACCCAGGCTGGTGTCAGGACTCATGGTGCCTGCTCCTGGCTTCACCCACCCGGATCAATGCTGCCCACACAGAAACTCTTCCAGTGCCTGGAGCCTTGGAGAGCAGGGGGAGGTGAAGTCATGACAGATGTTGGTACCACCGTATGTCAATGCAGAAACTGCAGTTCCACACCTGCGCAGGTCTTCTCTTATGAAATGAGATGCTCAGTAGTGTCTGGCTGATAATATTTCTAGAAGCAGTTCCCACCCATAGAACATATCCATATCACAGAATTGGTTCTTACCTCTGATCAACTGGCTCATGTCCTGTCAGTTTACAGGTAAGGTTTCAAAAGCTGATGTTTTTAAAGATGACTTAGGGATTCTTTCCTCTGTTAGTTTATACTGATGCTTTGAAATCATACGTGTGATTTGAAAACTGTATGCATGTAAAAGCATCTTCCTTTTCTTTCCAGTCTTTCATGGATTTTTAAATTACGGCTCCATATATATCTGTATGTATTGTATATAGGTGGGTGTGTATATATATATATACACATACACATCTATACAGATGGGTATGTATGCAAAGCTCATGTAGTCCCATTGGTCCCACATCCAAGAGATTAGCAGTACTGTAATGATTGGCATTTTTAATATCTCTTTCTGTTGAAATTTCAAGTTATAGTGCCTGTTACTAAGCTACAGAGAATGGATAAGCATATGTAATTAGTCTTCTCAGTGTGTCAATCCACAGAAATTGCCCACATCATGGGAAGATACTACCAAGAAAAGAGTATATTTTTTCCTTTCCCAAGCTAGCTTTTGGCTTTACATTTTTGCAATTACACGATTTCACAACGTTACCAGTATCTTTGTAATATTATCTTTGCCTTGCTCTCTAAAGGTAATAAATGATGGGAGAGGAAGAATGTGGAAATAAACTTTGCTTCTCCTTTCTTCATTTTTCCTACCCCCTGCAAGTAATCAAATGTGATATGAATGTGATTAAATATATTGTCTAGAAAATGTTTTTACAAGTCTTTGATTCTCAGTTTTGTTGGCTTTCTCCATGGAAACAATATGATTCCTAATCTAGGAAAAAAGCAGATAGCTAGCATCAAGGAAGAGAGATAAGAGTCTCAAACTATGCTAGAGTGATTGAAAAATTATGTGTATTTATTATCTAATCTCATGAGAAATTAAATATTTTGAGTCCTTTTTTTCTTATTCCACGTTTCCAGTCCTTTTTTTCTTATTCCACGTTTCCAGCATTTACTGCCATCACACTAAGCTGTGTTCTCTATTTCTTTTGGAAAGCAATACTCTGATTTTGAATAGGGAAGATTAAAGACAAGGAAAAAGGCACAGTTAAAAACAGCAGTACAAATGTAAACAGCTTGAGTAATTCTTAGGTCTCTGATACTCAGCATACAGTAGCAGGACTTATATCAGCTCCACTTCCCTGACCTATAAAGTCTTGAAATTGGCTGATATTTGAAGTCAATAGGAAAAGAAATCACAATGTGTAACAGAGATAAGCTGCATTAACACTCAAAAAGAGAAAGCAAATACTGTCAGTGAGAAGCTACTGATTTATATTTTCTTACAAAATCATAATCTCCTGTAATCTCCTCCTGTCTCGAAGTCAGAAACAGCCTTTCTATTGAAAGCATGTAAATTCTCCTTATTGTTTTGGCCTTCAAGTCTGTTGAGCTGCATCTCCAACTACCAAAGCTTTTCTCACTTGGTGTTAAAGAAACACAAAACTTCCAGTTCACTCTTTGAGGCAAGGAATCTTTTGAACCTGTTCACACTGTATGCTCGGACGTTTAATGGGTTGAAACTAAAATAGGGGAAATAGAACTTGGGTGGATCTGGGGGGTGATTCTTCTAGTTCTTTTTCCTTACTCCCTTGTGGGTCTCAGTTTTGGGACATTAACTAACTGCTGCAGAAAGACCCACTCCACTACACTATTGCTCATGCAGTTGTCTTCTCTTTTGAGAACACCTTGTTCAAGCCTTACAGACTTGCAGCAGGCATTGAACAGCCTGCACAGTTTATGTGACTGAAGTGGGAAATGGAGACAAAGTTCAGATATAGTTACTTTTAACAGATCAGGAGCAGGAAAGAAACTCATGTTGGGGTGGGAGACAAGCAGCTGTGAGTGACTGAGGATTGTTCCCAGTCTAGTTCTGGTTCACAGCCATTATATGGCAGATAGCATATATGTCTTCTAAATATAATGTCAAGCAATTGTTGCAGCTGGCCCCTGAAATCTTATGTTATGTACTGAGTGAGGGGGCAGAGACAGTTTGATCAGTAATGATGAATGTAATAGAAATTTTCCCCAGTTGCCTTAAATGGGAATCCGGCTTTGGTACCATGAGTAGGCAGGGTTGGGGTGGCAAGAGATCCATCAGCTTGTTTATCTAAAGAGAGAAACTTCTGTGGTCAGAAATCACCCTGGTCACTTACATATTTCCCTGCTGTAAGCACACTTCACAGAAAATAGGAATGCTGATTAGAGTTTTCATTTCAAATCCAGCACTAAAAAGTCTATGAGGAAAGAGGTGGACTTGGCACCCAAACCCAATTTTTTTAAATGTTTGTGTTAGCATATGGCACTTTAAATTTCTGTGTGCAAAACTAACTTGAAAGAAGAAGCTGCCACACCATTTAGCCAAGGACTCTGGCAGATCTCTATCTCTGCTTTCCAAGAGGAGAGAACTGAATGATCTATCTCATTAGCTGAATTCATGGACATGTTTGTACTCATGAAGATTATTTTGCCATACTGGAGGGTCAAGAGATGTTCTGGAGACCCACAAGGGAAAATAAGGGAACTGCAATTGGATTACGTAGAGCAGGAAAGGTTGAACAGGCAGTTAATAATTGATCTGTGCTCTGACTGACTTTGAACCTAGTGCTGTCTCGCACAGAACTCCAGGCCACTGGCTGCAGATAATCAGCTACGAAGAAAACCTGTGTTCCTATTTGCTTATAGGAGGTGTTTATCCCTTAAAGACTCGAGTTCCTAACTCATATTTTGCAGCTGATAAGTCATTTTTATTGTTGGTTTTCTCTGGAACTGTCCTGAAAGAAATGAGAGGAAGGACAGAGGGTCCTGTTTGAATAGATGTTGCGTATATATGTATGTGTGTGTGTGTGTGTGTGTGTGTGTGTGTGTGTGTGTGTATGCTCTTCAGTAATTCTGAAAGAAGGGTATTTCAGAACTCCTTTTATTGAAGGCTTTAGCCTTGAAAATTGATAGCAGTCATTTTTCAGTTGTTTTTGCTTAAGATTATCTGTGTTGTGGACGGAGAGAGTTGTGTAGTAAGTGCTTTATTCCAGCAGAATCACTGGCTTAAGTGCTTGTTTGTACACAACAGAGAGCCCAATACTTGGAAGACTGAGTCTGGGTCCAAGCAAATCTCCTGCTCTATCTTGTATGTGGTATCCCTATTAACATGTTATTTTTTCCTATAGCGTATTAGATATCCTGTCTGCATCATGAAATGGTGATTGCTTCCTTCTTGTCTTTCTTGGTGAAATTGAGTGGTTATGACTCAGTCTTCACAAGTGAGAGTGGCCTTCAGGAACTGCAGGAGGAAAAGTCTGGAGCAAGGAAGATATACACTTGGTGAAAGAGGATCAGATCAGGGAATGGGCATTAAGCAAACTGGGCATACGTAAATCCATGGGCCCTGGTAGGATGCACCCACAAGTGCTGAGAGAATTGGAAGATGTTGTTGCAAGGCCAGTCAAAAGGCAGTGGGCACAAACCAAAACACATAAGGTTTCATCTGAATGTGAGAAAGAGAAAACTCTTTTTAGTGTGAAGGTGACTGAGCACTGGCGTGTCTTGCCTAGAGAATTGTGGCGTCTCCATCCTTGGAGGTATTCAAAAGTTGTCTGGACATGGCCCTGGGCAACTGACTTGAAGGGTCCTTTTAGTGGGACAGAGATGGACAGCATGTCCTCCAGAGATCCCTTACAACCTCAGCCATTCCATGGTTCTTCAAAAAAATCACAGAAATATGCATTTGAAGGTAAATTACTGAAAGTATATATGCATAAGCATATATTTTACTAGAGAAAAGTCATTACAATGCTACCATTATATAGTTCTTGCAAAAGAATTTTTACTAGGTAAATTATTCATTCTTCCTCTAATTTTCCCCATTAGATGGCTTAAGAACATGCGTCAGTTCTTTGTATGCCAGTGATTGCAACTAGGCATAAACTCAAATATGTCCCTTGAAAGGTTGCTATAATCGGAAGGTCACTCACTAAAGGATCCAACTTCTCCATTTGCTGAGACTGGCATAACCCATGAAATAGGCAATCCTTAGATGGACTTGCTGGTCAGAGGAGCAGAACATTTCCCGGAGATTTGTGACCAGCCAGGCAGTTTCTCTAGAGCTCAACACAAACAAGCATCATTAACCCCAGAAAGCCATTAATCCACAAAGTTCTGTGCTGCCTTTATTATGAGTTAAGAATGAAAAGGAGGTTTTAGAAGAAGCAATATCATTACTTTTCACTAGCTTTGTCTAAAAGATTATTGCTCTCTCTCCTACTCAGGCATCATGTAGTGCTCAAATTGCTTCTTTTTTCCCTGTTCATACCATCTTTTTCTGTGTTCTCATTGCGGAACGTAATGGCTATTTGTTAGGTTGGCATGAAACAAGTCCGTGCTTGAACAGGCATCTGTACTGCCAAAATGGAAAGAAGAATGGTTAAAAGATATTAGAAAGAATGAAAACTATGAGCCAGAATCTTGGTGAGGGCAGGCTAGGATGACTTTCTCAGGGTATCACAACAACAGGTCTGTCTCTATTTCCCAAGAGCTATTCACACAGCTTTAATTATGTTGCATAATTTGCTAAGCCAGGTTGAACTTTTGGAATAAAATCCATAGGATCACACTTTATATTTCATTCACTGGGTAAAGAATAAAAACTCTTCCTGCCAACCTGGTTGCTCTGCTAGTCTTAAGTAAAAAGTACAGAGGGAGATGGAAGCCTGGCAGGATTCTTGTCCATATAAAAGTGACTAAACCAAAAGGCCTACTGGATGTCTGAGACTATCAGCACCCAGTGTGTGTTTAAAGACAGAAGGGAAGATATGAGGACATATATGAGCATTCAGTCCAATAGTGTTACACAGAGGCTTCATATCACAAAGTTCAACAAGGCTACGTGCAAGGTCCTGCACGTGATTCTGGGCAATCCCAAGCACAGATATAGGCTGGATGTAGAATGGATTGAGACCACCCCTGAGGAAAAAAGACTTGGGAGTGTTGGTTAATGAGGAGCTCAACATGACCTGGCAACGTGATCTCACAGGCTAGAAAGCCAACTGCGTCCTAGGCTGCATCCAAAGCAGCTTGGCCAGCAGCTCAAGGGAGAGAATCCTCTCCCCCTCTACTCCACTGTAGTGAGACCCCCTCCTGACCCCTCTTGGAGCTCTGGGGCCCCAGCACAAGAAGGACATGGACCTGTTGGAGTGAGTCCAGAGGAGGGCTACAAAAATGATCAGATGGCTGAAGCACCTTTCCTGTGAAGACAGGCTGAGAGAGTTGGGGTTCAGCCTGGAGAGGAGAAGGCTCTGAGGAGACTTAAAGCCCTTCCAGGACTTAGAGGGGGGGGCTACAGCAAAGCTGGAGAGGGATGTGTTACAAGGGTATGGGGCAAGGGGAGATGGCTTCATACTCAAAGAGGGTATGTTTATATTTGATGTTTGAAAGAAATTCACTGTGAGGGTGCTGAGGCAGTAGAATGGGTTGCCCAGAGAAGTTTTGGATATCCATCCCTGGAAGTGTTCAAGACCAGGTTGGATAGGACTGGTCTAATGAAAGGTGTCCCTTCTCATGTCCCTCCCCATGGCAGGGAAGTTGGAACTATGTGATCTTTAGGGTCCTTCCCAACCCGAACCATTCTATGATTCTGTGATAGCCTTTGTTAATGAAGGGTCTTAAAGTGAAAGTGTTTTAAAATTTCAAAGAATCTGTAGAAAAGGTATGGCTTCAAATTTACCAGAATAAATCTCACCATCAGAAAGCAGGTACTTTCAGGGAGATTTAACTGCGACTGAAACCTTTAGTTCTCTCCTTCATCTTTATATTCAATCACATTCAGGGAAAAAAAGTCAATGTTGCATCACTTTGTAAAAGAAACAGTAAACACTGCCTTCACCAAAAAGAAATACCTAGGAATGTAGAGGTAATGATAATGACTAATAGTGGGTTTTTTAAATTGCTCCTTCCTCGAAGGTTTCTTGTCGTTTTCCAACGGATGAACATTCATCTATTTTACCAATGGATAAACTGTGGCATAAAGAAGGAAGACAATTTATCAGCAGCCGTGAAAATGGTAGATCCCAAATTGTGGCAGTGCTCTGTCCATTGCCTTCAGGGTACATAAAAGCACCACAATGTATGCTTACCCATGAGCTAAACTGGAAAGACAGTTTTTAGTATTATCCCACATCCATGGGTTAGCTCTATTCCCATTTTAGATGCAGCCACATTACCATGTACATGAGCTGTTTTGTTCAGATAAGTGGTCCCCTTAAAATCACTGGAATAAGCTCTGTGTTTAGGCCACTCAGTATGTGCATCATGAGCTCTGTGACTGAGGTCCTCTGGGTCATTTTTTAGATTTGCGATATTTTCTACCTTTGAAGCAAGAAGCATCTGCCCATTCCTTGTTAATTGCTGGTCAGTCTGTGTTCAGCCAACTGGCGGCTGGTGGGAATGAGATGTCTGTGAAGGTTAAACACATTTCTCAGTCACGTAAGGGAACCAGCTACATTTATTGATGTTTAAGTGACAATCTCAATCTGGGTCCAGATGTCTAGCAGGTTTGTAAAGTGAACTGAGGTCATGGGCCTCCACATAGGCTCCTTTTCGGTTTGTGGTTTTTTCTAAGTTGAAGAAATTAAGTGTGAGGGAAAAGTGTTGTTTTGTTGTTTTGTTGTTTGTTTTTTTTAATATAGGATGGCCTGAATATGATCCTTAAGTCCTGAATGTCTCAAGCATTGAGTGAGAGGCATTCAAATAACCTCCTGGTTTTTTTTTTCATTACCAGAAGAGGCTACGAAAAATTGAGTGGTAGATTTTTCTTTTAAACCCTATGAAACAGTAATGTTTAAGCAAGTGCAATAGATGAGTAGTGATATCAGCGAACATGTTCAACAGTTTTTCTTCTTTGTTTTTTCCATGCAAAACAAATAGCAAGAGTCACCCCCTAAAAAAATGCAAGTAGTTTCTTAGTTAAACACCACTGGACACTGAAGAGATGGGCTCTGTTCTTAAAATCACCAGCAGCACTTCCAATGGAGAGTAAATTTACTGAGTAAATATCCCTGGGGAGAAGCTGCTAATTAAGGAACATGTTTCTAAGCCAGCTGCTCCTAACCGAGAAAATGGTTGTTCATTTTTTAATATCTAGGCTATGAAGAGGGACGCTGCCACACTGAAACTGTGCAATTTGCCAGAGATATATTTTGTGGTAGAGATGACTGAAAAGTGTCATGTGCTAGTCTGCAACCAAGAGTGAACAAACATTTACACCTTATGAGTTGCAAATGGCTTTTGAGCTAAACATTCCCATTTTTTTTACTTTAATTTTTTCATAATAGCAATATCAGTAGCCTCACTAATACATTCCACCCTTTGTTTAATTTGTGCTTTCCTTAATTATTTTCTCTTTCAGCTTTAGCTTGGGTGAGTCTGGGGGTACATGTGGTGGTATAGTTAAAGTCTAGCAGTCCAACAAGGCTGGCTGCCAGTTTGAGACAGCTGTAAGAAGTTTATTGCTCCTAAACACTTTTTTCTGGGTGGCTCTGAGGCAACAAGACATGCAGGGGTAGTCCAATGCCCTTTTATCTAATGCAGTGCTTCACTAGTTCATGCATACACATTTTCCTCAAGTCAGAGTTGTCAGCTGCCCTAGTTTAAATGTGTAAATGATGTTACACGATGGTGATAGATTTGTACGTTATATATGTGCCACCCACATGTGCTCCCTGAATTAACCTCAGCTTCTCTGAGCAGAGCAAGATGTCTTGCCAGCTGCTCCAGCCAGTTTAAGTCATTAAAAAGTGCTGTTGAAGTTGGCGAGAGTTGTTGGGTTCAATTTGGGCTCATTTAAAACCAGTTTCCGTAAAAAAAGGTCCTGCAGAGAAATCTCAGGCTCCAGCGGATGCCATTCCCTTCCTTGCTGCTTGGGCCTTCAAGATGAAATGACACAAGACCTGTGGTCCTGGTGACATGTGTGATAAGAATTTTACTTAAGAATGATGGATTTATGGACCAAATTCCTGGTATCCATTTCTCTTTTCTGCAAAGCTGTTTTAATCTTTTGCCAAATACCTAGCACTGGGTGAGGTCTTTCAAACAAGGGAGTCTTTTCCTGAGCTAGAACACTCTGTGTAACATTTTCCCTTTTCTAGCTGATGATTGATTTTCAGCAGAAGTTTTGGCAGTCCAGAATGAATGTAAAGTTGTTGGGCATAGGCCACAAAGCCAACAGATGTTTCTGACATTCCGCTCAGGCACTGCTGTAGACACAGACAAAAGAAAGGCAGCTCTCCTGTTGACATGATCAATCAGGTTTGGGACATAGAATGTGTAACACCATGACCAAGGTATTCCCTCACACTGTGCAGTCTGGCAATATATTTTGAGACTGAACACTTTGAAATCTCTAACCAGTTTTATATCCTTATTGCCACTAAACTTAGGAGCTGCTACAGCAGCTTATCCTCAGATAAAAGAAGCAGTTTGAAGGCACCATGCTATTCCTGTAGCTGCCTGGAGTTTGGTTATGCTGACACTGATCATTAGCCTTCTTCTAGCAAGTACTAGGCCTGGCCTCCATCATCATTGAAAGAGTGTCCTGGGAGTGTTTTGTTTCAGAAAAGCCACCTCAGACTTAGTCACCAGCATGGGATGGCATAAATACTCCCTCTGGTTCCCAGGACTTCCCTCTGCACAAGGGGACCCCCAGGAATCCTGTTAAAATGGCTCTTAGCTGTTTGATGTCATCAGGGAGGTGTCATTGAGCACGACAGTCATGGGGTTTAGTGTTGCAGGTGCAGACTGAAGACCACAGCGATGTGCAGCAAGTGACAGTGGCAGTGGTCTCATGCCAGTACATGGCAGTCCACGTGGAATCCTTTCCTCAGGAAGTGCTGCAAAGAGGCCGCGCTGTGCTCAGTAACTCTGTGGCTAAGCTAAACCTGCCCCCCTCTCAGGCTGCTCCAGAGGCAGAATTCAAAGCTGAAGGGGATGGATAACTACAATAATCATGTGTGAATCTACTCTTACCTATTACTGCTGGGGTAATGTGCCCAGTAAAATTTTCCAGCCCAAGGCTGAAAGAATATCTTTCTTTTCTTTTCCCTTCCTCCTTTATTGACTTAACAGCAATTGAGTCTAGCAATTTGACATACATTAGAGCAGGAACACAACTATCTGTGCATTGCTTGAACATTACGACACTCCAGGTGTGCATGCTCAGACATGGAGAGCTGAAAAGAGGATGACAGGCATGACTACAAGAAGACTGACAGAAATTACGCTGCTCATGATTAGTGTGAACCCCTATTGTGAGGCAAAAATGATGCAACACAGAGAATAGGGAGAATAGAGCTGGTTTATGCACTGATTTCCATTTGCAGTTACTGACACTGGGCTGCTGTGATGGAGAAAGTCAGTGGACCAGATAATCAAAATTCAGGGGACAAAATAAAATTCTTAGTAATAATCCTAATTCACAATCCATTTATTTTGCTTTTCAAGTAATACAGTGGCAATTTAATCTGTCAGGAAAATTATTCTCTAATCTGAACACAGAAGTTTTGGTACTGAATGCAAGGCAAAATCAGCTCTCAGCTACAATAGTGAAAATTCAAAACCACCTTGAGAGATGAGCCCATGTACTTCTGGTTTATATTAATGCAAATTTGGTCCCAGGCAAAATGCCAACTTGAATTCAATAGTTTTGAAGAGCAGCTGTCCATAAAAAAAGTTGCCACTGGAACTCAAAGTAATTTGACAAAATAAAGTGCCACTCACCGATCTCTTTACATGATTTAAGGTGAAATTGCACCGCTATAGAAAGTAAGATCTGTTCTTAATGGATGTCAAGAGCCTCCTCTGTTGTCTCCCAACAAATGGAACAGATGGTTTCTGGTTTAAAATCAGTGCTTCCCTGCCAAAGTCAATGGGTAAATCCCTGTTTGCGGCAGCAGAGAGCCCGGACAGACTGCATGTCGTGCTGGCTCCCTTTGAACACAGATGTGCTGGTTGCTATTGTTGATCACCTGCATGCAGTAGTACCAGTTATATTTTATATACACGTGTGTTCATAGCATTCAAAAACAGCAGAGGTTTTTTTCACATTTACAAGCTAAGGTCACAGACCACACCTAGGCCCTGTTCCATTTTCTGATTTACATCCCTTTCAAAGGCTCCAGGTTAGAGGGAGCCTATCAAGTGCTTCTGCTGAGACATGATTTTTAGTTTGGACCACCAGTCTGTTAGACTATCCTGTTTTAGTTCCATCTTATTCTGTGTGGTCATCTTGGCTGTGGCATGCAGGGTCAGTCAACTTTTTATCAGCTCTCCCCCTGCCCAGAGCAAATCTGAAGAACTTCCTTGCACTTGGGCTTCTTTTGTCATGTATTTCTAAAGTGTTTCTAAGATGTTTACACTGTTAATCTCTGTTGGTGCATCTTTTCTTCAGTACCAGATAATGTGATTGTGATTTAAGTTTGGACCTTTGAGTGTGACATTCATGGTGATAGACAGCACCTCCTTGCCCTCACTATGCAATGGGGGCTGGGAGCTTTGCAGTATGATTTGGGGCAGCTGAATTGGGACCTATAATATCACACTGAATAATTTAGCAGTTTTTACTGACCTTGATCTCTTCAGAAATTCCCCTCTAACATCCACGACTATGTGTGAGAATGTGAATGCCTTTTATCCTTTTTTTTTTATTTTCTCTTTAAAATTTCTCCTGATCCAGCAGACCTCTCAATCAGCTAAAAAGCCTTCATCCTAATAGTTCATTCGCATTTTCACTCTTGATTTTGGAAGCTTTTTTCCTATCCTACAAATCCAAGAGAGTGTCAGTGCTCATCTGGAATATACTGAATTTTGTACTATTTTTTTAAAAGTACAGCTCTTAGGAGAGAAACATTCTAGCAAGGGAAAAGGGGGCAGAATGATCTTAACTGGACTAGGGGTTCTATCTTGAAGGACTACAAGCTTCACTATGAAATGTGTAGAGGTGGAAAAATTCCTGACAGTTTTCAGAACAGGGAATAAATAAATAAATAAACAGGACCCTTTCTCAGAGTTGGGGTGCTGTCAGCATTCATTTTCTCTTTGGAGACAGTAAAAAATAGCACCAGAAAAGCTTTTTAACTCTATGCTGCTACAGTTCCATGTATTTTGGTTGCTGATGCATAAAAAGAATTCTAAAATTTCAGGGTTTTTTTTTCTCTCTCCTACTTAATTCCCAGAAAAGTATGCTTTGAAGGATTTTACCAGAACAGGTTCTTTTCCTTTTAGATTATGCCATATGTAGCTCCGTGTGTGTGTATACATATATATATGTGTGTATATATATATATATATATATACACATATATATATATATATTCATTCCCTGTAGCCATTTGTTGAAGGATTAAAATTCACATTGGATTCCTTGTTTTCTTGTGCATTTTGATTTGTTATGGTACTGTTATGTATCAGAAGTCACGGTGCTTTTTTTTTTGATAGCAAGATTGAATGAGATGTTTAGCATTCATTTTTATATGAATTACATTAATTCCTTCAAATATGTTAGAAGTAAAAGTAAAAATAATTATTTATTACATATGAATGATGATGTATGTATGGGCCTTTAACTGTTTGAAATTAAATTATAATTCTCACAGTTGTCTGTTACATCTGGATGAAAAGGAATGATAAAATCCAGCATTATTAGTTTAATAGAGCAGTGCAAGCCCTGCATGCCCTCTGCTGGAAGTGATCCCTCACAGGATAACGTGGAGCAGCTTCTGGCAGTGCTCAATGTCTGACCTGCAGACAGACACACTCACCTTGGATGTACTTACTTACTCATTAAGTTCTGTGTCTCCACAGCAGGTTGTTAACCCAGTAGGAAGGAAAGCTCCTCCAGTGCATTATTTTCCTCACACTTTTCATTACAGTTTGAACTCTTTCAACTTCCTTCTTGACTTATTAACCTTGTTGCTCCATTGCAATAAAAAGAAAATAAGTTCTATGTTGTGTAGAATTATTCAATGATAACACATTACTGACACATGTTTTATACATAAAATTTTGCTCTGCTTTTAAGGAAGTTTGCAGGTCCGATACAAGCTGAGTAAGGATGGGCTCCTCATTTTCACCATTGACTCTGGAAATTTTGCCAACCGAGAGCTGCACCATGTGAAGATCAACAGGGAAGGCAGAGAGCTCGTCATTCAGGTATGCCATGGCTTATGCTGAGTGCTAGATAATACTTCAGGCCACAAACACTGGCACAGGTCATCCAGAGAAGTTGTGGATGGAGACATCTCTGGAAGTGTTCAAGGCCAGGTTGGATGGGATTCTGAACAATCTGGTCTGTTGGAAGGTGTCCCTGTCCACAGCAAGAGGGTTGGAACAAGATGATCTTTAAGGTCCCTTCCAACCCAAGCCATTGTACAATTCTATGAATTCTGGGAATCAGACTCCCTGATTTCAATGCCTGATCACCTGCAGGAGGCAAAGGTTTCACACTGATCCAGCAGCACAACAGCCCTGTAGCTTCAAGCAAAACTCCATCTGGACCCTATTCAAAGAGTGCCCAACAGTGCTGTTTTCCATTGAGGGATCCTTCCCTTGCTTCTGGCAATTTGTGAATTAGGAAACACCTTTGACCAGTTCATCTGGACCATTGGAGTGGTTCTGGGGCTTAGGACTATCTATGTGATCTGTAGTCTCCATTGAAACACACAGTATGGATCATGAAAAACCTGTGAAAGGGAGAAAAGGAGCTGAGGAATTTAATTTCAGTTAGGGTGTGTTTCCCAAGGGAGAATGTGACCCCAGCTGCCTTATCCTCTCACAGAAAAGGAGAAGCTCAGGGAGTGCAGGATGCAGTCACCAGGTACACGACAGTGCCCCATCCCAGAAAGTAGAAGCAAGCCGTACTGAGTGTGACAACCTCATGAGAGACAAAACCCCTCCTCTGCCTTGTTTCCCTGCATTACCTGTTTTTCCAAGACAGGGAGAAGAGGACCATCTTACTGCTCCTTCTGCTTTTCTTCTAAGGCTAATTATAGCAGTTCATATTGTAAAACAGGTTGGTTAGATCTGGGCAAAAATCATTTAACAGGGAAGGGTGGCACAGTCTATAGACAGGTTGTATCTTAAGAAATAGAATGAGAAGAAGACAGAAACACGCAGCACTGCATTTTTTTTTCCTCTACAGTTTCCATCTCTGGGTGGTAAAATAACACATCACACAACTATGGTGGGTAGGCCTCATTATCTAAGAGAAGGGTTATGCTAAAAGCCAGGGTTTTCCTCAAGTGCCAGTCTTCTATTGTCTGCTGCTCTGTGGTTTGCTTCTGTGCAGAACTAATTCTTCACAATACATTTCTAGAGTGGCCTCCTTTGAGTGTATTTTGAAGTGACTAGACATGGATTTTGGGAAGCAGGGGGATTTCAGGGTCAAACATTTTAAGCTTTTCTGCAGGGGAAGTTTCTTCAAAGTCCTTTATATGACTATTCTGGTATACCTTTCAGCTTCTCATGCTAAAATCAAAGCACATTCACTTTGCTATCTTTAGAAACTGAATCACGCTTGGGGGCAGAATTAACTGATTTGCAGTTGAAAACGTTCCCAGAAGTTTGCAGTACAATGAGATCTAGGGGTGTCCACTTGCTGTTGTACTGAAGTAATTTTATTGACCTCTTCCAGGTTGATCAAGTTCTCAAACTCAAACACAACTTTTCCGAGATTGATTTTAAGGCCATTAAGTCGCTCACCTTGGGCAAGGTCACAGGTAGGTTCTACTAAGAATATTCCTGATTCGTGAGTTGTTATAGTGCTGGAATTAGCCTGTGCCGTGTGTTGGGTTTTTGATAGAATTGGGGGCTTATTTGGATGGTTTTGTTATAAGAGTTGGCCTGATCATTCTAGTTCTCCAATCTATATATATCTCTTCAATGCAAAACTTTGGCAGCTTTACTTGTTTGCACCAACAGCAATATTAAGTACTCCCGTTGCTCCCTCCAGTAAAGTGATTTGTACAACCTCTGTGGCTGCACAGGGCAGCATCTTAGCCTAATGATACCATTTTGCTGACTACAGCTTGCTCCTCTCCAGCCATTTCTGTTTCCTAATGATAAGAACAGCACAATGAGCCTTCATCCTCTCTAGCCTTTTTTCACTGACAGTCTTTTTCCATTTGAGTTCTGCAAGAAATATTGCATATAGCACTTAGGCCACAATTCTACATGTTCCGTACATGAACCGTCTTGATCTTTACTCCTCCACACTACGAAGCCGTTACAAGACCAAGAAAACCCTGCCTGAAATTTGGAAAATAGAACTCCTCTTTTTCACTGTCAAGTATGTCATATTCCTTTATATAAGTCATGTTCTTTCCCAGTAAGATTCTAAATGCTTCCTTCCTTTGCAGACATTTCAGTCCTTTCTTCAAATTGGACCTCCATATCAAGCCTGACATCTGTCTCACCATTGCAATTTTATATGTTTCATTATTAGCACATGAGGCCTGTGGGACTGGCAGCTAGACAGAAGCTATAGACATCCTGTAGTGTCTGCCTGTGCAATGTAACTGTATAGAATGATAATAGTGCATTCTGCATCACGTTTTATTAAGTAGATTAACAGCAGGACCTGATTATCGCCTTAGTTGTATATAATGGTTTGGTTTTTTTTCAGAATGCAGCTGTCTTCCAAGCTTTTGTAGGCAGCTTTAGGCACCTGACAGTTTTCAGCCCAATTCAGAGCTAAGCTAAAATTCTCATTTTGTCAACCGTCAGCTGTAGTGCTGAAAATCTAAAAGAACATTACTCATCCTGACCTCTACCTAGAACTTCAGCTATAGACACCAAATCATTAAAGCAAGGATTTTCTAACCATAAAGATGGAAGGTAGCACAAAGACCTTCCAAAATGTAGCCAGCAAGCTGACATGGTGCAGTTCAGAATTATGGAGAGAAGCTAGATTTAGTCACAAAAATATGATTAACTTCACAAGTGTAAATTGCTGCAATGCCAGAAAGCCCAGGTGTATCTCCAAAGGTCAGGCATTCAGTTCCACTGAGCACCACTGACTTTTCTACTTCTTTTATTTCTCACTTGCCCCAAAGTTTATTGGGATTTTGTTTTAGCAATAGCAATAGTTCATATTCTGTAATGATACTAAAGCCATAAACTTGGCTGTCCAGTTGGTGAAAGATATTATTGCTGTTCTGGAAATAACAAAATGCATCCCAGCAAGTCACTTTAATTCCAGCCTAATCCTAGTTCCAGTTTCTTCTTCATATGCTAACTGAATTTCGACAAACTTTTTCTTCTATACCAGGATTTAATTTTCCAGGCTTTATCCCCTCAGCTGTAGCTATGCTGAGTCCTTGTGCCTTCACAAAATCACGGATGTTCCTCAGTCTTCTCTCTCCAGGATAACCAGTCCCAGCTCTGTCAATCCTCTCTTCATAGGAGAGATGCTCCAGTCCCTAAATCACCTTTGCAGCCCTTCACTGCACTCACTCCAGTAAGTCCATGTTTTTCTCCCACTGGGAAGCTGTCTTTCTCTGCAAAGCTGCTTTCCAGCTGGCCAGCCCCAACCAGTGCTGGTGGATGGGGTTCTTTCTAACCCAAGTGCAGATCTTTACATTTCCCTTGTTGAACTTCAGTGTTCTTGTTTTCTCATTCCTCCAGCTTGTCAGTGTCCCTCTGAATGGTGACACAACCATCTGGTCTTCCAACTGCTCTTCACAATTTTATATCTTCTCCAACTTCACTCAGGTTACACTCTATTCCATGATGGAAAAAGCAAAACCAAACCAAAGAAATTCCTACTGCTGCAGTGTTAAGACTAGTGCTTTGTTGTACAAAGAGGAAAGCTGGACATTGTCATTTTGGGAACGTAGAATTTACATAAATATGTTGAATCATCATTTATACTGTTGTATGGGTCAAAATGTTGACTATAGCTTCTTTTAATGATGGCTCACCAGGTGAATATGGGTGACTTGAACCAATATCTGCCAAGTTCTTCCTTCTCACTGCTCATGTCCTGAGCAAAGCATAAACTGCCAGAGGCATGGATGCTTTGGAGTAGAGCTAGACATCCTGTAGTGTTTCTTTTGGATGCCACCTAAAGGCATTCATTAGGAAATTTAAGTGTCTACTGAAAGAGAAGCATGTGAAAAACGCTCTGTTCTATATGTCCTACATATACCTGCTGTAATCTTCCGAAAATCTGTCTCTCTTCTTTCCTGTCACACCACTGCTCATTTGTCTGCTCTAACAGCCTGATCCTGGCTGCCTAATCAGATGATTTTACCACCTTCTTTCTTGACTCCACCATTAATTTTCCACTGACTGGGATATCTCAAAGAGGTCTTCCAGCAGGACATCATAAAAGCTTGAAACTTCTTCCTCACCAGATTTTCTTATGATGCCCATTTTAGCACAGCTGGAACTTTTATAAAGAGCACTTTTATACAACGATCAGTTTTTAAATAATAGTGTTTCCCCTGCTTCTAATCCCCTCACCCCAGCCCCATTACACTTTTTTAGGTACTTACACTCTAATAATTTTTTCTTCTTTTCAAATGGGCTATATTTTTTCCAATGGCTGCCTTACACCTAGCTCTGAATTCTGGGTAAAAACCCCTTCTGTTTAAAGCAGAGGAGTCTCACCTGGAATTCAAAACATAGGGACACTCACTCTGCCACAGACTACTTGAATGACCTTGGGTAAGCCATTTATGTGCAGATATAAAGGTAAGCAGGCATTTTATTCCCACTGGAACCAGTCTGAGCTTTACTATCTCCCTTCTCTATCAGTAAAGCATAGATAATAGAACAGCCCTGCATCAGAGGGGTGCTGGGAGGATAAAAGCGTTAAAGGCTGTGAGCTCTTCAGATACACAGTAATGGGACCATATAGCTGCCTTAGAAAGATCAATCTAAATATAAGTGTGGCTTTGAAGACAAGGGAGTAAAAGGAAGCATCATTCAAGTAGCCAGCAGACGTCTGTTGAATTCATCCTCACAGTACCCAACAGCAATAGAAAAATATTATTATCCTGTAGTTTGTTGTCATTTTTACTTCACAAATATAGAGTCAGGACACAAAAGGACCTATCCAAAGCTCATCAGTATCAATGGGAGTTTTTCCATGGACTTTAGTGAGTACTGGATTCAGGCCCCAAGTGGGTCATGCAGTTTATGGCAAAGCCTCAGTGAAATCTCAACCAGAGTCCCAGTTCATTTACTTTAAGTGCTCCTTGCAGAGATCATACTGCTGTATTTAACCACAGGAACATTGTGACCTAACTGTGAGGCTGGCTCTGCTTTGAACAAGGGATTGAACTGCATGACCTTCCGAGGTGTCTTTCAACTTAAATTAGGTTGTAATTCTATGATCTCAGAGACATATTTGCATGTGTGTAGTTGTTGTCTACAAAAAGCTGCTATCCCAGTGGAAAATATAATTTATTTGTTTGCAGGTTTACCTTAATGAATCCTTGAAAACTTCATACTGTGCCCCAATGTGTCTAAATTTTTCACCATTATTGTCCCTGGGAAAAATAATCCGATGCAGAGAAGTGAATTTTATTGTCTGTGTATTTCCTTCTGAGCAATTTAATACAGTAGCTGTGTAGGGATACCGGAGTAAAAGGGTAGCACTGAAAGGATTCCAGAGGATTTTGAAGAAAAAGGTTGCAAATATTTCTTTAGAAGCTATTAGTGTTGAGCTAATTTATTTGTGTCTTCAAAGTGATCAATTAGCAGACCTTCCCACACTGGTAGCATAAAAGATTGTGTATTCTAGCACAGGAACATGATATCTTTTATCTCTAAAAGCCTGAGCTGAAACACACTCAAGTTTCTACTGAGTCATTCAGCTTTGATTTAAAGTGTACGTAAAAGAAAGTTTATCTGGAAAGTAATTTTATTAAAATCATTATGTAGGTGCAGTACAATTCTTATGATTTCTACAATAGCTTTTCTTATTAAAAGTTCATGAGGAGAAAATGGAATCTATACACTGAAGAGATCACAGAGCAATTCATCCAAGAATATTACATAGGGGTAGATAATAATGGGATAATTAAATCACAAGGGGTAAGTTGTCATTAACTCTGAAATACAAGAGTCTTAAAGAAGTACCTCCTTTTAGAGTTTCTATGAAAAATGCTTAAGTCCTTTTTTTTTTTTTTTTTTTTTTTGGAAAAACATTCCCATTTTTAAGCTCACCAGATCACAATTTTCAGTTTAGACAATACAACAATGGCTGCAAAAGATATTGGCTGGACTCTTCTGGTCACTGCAAAGCTCATTTCTTTGCTTCAGACTCTTCTTGCCCTAAATACCTATTTCTTAGACAGACCATATTGTGAGCAAAGATCTCTTAGGTGCATTTTAGGATGCCTTTAAAAGTCATTGGTTTTCTTCCTAGTAGCCTAGTAAAGTGTTAAGGAAAATTGAAATTACTGTAGAATATAAAAGAGGAGAGGCTTTTGGGAGCAAGATGGCAAGCACTTAAAATAAGCAAAGGTTGGCTATCCCAGGCACTCCAAGCAATCCAAGGTTTAAGCTAATAATGCCATCACGTCTCTATCGGAAAGAGACCAAATCTATTCCAGCTTTTTCCCCAGCAAGGTCATTTACCATATGATTGTAACACCATGCTTAAATACCTGTTTTCTTAATTGCAGTGCTGCCAAAATAAGTGTCCAAGGTCATCTGCTTCTACCCAGAAATTTTATTTTTAGACTGAATTCTTGCTACTTGAGTTGATTTTAGCTGTCTGCTTTTGGGAAGAGCATATATTCTTTTGCACATCATCTCTCCATCTTCTTGCACACTTTCTTCTTTTTATAAATTATGTTTTCAGCCCATGCAGAATCATGTAGGACTGGTTGTGTTGTGACAGATTAGGATTCAAATGTCAAATATGACATGTAACAAATTTCAAGCAGTGCCTCATTTTTCAATGATAAACTGTCTTTGAGAAAACATAAGAAATGCATGTGTGAAATTATCTCTGCAAAGCCTAATGAAACAAAAATCCTTAAATGTTCCACTTGGCACAAAATGTTCAATTGCAACAAAGCAAATCCAGGCTCATTGTGCTGGTTTGGGCATTCTGTTCATTCCTGGGAAGACTCATAAGAAGTGCCTTTACTTTGTTCTTGCTGTCCCTTGCTTTTTCAGAAGTGCTTTGGAGGGGCATTGAATATCTGAAGCCTGTCCCCTGTTCAAATTCATCCTTTCGTTAAGCAAGAGTCAAACTGGTTGAGCTCAGTTGTTACATAGCCAGGAAAAATAACTGTGGTTTTGACTCTGCTGTCTTTGTGGCAGACACACCAGGAAATGAGATTATTCCAAAGTTATATTTTTGGGTTCCAGATACCCAAGATATGCTTTCTGCCCTTTCTAAATGAATGATTAATGTCAGCAGTGTTTACTGAGATTGTTGATGGACACAGCAGCACCTTTTTCAAGGTACCTGCACAGCACCTTGTAGTCAGCTCTTCTGAGACAGGTGCAGTGTGTGGACACTACAAGTGTCTTTTACCTCAAGGTCAGGAGTTCAAATCTGGTGACAATGTCCAAGAAGTAATCTTGCCAGTCCTGTTCAGCACCTTGGCAAAATGAGGTGATGGATACACTTTAACTCCCACAGAATCCTATTTCTATTTCTCAGACTTAAAAAAAAAAACCAACAACCAGGGCTTCAGCATACAGAGTAAATTCCCCTTTGTGCTGTGATTCACGTAGATTAATTAATTAATTAGGACATAGACTTTTAAAACAGGTTATGTCTGCTTTCACTGATGTTAAAAAATATTTCAGCTAAGGAAATCTGTAATGGTCCTTCCTGGATGTAAGTGAGCACAGAAGTAAACTTTGGGCTCAGGTTTAAGTTTCTGAGTGGCATGAAATTAATGTTTATAAAGAAAGAACAAAAATATATTGAATAATGTTTATGGTCCTGTTTTACACAATGATACCTTTAGAAAGAGGGTATTTTATCCACTCTCCCTGCACAAAAAAAACACTTTTGATTTTTCTTTGATTCCAGTTACCTGTCCTACTTTTTATCATATAATGTGTCAATTTGCTGTTTCATTACTGAGCAGATTAATGCTTGGTCCTAGAGAATTCTCATGGAATTCTAGTCATGATGAAAATTAATTTCCCATTACTGAGATATGAAGAGTTAAAGTTGCTTTATCTAAGATCTTCAAACAAATGTGTTGTATGTGGCAGAGGTGTATAATCAAACAGCAGTGGAACAGGATGTCTGATTTTGTGAATAGGAATAAATCAACATATAAGTTATGTTGATAAAATCCATAAAGTTTAAAAAATACAACCACATGTTAGACTTAATCCTCATTATCATGGAAAGACATTGCAAATACATGGAAAACCAACATAAAGCTTGCTGAGCTGTGACATTGCAGACAGCTTCCAGGGATCAGCTACAGGACCCAACAAGAAGCCAGGCCAGCTTACGCACAATTCAGCAGATGAAGCTTAAAAATTGCTTCCTAAATGTAGGAGTAAACTTAATTTGTGGAGAATGAGCAGTTTAATTACTAAAAGCTGAAAAATATTGCCTTCTTATTCTCCGTGTAGGAATTTGCCAAAATAACTCATTCTCCAGTACTGGGAACAGAAATGCAATGCTAAAATGTCAGAAGATCAAACCAAGCCAGCAGCAGCAATTCAGTGTGATTTTCCAGGCCAGTGAAATGCATGGAAAGATTCACAGCATTGCCAGGTCAGAGGAAGGCCACTGAAGTTTCTTATGACCTTGACTGCAGCACAGACCATAGAACTTCACTGAGTTGCTTCTCTCACTGAGCGCTGTGTCATGGAGTGAAAATACCTTTTGGAAAAACATTTTATTGTGATGCAAAAACTCCAAAGGACAGAGTGTCCTTTAATAAGCCTTTCATAGAGTTAACTGTGTCATAATCACAGATTTACCTTATCCTCTTAAGAATTCAGAGGGCAGCACAAGTCATTCACATCCAAGTTGTGCACCTTTCTTGTTGAGAACACTGAAAACTCCCCTTTCTGACAGACATTAGGCACACACCTAAATCTGTATAATAACGCAAACTGTATCAGTGCACATGGAATTTTTACCAGAGGACTCTGGGGTTGTTTTTGGTTTGTTCTTTGATTTGTTTTTTTTTTCTAAATTTCAAAGTCTTTCAACAACAAATCTCTGAGTTGTCATTCATGCAAAGCTTACTTTGACAAAGGACTCACGGAACTGGCCCTTCGTGTAACTTTTAAAAATGCCTGCAAAATACTGAATCTTGGATTTTTTAACTACTGTACCATGAAAAAGGAATGCATTATTTCTTAGGCTTTACCTTTCGCATACTGGGGCAGAACAGAGCAGCTTAGATTGCCTGGTGTATAAAAGATACCAACAAATGCACCTTTTGTGTCAGAGCTAAGAAAACAATAAAGGCTGAGAGTAGGAATGTTTACAAAGGGTTTTGTAAATTCAACAAAGATGGCAAATACCGTAAATCAGTCTTTTAGTATATATAAACCTTCTTGCTGGAACTTGGAAGCAATTCTTTGTCTGTTTTATAACATCTCAGCCGAAATCTCATTAAAAACCTGAATGCAGTCAATTCCTACACACTTTGAGAAGAGCGTATGTGAAGTGCTGCAATATTGCAGGTTTTCCAGTGGCAAAGCCTCACTGTTTCCCTTCCCTTCTTGCAGCCCAGAGGCTGTCCCCCTGACAGCTCTGCAAACTGAGCATTTCTCCTGTCAGATCCCTGGGAGAGCAAGCTCATACTGTACCTTGCTTTGCTGAGAAACAGCCACACTCTTCCATGTTATACTTCCACAAAGACACTCAGACATAATTAGAAATCTTTCTCGGCTAATTCCCTCTGGCTGCACGGCATAACAGGCACAGATCTTGAGCACAAAAATAATGTGTGATTTGGGCTGGCTTTGAGATTTCTCTGCATTTTCTTATAAAAAAAAAAAAGAAGTTTATCTAATTAAAACAGCAATGTCAGCTTTGAGAGAAGGTTTGGGTTTTTTCCTAACCTAATCACTTGTAACATCACTGTATTTGAATGATAATGGAAAAATTGGACCTTATTTTAAAATTTAGCATGTTATTCTTTCAAGATTTGAAAACAAACCTGAAAAACTAGGAATCCTTATTTCCCAATGTCATTGGAAGTATTCCCAAAACTTTCAATGCTAGAAGGTTGGTTTTTTTTCATTAGCAGGTATTTTTTAAGACTTTGAATAAGTTTTGATAGTGTATCTGTTTGCATTTGTAGGCTTTTTTCTTGTTTGATTGACCTAGCTATAAAGCGCATCATGACTGAGACCTCTGAGCAGCATGAATTTCATTTTCTGGAAAGTAAATAAATGTGAGTTTGGAGAAAATAGAAGATGGCTTCACTGTCCTTCCATGACTTTCCCAAACAGTCTTTGATATTAAAACATTTTGGAACTAAACTTTTTACTGTGAAAGTGGTGAGGCATTGGAACAGGCTGCCCAGAGAAGTTGTGGGTTCTCATCCCTGGAAGTGTTCAAAGCCAGCTTGGGTAGGGCCCTGAGCAACCAGGTCTAGTGAGAGGTGTCCCTGCCCATGGCAGGGAGTTGGAACGAGGTGATCTTTGAGGTGCCTTCCAAACCAAACCACTCTATGATTAAATTTAAAGAACCTTTGCCTTTGATTTGCTTTCTCTTTGTGAAATTGCCAGTGGATAAGTTATTTGTACTCTTTTATCTTCAGTCTGGAAAATAACACAGAGACACTTGATTTTGATTTAGATAAGAAGAGGTATAGTTTTACTCTTTATTAGTGAAATGGGGCTGGTAGAGTGAGAGTCTGAGTCATAACTAGGAAGATTCCCAGGAATTCTGATAGTAAAATGTAGTAACATTGAATAGGTGCTTCAGAAAAGTTAAATAATAAACTCTTGCAGAAGGGTAGGAAGCTGAGGTAGCAAGCCATTCAGTGAGAGGCCACACAAAGCATTGTATGACGAGAGCAGAGTCTTTCATTCATAGAGTGGAGGACGCAGAATGCCTTGAAGGTGTGGTCCATATCTGTGCAACTGATGCTATTAACAAATGCAAAAGAAAAGCTAAGGAGTATCAGCCTCAGAATTCTATGGTATTTAGCGTTGCTATTTTACTTAGTATTATTATTATTATTGTTGCTGTTATTATTATTGTTATTGTCGTGGTTAATAGATATGATGTGCTAGATATTGTCCATCAGTTGAGAAAATGGATGAGGAAAAAAGTGCAGTGCAGGCTCTAATGTCCAAGACAACTTAATTCAAGGTCAGTAGCATTATAGAGGAAGGACTAGGATTGGAAACCTCATGGGTCAGGCCAGGGAGAACTTGTAGGCTGCTGAAGGAGAACCTGAGCAGTTGAAATTGGGTAATAGATATAAAAGGGGTGTGTAAGGCAAAATAGGATTCATTTTCTTAATGCCCCCCTAAAACAGTCAATTGCCAGAGTGTTCTTCTGTTGTACTGCAGACAGTCTGTCACTGGACCCTGAAGTCTCAAAGGCAAATGCCTATGGTTTCACTGGCTGCCTGTCCTCTGTTCAGTACAACCACATCGCTCCCCTGAAAGCTGCCTTACGCCATCCCAGCGTTGCTCCCGTGACTGTCAAAGGCTCCTTGACTGAATCCAGCTGTGCATCCATAATGGAAGCTGACGTGAACACAGCGACCACAACATATTCCTCATCAGGTATGTCCTGCTGGGAGGGGTTGGGGAGTTTAAAGGATACTGTAGCGTGAGGTTTCCTTCCTTTGTGCTGTAATGCAATTGTGACAGTACGAACAGTGGAACTGGGAAGTTGCCTTTTCTCTCAGAATCAGGAGTCTTGAGGATGGACATCAGGATTAGTCAAGTGTCGCTGTTGAGCGGATGTCAAACAAAGAGAACTCGAGAGGTTAAGTGGCAAAAGAGGTTAATTTATTTATTAAATTCAGCTTTTATATACAAAATGGACTCTCACTTGATTGGCCATTAGCTGTACGCCCCTCGCAGCTAATTGGCCACCTGGGTCCATGAGAAAGGAACACCTTTATCTCAGTTTTATATAAACAAATAGATTCTTTCTCACGAGAAAGAGGTTTCTGTGCTGTCACAGTCAAGACCCCTTTAAACGTCATTGTTCTGAAACAGTGTTTTCAGACTGGATTGCCTAAAACATGCCTAGAACAAACAAAAAAGTCCAAAAGCTGTAGTGGAAAAGCATTGAAAGTTTGGTTATGCACCTGATTCGTCATTCCTGTCCACTCCAGATAACTCAGGTGCTGCAGATCTCACAGGAGAACATAAATGTTACACAGATTCTGTATCCCAGTGGTGATGAAGCAATAGAAGTCATACAAAAAACAAGTCAAATTTGTTCCCACACTATCAGAAATGAGTAAAAACTTGTGTACAAACCCCTTGGCATGTGTGACTTGCACTGAATGCTTGTACTTCATTCTCTTAGACTAAAAAGAGGGAGTACTATTTGAGCAGTACCAGCAAGATGGTACCAATTGTTTGTATATCTTTTGCAATCCTGAAGCTGTCCTCTGGGAATCTGAAGTATTTTGCATATGTGAATTTGTATGCAGAGGAGAAAACTTGGAGCAGCTGGGAAGTGTTGTCACCATGAACAGGGACAATCAAGTTGCTGATTTAGTCACTGGTGGATGTGGCAGAATTCTTAATGACCAGAAAGGGGTACAAATTAAGGGCTGTTTTTTGCCCCTTGACCTATGAAGGTACTTTCTCTTTTTTGATAGCTAATAAAACTCTGGCTTAGATCATAATACAATTCCTGTGGCATTTGTACTTGCATCAAATCCCCGTTTCCTGCAGCTTCTGCCTAAGACATTCAGCAGAAAACAAATGATGCTATTAGCATTCTGCATAGGGAAAAAGGCTGCTGATTACTCTGGAGAGCGGCTGCCAGTGTGCATGTGCTTCTTCCCAGCCCCCCACTTCCTTCTCACTGCCTGGAGTTGTCTGTGGTATCTGCTCTGACGCACAGAGAAGTGTGTCTTGTGAGTCCTGAATGGGCAATGATACTGAAAATATGAACTCTTCGCCCTGTGATCTGTCACCTCGATGATCTAATTCTTCCAAGGAGTTTAGAATGCAGTAAAACCTGAGGCTCAGAACTTCAGGACAGAACACAGAGCAGAGTGTAGCATTTGAACTTAAATATTTAAAGCATACAATCAGCTGTACTCTATTGTCAAGGTTAAGCACTGTTGCATCAGAAATGCAGAATTATTATAAAAACTCATGCCTGTCTTTGCCACTCGGTGCTCTAAAATATGATTTCCTCTCAATGTGATGAATTGTCTGACATTCCAGTCTCACTATTCACACTGGATTTGATTAAAGTCAGAATAAGATCTGTAGAACAAGTGAATTCTGAAGACTTCATGTCTTTATATGCTAAAGTAAGAGCACTGGGCGGTTGATTCTTGCTAAAAAAAAATTCCAATTTGTAGCAAATTATAATTTCTATAGATGTACTTGAGCATTACATTAATACATGGAAAGGACACATTTTAAGAAATAAAAAGAAAACAGAGTCAAGGATTAACTTTCAGATTTAGTGCTCATATCTCAATTCATCATTTCCCAATTTCTCATTATTGAGTGTCTGAGAAGAAAAATAGAACTTCAAAGGAGGCTGTGCATGTCTGTGTGGATATTCTAATGTACAGATACAACAAAAAAGCCCACTAGGAAAACTCTTTAAATGTGTGAAAAAAGCTTTCTATATTTGTAACTTGAAAACAATTGAAGCTGTTTCCTTCAGAAAAGAACACTTGTGTTCAAAAAAGTTTCCTCACAGACAGATATGGAATAAAATCCATTCACACAGCTTTCTGAAGACACTTCTTCTGATTAGGAAACACAAAATGAGAGGTGACTTGCTGTGGTTTTGATATTTAACAAAGATCTGCAGATCACCTTCTTCCTCGCTGAGGCACATGTAAAGATTTTGTTATTCTGAACTCTGTATTGATGGTATAGAGATAATGGACTTTTACTGTGGTATTTTTTCTAAATATTAAAATACTGCAAAACTTAGAAGATTCAGCTGCATTAATGATGGAGTCTTGAGCTGCCTGTCTTCTTCAGCTGAGAGCAGCTCTTCAAGCATTTAAAGTAAAAAATGTCAAATACTTTCATAAGTCAGGAACTACACGGAAAAAATTTGCTTCTGAAAGGAGCCTTAAACAGTGAAGTCCCTGTCTCACTGTGCTAATTGTGCTGGACCTGGTACTTCCAAAGAAGCTCTAACTGGCTAGGGATGTGCCAGGACAGCCTTGGCTGTAGCAACGATGAGATGGTGAAGCTGAGGATCCTCAGAGGAAGGAAAAAAGGCAGAAATACATGACTGCAACCTTTGACCATCTCATGGACCTGCTTGGAAGAATCTCACAGGATACAGACCTGGTGAGGAGAACGGCATTGAGGCCCAGAGAAGTTGTAAAGTCTTCATCCTTGGACATATTCAAAACCCAAATGGATACAGCTCTGAAAAACTTGCTCTAATAACTCAGATTTGAGTAGGGATTTGGACTAGATGGTTTCTAGGGGCCTTTTGACCTTAGCAGGGCTTCCAACCTCAGTGAATCAAGCTGTAATGCCAACAGTTTTATCTAAAAGAAAGAGGATGTCCTGTTAAGGTTTCATATGAGACTCAATATTGCTTTTCCTGGACTTAGAGTTTATTGTGTTCCCACTGGAGATGGCTTTGCTATTACAGGCCATCTGCTGCATTGTAACAAACCCTCCTCTCCTTGTATCCTGATTTTATTTCTCAGGCAAAATATAGTTCTTGGGGATTGTGGCTGTTGGCCTCCATTCTGAAACTGATCTTCAACATTTGTTCTGGTTTCTTCTCAGTGCTTAAATTCTGGTAACAGTAGCCAAAAAACAGTGGAGTGCTGGTTGCATTAAGTATCAAATCTTAAATAATCTTTTAGGCACAAATAACATGTTATACAATTTTTAAGGTAAAAATCGAATTTCATACTTTTTCATGCATAGTTAATAATTTTTCATTACTCTTTTTGACTAGTACCATGCATTGGATACCAGCTGCAATTTTTTTTCTCTAGTACAAGAGGACTGTTGTAGCACAGATGTTAAATTTTAATTGTCACTGAATTCACTGGCTTCAGCTGAATGAGGGATGGGGTAAAAAATATCTCACCAAACTTCCATTATCCAGAAAGTTAACTCATCTTGACTCTGAAATAATGATTGCTGTCCTCTTCTAATTTGTGGAAAGAAATAGGTGAGTCACACTGTCAATCTTTGACAGCCATCTTAGGGTATAAAAAAATTGTAGATTCTTCTCTTATTGACTAAATTAAAAAAAAAAAAAAAACCAAATTACTAGTTTTGATTTATATAACTAACTCTTATATACTGAAAAATAAATTGAGATGAATCTACCCATGATGTACAAAATTATTACCAACTGTGATCTAATTTTAAATTTGGCCCTATTTTGAGCTTATTCTTAGAGGCCTGAGATTAGGCTAAATAACCACCAGGTTTCATTTCCAAGCTAACCTTTTCTGTGATGCATTCTATATTTGTGTGTAAAAATAATCTTTTATTCCCATTCCAGTCCCACAAATGTGGTAGATGAGATGAAGCATTGCCATGACTACTTGTTTCTTGGGTATGTCACTGTGCACACAATAACCAGGCAAGGGGGCTCTCATAAATAGGTCTCAAGCTGAGGATTCAAATCTGTGATTGGTGATTACCATTCATGTGGTAATGGGTGTATTGGAGGTGTTCAGATGGCCCCAGAAGTCCCTTTTGTGGCTGTAGATCAGTCAAGGGACTGCATCTGTGAGGAACCCTGACTTTTCAGTATGGGTGTGATTGAACAGAAATCGTTCCACTCCTAAAAATTGCAAGTAGAGCTGGATTTTTTAAAACATCAAAGCCTCTTTGAGGCTCATGTCTTCACACCTCTTTGGGGCTGGTATCAGTGATGTAGATAATAAGGAAAAAGTGTCCCCTTTAAGAACCTAAGTAGCCCAAACCCACCATCATTGCAATTCAGGGTGTCTCGATGCACAAACATGAAATTGCTGGTTTTTTCAATAAAAAACATCTTCCTCAGCAATGGCATGCCAAAAGAGGGCTGAGTCAGTTACTAAGGTGAGGATGTTCAGCTACAATAAAACTTGCAACACCAAATTTCTCAGTTGGGTTTCCACCGCTTGCACCAGGAAGATCAGTCTGTCAGAGCAATACATAATACATAGCAGAGACAGTGATCCCTGACTCCCTCCCTGCGTACATTCTCTGTGTGATAGCCTGGAGGCTTGTAAAGGAGAGACACACCATTATGAATCCCTTCAAAGCAGAGGGTAAGCTGAAGAGAAAAGAAAAATGTGAAGGTGCAAAAAAGCTGAATTCAGCTAGCAGTAGAAAACATGGCATTTTCTGAAACATGCTGGACTAAAAAGTAAGTCCGCTGTTGTAACTCCACTGACATCAGGAAGGCCTTGACCTCTCAGATTTGGATCTGAGTTTGAAACATCTTGTCAACTATTTGACTCAGTGTTTCTACAACAGTCACTTAGAGTACAAGAGAGCTCAAACATCAAGGAACCTTTAATATAAGAGTTAATTTCTGATCCCTCTCTGTTTTGGATCCAATTTGACCACTGCACTTCTGTAAGAGACAAAAACATCCCTTCCAAGAAGCTGCCCCAAGCAGAGATTGCTTCTCTTCGTGGGATTGAATTCAAGTTGTAGATCTCATCTACAAACATAGGTCAGGTCTAATCTGCCTAGCATCCCCATCCTTTGGCTTCTTTCTGATACCATTTCTTAGGTAACAACAAAAAAGATAATAATACATCTCTGACTGAGAGAAGTTCCCAATAGGCTGTTTAGTTGAAATGTCTCTCTGATTCTTCTGATGAACCGAAACAACACTTTCAGATGTTAGTGTGAGCCTCTCTGTTTCCTTTTAAATATACCCGTCATAGAATTTGCTCCTGAAGGTGTAGAAGAAAATTGTTCTGCAAACTCACTTTATTTTTCAGACCCTTCTGGTTCAGTTCTCCAATCCCCCGAATCACATCTTTTGAAAACGTATTAGAATTCACGAGAGAAAGAGGACACTTTTGTCAGAAAATGAACAGTTGATACAGAAAATAACTTCTCTTTTGTTTAACCTACTGCAGATCCTTTTGGGAAGATGGATGAAAGAGAACCTCTCACCAATGCCGTCAGAAGCGATTCAGCTGTGATTGGAGGTAACTTCATTTTTGAAGACTGCAGTCAAAAAATAATTCTGTCAAGGCAAACATCTAGGAGACTTTAAATCTGGCCTCCATGAAATCTGTTCCAAGGGGTTTTTTTATACTTTGATGCAGGTCTACTATCTTCTCTGTTCATTAGCCCATATCTGTGTCAAGCTACCTAGGTAGGCAACTGCATTATGGATTATTGTGGTCACACATGAATCTTCAGGAACCTGAGTCTTCTAAAATATAACCAAACTCTGTCTGTCTGCCTGCTGGGGCAGGCGATCTGCGCAAGATGATATCCGGAGGTTCCAGGCTGTTCTCTGATTCCATGTGAGTCTGTGTTCTAAGAACCAGCTAGCTAGTAGTAGTTTTACACACCACCCTGGTGAATATGTTACAGAATATTCACATATCTCGTGTTTCCTGAGGTCTCTCTTTGTAATCTGGTGGTGTAGTGGAACTCACGAGGTCATATGGGAGTATTTATATACTGGGGAACATTGTCCTCATAATTTCATGTATGGTTTTAATTTTCCTTTAACGGCCTAGAAGACAATTTATCTCTGTTTATTTTATAGGATGCCCTGCAGTGAGCTGTGTTTGATAATATCTAGAAGCTATAAACCAAAGCGTACAAGGCTCATGCAAGAGCCCAGAGATAACACAGAAGAAAATACAACAGAGCAGGAATTTGTATGAGCATACAGATCTAGTGTTTTAAAAGCAAACACACTGAAACAACTTTACTTCCAATGAACACAGAATCTGACAGAAATTAGGTCAATCACATCAATACTTGCTATTTTAAATGTTCTTAAGGTGACAAAATAGAAATAAAAACTACCAGGGAGGGTTTGATAGAGGCGTATGTATCAATATGTGTAGAGGCATATGTAGGTTGTATATGGACTGAGATGAACTGATCTATCATACCAACTAGCTGCTAGGCATTGGTAATACATTTTTGAGGTAATTGAGCTTTTTGGTTTTGTTTTTACTCTTTCTATCCTTCCTTTTACAGGTGTAATAGCAGTTGTGATATTCATCATCTTTTGCATCATTGCCATCATGAGCAGATTCCTCTATCAACACAAACAAGCACATCGAAATAGCCAGAAAAAGGAGAAGGAATACCCGGAAAACCTTGAGAACTCCTTTAAAGCTGACATTGACTTGCAAAACACAGTGAGCGAGTGCAAACGGGAGTATTTTATCTGATGGACAATGAATTTCTTATTACTCTTACTCCCCTAACCTCCCTTTCTTTATTCCTTTCTCCCTTCTTTTTTCTTTTTGAATTTTGTTTTTTTATCACTCATTTTTTGCTAGCTTCTTTTTCATTGGAAAAGACCGCCCTGCACAGGAAACACTGAGAACAATCACAGTGCCTCATTCTCTGCACAAGAACCTGGCAATCACAGTTTACTTCTGCAGCTCAAGAGACCTGTTATCCCATCCTACACAATATAAGATCCACATGCACGCCTGGTTTCTGCTGTCAGTTCTTGGATGTTTCAAAGTCCCTACATTTATTTGTTTTTTGGTTTTTTTCCTCTGGAGCCATTTAAGTCATTGCTTTTACACTAGAGCTGGACTGTGTAAAGTACAGGTAAAGTAGCTGAACACATAGCTCTGCAGATACTGGGACAGGATAGAGGGAAAGAATGAGACCAAAACATCTGATTTATTTCACGGGCTCATTTACAACAATCACAAAGAACCAGCCAAATTCTCCAATGTTATTAATTGATACACTGTCTATTGATTTAAATGCTGATAAATTAACTTGTACCAGTTGAGAAGCTGGTTTGACATAAAGGAAAATAAAACTGTCCTCATTAAGCTCCTTCCCCCAACCTCCTGTCCTTTTACTGTAACTTTTAGGCTTCTCAGTACTTTTCCAACAATATATGTATCAACAATAAATATCATTCCCATGCACTTCTTTCACCTCCATCTCATAAGGCTGGCTATGTAGACCCAACATACTCTAGTATAACCCTAGCTGAAGCATGGAAAATAGTAGCTTGAATCTCCAAAGGGTATAGGAAGCTGCTAGGACTTAGGTGCTCTATATTTGTCTGGAATTTTAGAAATGCAGCATATGCCTGTTCATGCCACATGGAGGATTAGCACACACTGAGGTTAAATGCTGTTGCCACTGTGGAAAAGAAAAAGTACATAGATAAGAAAAAAACCAAAATAGCTTAATCTTAAACATGACTCACACCTTCTGCCAGCTCTTCTGAAAAAAAGGAAAAATAAATCCTACTGCTCAAAAAAACCTCCCAAAACTACATGAAAGATTGATTGGTATTTCCTGTTTGTAGAAATTGGAATAACTTCTCCAAGGCTAAAAAGAGAGAGGTCTGATGTCATGTCTAAAAAGATGAATATTTGATAAACCCTCTTTACAAGGAAGAACATTAGGGAAACAAAAAGATTCCAAATACTCTACTTCAAATTAATCTTCTCTCCTTTTTTCTAAACTCTTCTGTCCTTTCCTGATTGGGAACACTACTGAATAATCAAATTCTACCCATTTTACTTATGCTGCATGGTTGCAGTGTGAGGATGAAAAACCTCCTTTTCAATCACAGACATCCTAAGGGTAAGAAATGAAGGAGTTCCAGCAAGTGAGGTTTTGAACACCCTGTGGTGTCCATGTGACATCTGCCTTTGCACAGCTTCTAACGAGTATGTAGAATTTGCTGGTGGTTGAATTAAGCCTACAGTTACAGAAAAAAAAGTCTTATTCATTGCAGTACTCTTGATAAGAATTAATTCGAGACAATTGATTGTGCAGCTAAATGTCCTTCTTTGCCCAACACCCCATGCAGTCATCCTGGGGTTTCCACATGGTGGTCCTTTTTACATAGGCTAAAAATTAAAGAATCCCAGTATGAGGTAGTAACCCACAGCAAACTAGAGATGAGCTTACACATGCAACAGGTTCTGGTTTTCTAGGCAGTGCATTGCAAAGGTATGTAGCTGTTTATTTGTTTGAGGCTTTTTTTATGGGAGGAGAGAGCAAACAAGGAAGAATAAGTAAATAAATAACCATTTGGATACAGTGATTCTTTGCCACTTCTTTTGGAGTGTTCAGTGAAGAGAAAGCAGCCTTGGAATGACATCACTCTTACATGAAGAGGAATATGAGGCCAGCCCTATAACCAGAACTCTTCACTGAGCAATTTTATAAAGTCATTTATATTGAAACTAGTTTGGAGCCATTCTTTCTCAGCCATGGTCTACAACAGCCCTTTTGCCACATACTGGCTGTTTGGATGACACAATCACTTGACAGTTTTTCTGCGTGGTGAGTGTTGGAATGATGGACTCAGTAGCTGGGTTCTTTTTACATTGCATTGCCTTTTGAGGTAAGATCCTGGCCAAGCAATTATCTTTCCTCTTTCCTTCCTCCACATCAAGCTGCTTTGTTTGGCATGGCAGAAGGGGAGGAATAGGAGAGTTCAAGGGCCCCTCTGTCCATGTTTGTCGTCTTTTCTGAAATGGCCTCTATATGAGACATCTCTGAAGTCCTAATGTGCTTAATTGGCTACGAGAAGAATGGAATAGGAAGGTAAAACTCTGAAAACTTAGCTAGCTTGGGGTGCATCTGTAAAAAGAAAGAACTGCACATGAATGCATGCATGAGTATACAGGGACATGTGCATCTATACCTATGGATGCACTGAGATGGGAAGGTTTTAATGCTACAGGGCTGAACAAATGAACACATTTATATGGACTTCGAAATCAGGCTGTCAAAATTATTCTTATTAAAAGATAACTAAAATATACTAAATGAAGTACTCTGAATATGAACTCCTTTTCATTTTTAAAGTTGTTTTGTTTTAATGTTTTCTTTAGTGAGGGCATAATGGGATTTTATTGAGTACCAGTTAAAGGTAATTACTATTTTTTATATATATAAAAGACAAGAAATACAATTTTTAAAAAAATCTACTAGTACTAAAATGGCTTTCATTTTCCTTAGTTCAAATTAGAACTTTTTTCCCATTTATATAAAACCGTTTCTGCTATTTTTGTTAACATTTCTTTTTAAATGGAGTGGATTTCCTTTTTCTTTTAGCTATCATTCTAGATAACAATTTTCAGTAAATCCAGGAGATAATACTTTTTATACGTAAAATTTCAGGTTTCATTTCAGGTCAGTGGAAAACCTGAGACTATCAAAGAGTTTTTTGGAGTCATTATTTGGGTTTTCTTCCTTCCCCAAGATAAGTTTCATAATAAAATAAGACACTGGTAGAAGGATACTCTCATTTTTGTCTCTTGATATAACCTCTGAAAATTATTATTGCTAGGCAGGGATTTTTAGACTGTGAGATTACAAAGTGTCTTAGATATGGATTTAGGCACTGCAAATTCCTGTTTTCCAGAAAAGACTTGACCAATAATAGCCGTGCTTATAAAGATATTTAGTCATGCAGTCTGAGCTGGATGCCCAGAAGGACTGGCTGTGAATCCCAGGGCCTGGCTATAGAAAACAAAGAAAGGCTGGATGTCAGACAGCTAAATCCAGCTAACTTTCAGTGTGACATAGGCTGCCACCTGAGTGAAGGATAGGCTTTACCAGGAATTTAGTCTCTTGAGGATGTGGATCAATGCTTAAGTGACTAAACAAAATGAGCACTTAACTCAAATTAATTTCAGTTGAATTTCTGCTTCTGCCTTGCTGTGAAATGTTCTAATATACTACAAGA
The DNA here is from genome assembly GCA_013397795.1 of Orthonyx spaldingii. Taxonomy (NCBI): domain Eukaryota; kingdom Metazoa; phylum Chordata; class Aves; order Passeriformes; family Orthonychidae; genus Orthonyx; species Orthonyx spaldingii. The sequence goes on from VZTJ01001072.1 coordinate 3,705,946, forward strand.
CATTTAATTAACTTTGAAAACTGAGTCCCGTTTCTCTCTTGGAAATAAAACTTGGGTCCTAAGTAAGTTGCCTATGTAATTGGCAGTTAGTATTTCATCTGTCCTTATTCCCTTACTAGAGACAAGACAGTGTGAGTGTTTTGGGTCAATTTTTAACATGTACATTGTTTTTATTTTTTCTTGTTCTTGCCATGGCTTAGCACTTAGCCTATGTTTGCAGTGAAAAAGTCAAATAAAAGGCATACTTTTAACTCACATGGGCTAAGCCAGAATTCCCACCTGGGTAAATGTGACCACAAAAATAAGACATACAGAGTTGTGCTGTTATCAGATTGTGTTCAGTCATGAGATGCCCCTGATATTTAAGTTAAAACTATAGCCAGATTACAAAAAATAAGATGCTTTCTCTTAGCTTTATTTTAACCTGATCTAGCTAGACTTAACTCATCCTATTTATCAATTGCTCAATTTTTGCAGTGTAAACCAAACCATTGTTTTAATGAGATCTTTGACTATATTAACATTTTGCTGATCACATATTTCACATATTGGGTGAGGAGCAATCAATATATCATGTTGTTTCACTATGGTGAGGGGTTATGAATCTTTTCCTAATGAAGTCAGTTACGGATTTTGCTGAAGATAAGATTGAGTCCAAGACCGGTGTTGTTTTTATCTGAGTCTTTTGGGTTTGCTTCATTTTGCATTGCACCAACTGCCTGTTTTACAATTGTCATCCAGTCCTGTCCAGCCCTGTGGTTGGTGAGGACAGGGCAAATGTCTCAGACATGCTGTAAGATTAAATGAATCACTAGAGAAGCCTCTTTCTCTCCATTGGATATAGAGACAGGGTAGTCTCCTGGTGACAGATCAGTTACTTCTAGCAGAATCTGCCTATGAATCGAAATTTTACAATAGTTTTGCAGATCCAGTAGACAGATCTACACAGGTATTACAAGTGATTTGTTTTTTTACTGAGGTGACAGCTGGGGTCAAGGAAGGATGCCTTGCATCTAAAATTGCACTAAACATCTCTGCCTAGTAAATGCTTACATCTCCTTGTAGCCAAATGCATGAAAATCGAGTTTCAAAGTTTTGAGGGTGACAATTTGATCAGTAACCTGTGGGGCTTGGAAGTGGATAATTCTCCTTTCAGTCTATTCAAGGTCCAATATCCATTTTTTGCCTCACATGGGAGCTTTAGCAGATAGCATGCATGAAGCCAGATCCACACGCTTCCGGATCTAAAGCCACCTCAGCCCCCTCAGATGCCTTGCGACACGTCTGGTGCCATTTGAGATGGGTATCTCTGCAGTATCTCTGCTCCAGTAAGGATGTGAGTCTCCTGTCTGTCATATCTTGCATCTGTTAACCCCAGGTAGATATGTCTGATACTTGCTGACTTTTCAAATTATTAGTGCCCATCTAGAACCCCTAAGTCCTCAATGAGATGAATCTCTGAAAGAATAAATCCCATCTTCAGAACAAAATCAACCTTCCTTCTCATCAGCATAAGCCAGTCAGTTGATGTGAATCCTACACCTCGAATTAACAAGAGTGTGGAGGAGGCAGAACTTGACCTCTTTGTGGCCCACCACCTCATGCCACTGTTGTCTGTTGCTCTCACCTATACAAAGTTAACCCTAAAAAGACCAGTTTCAAGTATTCTTCTGCACTGCTGGTTTTTCACAGACAATGAAGGGGTTTTTTTGTATTTTATTTTTCAGAAAGCAAGACTTTGTAAAAGACTTGAGCAAAGTCTGAGACCTTGTGAGTGCTATTTCAAAGCTTTCATGCAGTTTTGTAATGCCTACTTATCAAACAAGCCAAGTGATGTAGTTACATCCCTGCCAAACCAAGGGCCTTATCCAGAGTCTTCAGAGGTTGGTGGGAGGCCTTTTGCTTGACTACAGTTAGAGTTGCACCATGCCCTTGAAGGTTTTGGGGGTTTTCTTCACAGGTTACTGTCACAGCTTCACAGCATGATTTGTTCCCTTGGGTTCTGCACTTTGCTGCACTTTCTTTCCCAGTGGAAAGTTCTTCATGTTCTCTTATGGTGTGGGTGGCCCCATCCTCCCTGCTACTTTTATACATGAAAACACACACTTCATTTCGGTCTGAAGTAGCTTTTTTCTTTGATTGTTTATTTCAAGACATGCATATAGAGAGTTGGAATATTTCAGTGTATGGGTACTTATTTTTGTGATCTTTTGCACTAAGTTACTCTGACAAAAACAAAAATTGGAAAAAAAAGCACACTTTCTGGTGAACTCTTGTCATTTGTAAGCTCGTTGTTTGTTATTTGTAATGTGCTGAGTCTACAAGCCGAGCTAAGGAAGGATTAAGGCAACAGTTTGTGTTGACAGTGTCACTCCATATCTAGTTCACCTCTGTTTTCTTCATCCCTCCTTTTCCTTTAAAATGTGGAGCTATCACATTGCTGGTAGGAATCAGAGGAGCTTGTTTTACAATTCAAATTAAGATTATGATTTTTCTCCTGGCAGTCACAGAAACCAAAATGTCAGCTGGGTGTTCAACCAGAAGTGAGACTGCACTCCATCGTGGAGATGTAGTCACCTAGAGGTGGTGACCTCTAAGGGGAAAAGAGAACATTAAAATTCAAACTACAGTTGTGACGGGGCAGTGAAGGAGGCAGGAGCTCTCAGAAAACTTACACTGTTTGAAGTCACACATGGTGGATATGAGCCTTTCAGGTATTTTTCAGTGGTTGGCTTTTGCCATGGAATGAATTGCTACTTAGTCTGCCAAAACAGAGTCTTAATTTTCCTGATGATTGGTAAAGTATCAGAGATGTGGTTCAAACGGGAGAGGATTGCAGGATCTGGCTGATACCAGATCCAAATCTCTCAAGGTAGATTGCTGGAACTCTCCCAGATAACCAAAGGAGAATTGGGGATGGTTTCCCTCAAACAGTCATAACATTTAATCAAATGGATTAAATGGATACAACAGGTGACCCAAATAATGGTTTGCTTAGAGACTTTCCACTCCCCATCCCTCCTTCATTTAGGATTTTTGTGGCAGCTTTTTTTCTAAACTACTGACTGCTGTTCACATTGCAACACCACTTACTTTTTGATATGCTAGTCATAACTCTCTTCACAAATTTCACTCCCACTGCCCTAAATAGAGTCCATTTGGAACAAATTCTGCACGGGAAATTATTTACTCACTTTTGCATGCCCTTTACAGCTCCTTCTTACATCCTCTAGGCACACCCTTTTCTGATGTGATTTGTCATTGCTGCCAATGCAGCATCCATGTTGTCAAGAAAGAAGAAGGATGGTTTCTTAGGTAAAGCTTAGATACAGCCAGTCACAGCCTCACTTCCCATTCACAACACGGTGGAATTGAAGTTTCAGGAGCTTAGGAGACCAAACAGGTACATTTTTTTTTTTATTCAGACATAAAAATCTCTGTGATTTTTTGCAAATGAAATCTGTAACAGAGACCATTACCTCTAAACGACAGTGAGAACCTTAACATTGTCGTACCTGACCTGCTTTCAAACCCCCTTTGTGAAAGAAACAGAGCCAGCTTCAGATCTGGTTGTAATCCTGTTTAGGTCCATATAGGTACATCACAGATGAATTTAGCCTCATACTGCCCTTGCATTGATGATCTCCTGCAAACTCGGGCTAACATAAATGAATCCAAGTCAAGATCTTAAATTCGTCATCCTTTTCTGCTGTCAACAAGTGTTGCATTCACTGGAATCGTGTTGTCTTCTAGCAGAAATATGGATAAAATTTGGGATAAGGCAATGAATTTCAGCTCCACAAAGCTCATGATATGGCTTAAGGCACCTTCAGGAGTTTCTAAAAATGTGTGTATGGGGAAGATTGGTCTATGGGTGGTGTCTTGCCAAGCAACTTGGAAGCCCACCCCCTAACAGGATTTTATGGCATTTTAATGGATAAAGGTACCCTAAAAAGAAAAAAAAAAAAAAAAAAACAAAATGACAACTGAGATAAATGTATTTGTAATAATAAAAAATTGGTTCTTTCTCCAGATGAGCCCTTCATCATTCATTTTACTTTGTTCTACTCAAATTGTATTAAACAAATCTCTCAGAACTCTGTTCCTTTTATTAGCAAAACAAAAAAAGACTTTTTTTTAATGGTTCGTCCAAGGGTAATGCAAGAGTCAGTTACAGTAAAAAGCAAAATGGAGATTTAGATTATTCCCCTTTCACTATCTGGTTTTCTAAAGAGAATTCCACAGGACGTTGCCTCAGTCTAAGTCAGTTTTGTAGACAATGTAACATGTCTTAATACCCTGTTAAGGGATTGAAAAAAATTAGCCTTAGCTTCTTTTGTTTTCTATGGTTACTGTTGTACAGAAGAAAGACTTAAACTGTAAGTAATGTATATTTAATAAAAAAAAGACTTTTTGTATGATTTTGTGTCGAAGACAAATGCCTCCTCCTGTGTTTTTATTCTGTCTCCTAGCTGAATGAACATTAAAAAGTGCTGATTGTAGGAAAAGGAATTTTCAGGTGTTTACGTGTTAACTGTAAGGCAACACACCTCACTGGATAGTAATAAAAGCTGAGGTGCCCCCAGCAAGGATTTATTGATTACAGCTGTGGCTAAAAGTTAATGTCAGAGGAAATCTGGTCATCATCCACATCCCTGACATAACTCATTGATGCTGGTGTGCTGACTAAAAGTCATGTGTGCAGCTATGCCTTGGTTCTGGTTAGAAAGCTCCGTACCCACGCTCACAGATGTGTGCACACATTCTCCCTCCCCAGCCTGCCATGCAGAAACATCCAGGGTGTGCTGCTTCTTCCATGGGTCCCCTCACAAACAGTTGCCCTTCTGGCTGTCACAGGGATCACACTCACACCCTGCTGCATTCACACATGTCCCTAGTACGATAAATGGGACATGGCTCTGTCTCAGGGATTCTGTCATGGCTTTAGGTGCTAGGTCTGATTATATTTTTCCCCTTCCTTGGAAGCTTGAACACATAAATCTCTTGTCTCCTTTGAAAATCACAGTGTTTGATACTATCAACCAAGAACCAGTAAACACTGACTTAGAAAATATCACATGCTAGAAAGTACAGATAGGAGAACTGTTTTTCAAGAGTTTCACATGCTTGGATCTGGTGCAATTTCCACCCTAAACTTTTAGTTCTTCCATATTCTGTTTCAATCAGCCAAAGACTTTCATATTATCAGGGGAGACAAGGGTCTCACTATCTTAGGAATCTCTCTGTGAGTTTTGTTTCTCCCTTTCATCTCTGGACAGCCTGTCACCCAGAAGGCCGGGTTAACACAGGTTTGTCATCCTGCCTGGAGATGTGCTATCTGGCAGGACAGCTTTGCAATGCCTACCCTGGACTTCTACAGGCAGTGGTGCACAGTGCCTTTCTTGTGGGGCTGATCCAGCCTACCCCAGGCATGCCAGTCCACAGCCAGCCATGCAGCACACAGGCACCAAAGCCATCCTACCCAACAGAACCCTCCTGGTGTCCTCGTGTCCCTGGTGGCTGCAGGAGGTGGGGTTGGGTATCACTTGACTTAGACAAAACTTCAAGTAACAATCAATTCCACACTTGAGTTGCTTTACACAGGAAAAGGAAAAAAAAAAAAAAAGGGCCAGAAACAGATATAGAAATCTTTCAGACTTTCTTCATAGCTAATATAGCAGGAGCAGTAACCTTATGAAGGTTTGTAAGGACAGTACAATCTCCTACAACTTTATTTCTAATCCAGACCTTGGAAATTAGGTTTGCATGGCATACAATCTGGAAATGTCAATGTTAATTTATTTTAATTTTTCTGAGAGGAGAGAGAAAAACTATTTCCTTAACACCTTAAGTGGGTGTTTTACTCTCCCCCATGATTTTGGGGTGGTTTGGGCTTTTTTGCTATTTTTTTTTCAATACATTATTCTTCTTTGTTCCTGAACAGGAACATGATGAGTTAAAAACATTATTCAGAGATTGCATTAAATAATTGCACTCATGTAATGGAAATGCATATATCTATTTGGCAGACTGACAAAACTTCATTTATTGCAGTTTATGGCTAGTTAGCAATGTCTGGAAGAAGGGGACAAGATACCATCATGGGTTGTGGTCAAATCTCCTTCTTCCTCAGCATCTGCTGTCCTTTTCCATCAGACAGAATTAAGGAGAAATGAAAAAGCCTCTTTTGCAACTTCCACAAGTAGCAGGTGTTTTATGTTAAAGCTTTATTCCTTCAACTAAAAGCCCATTGGCAAATGTATACAGGTAAATACCATTAAGTGAACACTGCTGTGAAAGAAAGGCAGGAGCCCTGCTAGAGTTAGCTGTGGCACTTCTTTGCTTTTGCCGCACAAAGTACTAGGCAGCTGCAGTCAGTGCTTATTTTTCCATACCTGGTGGCCTCCCAGTAATCATAAAAACCAGGGTCATATTTTTCTTCCAAACCCCCATGCCGGTGATGTCTGTATTTACCTCTTCTTAGCTTGAGATCATTTCTCTTCCTTTCTCAAAGCCTAAATTAAATAGTCTTTGCCTCAGTTTAAGCCCATTACAGCTCTCCTTATTACCAAAGCAATGGAAAGAGCAGCTCGATCCCTTCCTGCCATGCAGCAGCCCCTTGCCTCTGTTTGACTGTCTTAACTATCTGTTTAGTTATCTTACCCCCACAGCTTCCCACACTCTTCAGTTCCTTTGACTTTAGACAAACCAACCCCACTTCCCTTACACCTTTCCTTGGATTTGTAACCTATATAATCACAGAAGGCAGCCTGTAAGAACTGTAAGTTTAATTTAACAGTTGCAGTGTCAGAATTCACTGTAGCACAACTAATCTACAGACGGTATTTTTTTCTTTACCCCAAATTATTTTCCTCATTCCAACTCGCTGCACCTTTCTCTAACAAAATGTTTTCAGACCTCTGCAGTGATGGGGGCCAAACCACCCTGCAAAGCCAAAACACTGGTGTGGCATCAATAGTATGATTTAGAGTCTGCTACAAACAGCTCACACACAACAAGTATTGCTGTGGGGAGAAATCCACCGTGTGATGGATTACAGTGCTTCTGCCTCATTAGGAGGTACAAAGGGGTGGTCAGTTGTCCAAATGACCGGTTCATTCCCACTTTACAAGGTGCTGGGCAACAGGAAATTAGGAGCTGACAGGTCTGTTAGATCTCTGATTTATCCTTCACTTAATAAGGAGACTACATCCAAGTGCAAGGTGGATGCTGGATCACTGCCTTTGCTAAGCTACTGCCACAGAGAAAAAAAATATTTAATGTAGAAGGGGAGCAGATATTTTGTGTTTTACAGGCTTTACTGTAAAATAATGCATAACAATCGGGACAGAGGAGGAAATTAACATCTGATGGAGATAAGGTGTGAATGATGGATGTATGAAAGACAACAAGCTACTACGTAACAAATGAGGAATTCAACATGAAATAGTTCAGCTTCAGTAACCTAAGTTAACAGTCTGCTAGCTCGTTTATATGGTTAAAATTAAGCCCTTTTTCTTGAATGAAGGATTGTGCACTTGAGCAGACAACTGGCCTCGGGGTAGGAATATAAGTGTTAACAAAAGAAATTAAATGCACAATGGACCTTTTTACTTCCATATAGACATTAGAGCTTGCAAGGGTCCTAGAAACTGATGTCTAAAATATAATAGTTTCCCTGATAAGACAATTGCTGGATATGGAGTGACAGAAAGATTTTTTTAATTATTTTTTTTTTTTTTCTGACAGCTGCGAACTTTATATTTATTTTCAAGTTTGAATCCCACCCTAAGTCTTGCTAAGAACCTTCTATTCTTCAAGGCCATTCCTCACTTGAATTTGGTTAGGGAGTATGAAAACCCAGAATGGCTTCTCTACTCATTTATCTCAATGGCATGGCAAATAGTGACATGGCAGGAATGTAGGACTTCTCTGCCTCAGGATACATCTGACCCCTATATGGGTGTGGTCCTCCACAGGCAGGGAATGCCTGAGCTTTTATTTAAAAGGCTAAGGCCCACAATTAAGGCCTGATTTTAGTTATATACAAACAGACACACTGAGTTTCCTGTTAAAACCAGGTATTTTCAAGGTCTAGGCCATACCTTTCAGGCCATTCTTCTGCTCAGGTATCAGAAATGAGCTGCCTGGCACAGACATCAGCTCCGTTTCCTATTACTGGTGTCCAGGATGGAGAAGCACCTAAACCCCATACAGTTAAGCAAAACTCTCCCTTCATTAATTTACCCCGTCCTCCTAAAAGGCTGCAAGCTGTTGTAAAGAAATCTGCTTCCACCTGAGAGGAGATCATTTAAAAAGTGATAGGGAAGAGATGATGGGGTTCTGTTTACCCCACCAACACTGCCAAGAGTTCAGTAAATATTACAAGAAGAAACTTACTGCAGGAGGAAAGGATTTTTTTTTCCAGAGCAGACTGTTGTGCAGGATCCTTACAATCTGATCCAGAGGCTCCTCAACATCATCACGTTAAAGAAACTCTGCAGACTAAAAGGAGAGCCCAAAGGGACTTCGTGTACTCTGCTAGGGCAGGTGATGGTGCTGGAATCTGAAACCAAACATATCACTTTGAGACACTACTGTGAAAAAGAATCAGTTATTCCTCAAGACCAATATTGGTTTATATGAGCTGATACAAATATATACACTCACCCACCCACCCTATATATGCACACACACACCAGATAAAATACATACACTTACATGTATGTGTGTACTTACATATGGAGTGTATCTATATCTACATATATATATTTATATGTGTAAGCCCTCTCTGGCATAGATTTCCACTTCGCAACTATTGAAAAAAAACCCTGATCACCATTTCCTTGGACTAAATTCCTCCCTTTGCAGCAGGAGGACCTGAGTTTGCTAAGGCAAACAGTTACGCACTGCTTCTTGCCTTTTATCCCATGTGGTATTGAACATCCTAAATCCCTCTTGTTGACTGGTACAAAATACCCACAAGGCTTGTGCATTTGGGACCACAGCTCAAGTGCTGAGCTGCTGGCTGCATGTACAAAGAGGTGAAGGGAATTACTGGCTCTGCTTTGAATCTCAGTGACACATGGGGTTAGTCTGGTGTGTGCCTGAAGAAACTGAAACTCATTCTTTTGATGGTGCTACTGAGGACAATTAGTGAATGCATTATGACCCACTCAAAGCGACAGGAGATAATAAGCCACAAATTGGCCAATAGATAATAATCATGGTGGTTTTTAAAAAGTCTCCTTTGTATTTGCTTCAGCCTCTATCTTTCCTGTGCTTCTCATGACCCTAGCATGGCTTCTGCCTACTGGTGAGGTTACATGTTGATGCTATTAAAATAAATAATAAAAGACAATAATTAATATTTCTTTCCATTATGAGAGACTGCTATTAAAAACAAAAAAAATCCTGATGATCTTATAGGAAAAGACCAAACATCTCAAGGCAAAGAAGAACCAAATTGCAACTTCATTACAAAACTTTCTCTGAAAAGGTTTTTTTTAGTACTTTGTGAAGGTTTTCCATTAAGCGGGAGCTCCATGAAAAAGATTATGGAAATGCTCTCCAAAAAAGAGCAGCAGCTCTCTGAAACATAACAAGTAAGGTCTGCAAAACAGGTTCCTGCTGCCATTGGAGCTGGCAGGTCCAGCAGAAAGACAGCTTTTTGTAGATAAGGGAACTGTGTTTGGAAGGGAGCCTAACTGGAGGAGAGCTGCAGAGGCTCAGGGGGCTCCTGAGCCCAGGCATTTTTGTGATTTTGGGAGCCAATGGGTCTCCCCAGCACTGTGGGGCCTGCTGTTCCACCCCAGCAATGGCAGGCCTGCGTCTGGGTGGGGTGGCCCTACAGAAACTATTTCCCAGGATGAGAAATTGGAAACTTTCACAGCAGCACTACATATATGTACCAAGGAAGGGGTTTCTGGGTCTGAAGCCATCTTCTAAGTGAAGCCATTTTCTGGCTAAAGATTATGTTTCAGGCCCAGTCTAGCAATGTATTCATATAAACTAAACAGCAGAGCTGTTTGCTACCCTTGTAGGGAATTAATTAGATTTAAATTTGCATTTGATTTGACGGTGCTCTCATAATATGCACCTTATAGAATCTGCACCTTATAGGCAAAAAAAATAAATTTCAAAGGGGACCTACCAGAAGGCAGATTTCTCAGAGGTATGGTGATAAGGGAGCAGTTCAGGTTTAAAGAGGCATCTTTGTAAAAGACTTGTGAATACTTTGAAGGCTTTTATGCTTTTGGAGCCCAAATCTCCATGATGTTTTCTTATCTATTGATGTTCGCCATTTTATGCCACAAAACCTGACATCTGCTAGTTTCAGACTAGAGCTTCCATTATTGAATTTCTCTTTCTTTCTTAGTCTAATACAAGGAAAAGTCTCTAGAGAAATACTACGAAGAGCTAGCTTATCATCACCAAAATACAAAGATACAACAAGCTTGTCCTTGCCTTCAAACATAAACTACCTTGCATACACTATGGAAAGAGATTCAGAACGAAGACTAAAAATAATTTGGAGCAGAGGAACTTCCAGATATGTTCAAAAGAGCTTAAATTTAAAGCTCCAATATTGTACTAATTCAATCCATTTGAGCAGGGTCAGTGGGCAGGAACTATATAAACATATAATTCACTTCCATGGGCTTTTGGATGCTTAGCACCACAAAAGAGCCTGAGGCAGAATATGCAAAAACAGTAGTGTCATTATCAGTGTTTTACTTTGCAAGTTTAACACTATGCATAATTAAAAAAAAAAAAAACAACATGGCTAGAGAATCATATCACGTATATTTTGAATCTTATTCTCATACTCATGCACTCTGTCTGCTACTTTCTCACTCAGAATACCTGACTGAGAGTCCAAACACAAACCTACAGCATTTGTAGACCCATGAGGATGGGCAACCTGGCCAGGACTAGAAAGGACTTATGTCTATTGAGGAGATAACAGACAGAGTGCTAATGCTTACTGAGCATAGATAAAAAAGACAGGAACGGAAGCCTTCTAATGATTAAATAGCAATTGATGCCTTTCTAAGGTGAGACCCTGTCCTCTACTTGAAAAGTTATGTGAGGACTGAAATCTATCATGATTGACTGTCAAGGGTGGGATTCAGCTTCATGCTGAGTAACCTAATTTAGGGGTTCAATTTACTTCCTTAAAATACAGTGCTAATGGCATTTGTACTATGCTACAAAAATGTATGGTTGGCAGACATAATGGAGGACTTAATGTGAAATATCAGAACAGTAGATAGAGAAGGAGCAATGTAACCAAAAATGTCTATAATAGCACCAGATGCCATTATTTAGGCAACCAGATTTCACCCTTAACTTCCTTGTCAGTACAGAGGTGCTGACATCCTGCTTTGCAGGCTGAGACCCCCACACAGTGTGAAGCTGCAACAACGGTGCCCATGTGTGATGTGCACACACACACACACACACAGAATGCAGATTGCACACTGAAATGCAACACAGCACACTCTCAAAGCACGATCAGTATGCAGAGCTTTGCAGCACAAGTTCCCCTTTTAATCAAATCTGTATTATTCCACATACGGGCACAAAATCTGGTGAAGTCACAAGTCTGCCAGTTAACCCTCTGATTTCATGGACAGCATGAAATCCGGATGAAGTTTCCTTTTATATTTTCAGGGGAAAAGGTTGCAAAGGAAGGAAAATAGGCCTGCTGACAAGAATCTGCACCTTATAGGCAAAAAAAATAAATTTCAAAGGGGACCTACCAGAAGGCAGATTTCTCAGAGGTATGGTGATAAGGGAGCAGTTCAGGTTTAAAGAGGCATTGAGCTAAAAACAATCAGCATAGTTAAAAAAATTTTGAACAGCTGTTTTTCACAGCTAATGTTCACCATATACAAGCTGCAGCTTTTCACATTCAGGTGAAATGGTGAAGTTGACTGCTTTTCAGGGATGTCAGGACACTGATATTTTAACTCAAAACTGTCTCCTGCCTTCCCACTCCACCCCATCGCTGCTCATGAGCCTTTGAACAGCTTATCAGTACCTGAGTCAAAGTCCCTTGTTCCCTGGAACATCAGCAGGAATTTTTTGAGCTACATCAATAGGTCAAAACTATCTTCTGAGTGAGTCAGAAGGGACCTTACTTTTCCCATTTCTATTGTTCCAGCAGCTTTCCTATCATTACCCAGAACTGTCAAACAGTCTATGTCCTCTCTTTCAGTATCCTTACACTTTTACAGCTTACCTCCATTAAAAGGACTTGAAAACTACTTTTTGAGAGACCCTATATTTGAAATGTTATTTTTACATTGATTATGTTCCAGTTTGTGTTCATATTTTGGTGTTATTTATTTATCCATAAATAACCGCTACTGCTAAATATGTGTCTTAAGTTTCTCCACCCAAACAAAAGTTCTTTTCACTATTTTGCACTACAGACTATGCTATTCAGAACAAACAAGTTACAGCACAATGAATTCCTTTCTAGTTCATTGGAATTATGCTAGCAAAGAATTACCCATTTACCCTTCCCCTCATTAGCATCCTTATGGTACAGTTAACTAATGCAATGTCTGGGCCAAATTCCCTAGTAACTATTAAGGACTAGATCACCTTGAGAGCTCTGCATTTATAAGATTATAAACCCAGTGAAATTTAACGCTACTCAGAAAGGAATCAAGCTTAAAATTTACGCTGATTAAAGCTGAGTTACGCTTTGTAGCCTTCTGACAAAGTTCTGGCTGAAATAACATAAAATAATAAATCATTTTCTACCTCCTGCATTTCCTTATCCCTGGAGAAGAGGGAAAACTCTGGTATGGGTTTTTTCATTGTTGCTTTTTCTTCCTCCTAAGTCCCCAAAGCATTAATTAGCTGCTTATATTTTTCTCTACCAAGTAATAGATAGTGACGCAGTTTGTTAACCCAACTAGGACATTTCTCCCAGAACTAACTTCCCTTGTTATTAATACACACCTTCCATGGGCTTACAGCAACTGAATTATCTTCTAAACCACTGCTGCAATACCTCAGCAGGAATTTCCCCAGATAATTTCTTTTCTTACCCACAGATTTGTGTTTTGGAAGATTTTGCAGTTTTGTATCGTCCTCTGGTTTTGCTGAATGGTAGCCAGCTTTGCTCTGAGTACTGAGAATTGTCAAGCATCCTAACATGAATGCATTCTCACCCTCATCCTCCAGAGAGATGTCAAATTCTCTCTGTTTTCTTGTTTTTGCAGTTATTCATTTTTCTTCTTCATCCATTTAATCTGTGCTCAAGGGTCAACTAGACCTAAATGAGATATTCCCTCCCTTTCTCACCTACACCCTTCTCTCTCTATTTACCTTTTCACCTCTCTGCAAGTACAAGATCTAAATCTCATAAAATATTTTAGGGCAAATTGTGGGAGGTTAATGAATGATTTGATCTCTCTTCAGGGTTTAAATTATATGAATGTAGGAAGAACTCACAGTGTAGCAAAACCCTTTGAAATCTGTTCCATTAAAACTGACTCACTGTGCAACTTGGTCAAAGTGTTTAGTACCTACTCCAATAAAAACTGAAAGCAGTAGCAATATTGCCTCTTTCAAGGAATAGAAAACAAACATGTACATTTGTACACTAAGTGTCTCGGTGTGATTTTGATCCATGGGAAAATTCTCATTGATATCATTGTATTTGAACCAATACTCTAAGCCATTACAAAATGGAAATTCAGATTTGGGTCACCAAGACTGGCTGCAAGGTTTTATGGATTAGTGTTTCTGAAGCCACCTAAAAGGGAAAGGTTTATAGAAAACAAATGCAAATCTGGGTAATAATAAGAATTCTGGATGGGGTTTTAATGGCAAAGCAGTGATTTATTTGCATATATAAAATTTGCAGAAATGTGAAGATTTTGTCAACATTTCCATGAGTAAGTTATTCAAAATCTTCTACACAATATGAAATATGCCATATTAATAAGGCTCAAAAGGGGTGCTCAGATGTATATTATGCTTCAATGGAGAAAAGGTGAAATTGTTTGCAACTATGGGAAAGAAAAACAAACCCCTTCTCACAAACACTGTGCATTTTCTTCACAATAAGTTGTCAAAAATGTTGTTCAGCTGCTCATTTTGGGATAAAAAGGCCCTTTGCAATGCCAGCCTTTTCAGGGGACAAAGCTGCATAATTTTGCCTATTACTCTGGCAATGTGCTAGCAGAATTTCTCTCTCACATTAAAGCAAAGCTGTTTGCCTCCATCTACAGCTCTGAGGTCCCTTGTGGTAAAGTTGCTAGGAAAATGGTTAAGTCATATCTATGAAAAATTACACAAATTCCACACACCGCCCTACACCTAACATTTTTCTCCTTTTCTGCTATTTGTTCAGTCACAATAAATGCCTAGCCTTTGTTGTGTAATGGAGTAGCTAGCTATGGGACATTTAACTTACTAGACCTCTGCAGTGCAGAAATAGCATGGAAAAAAAATCCAAGCTAACTTAAAAGCCTTTCAGCACTACAGCATTGGTGGCAGAGCTTTGGAGAAAGTGTGGGGACTAGGTCATCAAAGGCAGCAGACCTTTACTACCCTTCCCTTAAAGCAGGAAACACAGAGAAGCAGAAAACTCTCCCTGCAGCAAGCACTTCCTCAGCAGTCACACAGAGTCATCCCTCCCATGTGCCTTGTTGCAGGACAGCTCTGATCCCTCAAAGCACAGGGAGGACGTACAACTACCTCAGCATTGATTTCCACCACCATCAATAGTCCTAATTTAATGCTCTTTTGCTGTTGCCACTCTTTAAAGTCCATCTTCTGCCTCATGCTGCCTTTCTCGTGCAGAGCTTTCCTGCAGAAGCCGGCAGGGATGCCCTGACCAGAAGGGGAGGAAACACCACTGCGAGGAGGGGGGCTTTAGGGGCGGTGCCATTATCCAGATCAATCTTCCTCTAAGGTTCCTGAATCCCAAAGAGAAACATTGCCAGTGTTGCAAGAGCTATCAGGGCATCTGTATTGGGAGGAAAATACAATGAGTCAAGTATTTCCAGGGTGTATTTAAAAAAAAAAAAAAAAGTGTGCCTTTCTCTCAGTTGTAAGAAATTACAGGTCATCATGTTACTGTGGTGTTGCTTTAAGATAGTCATGTCTCAGCTGCTATCCTTTATCGACTGCTGGCAGAAATAAATCACCTTTCCCTGGAGCGTGGCGATTGCACATTCCCAAGCGCCATCTACTGGTTTTCCACCTGGGAGCCGCTTCCAAGCACACGAGTATCCTTCGTTCTGGCGTTTGGCACGGCGCGGATTCAACAAATTTGTGTTCCTGTGAGTTTCAAGAAAGAACAGAGACGTGTAAGATTGGAGAGAGCTCCTGTTCTGCCGTCTGGGGAGAGACAGCTGCTAGAACCAGCTCCGGGGAAAGCTGCAGCCTGGATTTCATCAGATGGGAGCAGATAGTTCATCAGAACATCCAAAGCCATGCAAAACTAGACCTCATTTGTTCTTCTTCTTCTTCTTCTTGTGAACCTTTCTGCTCGATTTCTTCACCCATGTAAGAAAAAGTCTTGAAAGAACATATTCAATAAATTTGGATCTCCTATATCATGACTAAATCCCCAGAGCTTTCAAGATGATTTTCTACAAAAGTTCTCTAAATATTGTATTTTTCTCAACACAGATAGTGAAACAAAACACCTTTGTAAGCTGACTCTGTAGCTCTCTATAATTTTCTTTAGCAAAACGAATTAAAAATATATTTTATTCAGTTTTATTAAACACTGTTTAGTTTGCATTTTTTCTTTCCTAATTTTCTTCCCTCCCTTTTTATAGTTACTTTTAGAAAATAGTCTTTTCTTCTTTTTTGTCAAAACTTTGTTGAATTTCAAGCAAATTTGCTAAAATATTTGATATCTAAGCAAAGGATAACTACTTACTAGGAAAAGCGTGGACTTAAAAATATCTTCAAGGGAACTTTAAATATTCCCAGTTCTGAAGAAGTTCTTTGAAGATATCATTCCAGCTCTCTCACCTAGAGGCTTTCGTACCCTGAAGTAGCTCAGAGCATCTACTAAAGTATTCCCAGCCTCAGTGGCAGGTGCCTTAGAAGTCATTAATTCATTCCCAATTCCTGAGGACTAACTGTTCTCACCTGGTAGGACTGACCCATAGGGAACGCGTTTGTGGTGTTGACCACCACTGCCAATTCATAATGGCCCTTAGCAGGTGGGCAACATTCAGGATGTTTCATACACCCACTGCTCCCACGTATCAATCAGGAGTCTGGTTTCTTCAGAGGACCAAAAAAATTACACAGTTCCATGTCCCCTCACTTAAAATAGACTTGGAAGTAGTTTAAGATATAAAGCCATAATCCCCTCCTCGGTACTCAAAATATCTACAGGCATTGTCTGCAAAATATGTCCTTTGTATATTCTCACCCAACAAACCAGGCCCGTACCAAAAAGATGGGGTGGTTCTCAAATGATGTTAAAGAAATTGGGACTTGAAATAAACGTGTCACTACATTCTTTGTCACAAACTCCCCAGTCTTGGTGAGCTTCCTATGCACAAACCTTCCCCTTCTCAAGAAGTCAAATATCTGCAAAACTGTCTCTACAAATCTCAAAAGAGGATTTTTGCACTTGTAATGGTCCTGATCTGTAACAAATTGATGTAATTTCCCATGAAGGAAAAGAATAAATCACAAATCAGGAAGAAGTGTCTCAAATAGCAGACTCAGAAACCAATCTCCCTATCAAGGAAACAGACCTCAGTGCAAGTCACCACTGAAGGTTTAGCAGCAGACTTCTACAGCACCCTGCCCAAAACTGAGCTCCCATGTGCTTTATTTGTGAGAAGTTCCAGCTATTAGTAAAAAAACCCCAAAAACTCCAAAAACACCCCAAAACAAAACAAGAAAACACACAAAAACACCAAACAAAACCAACCAACCCTTCCCCCCCCCCAAAAAAAAAAACCACCAAAACCCAAAACCACAACACAACTAACAATCCAGTAATGCAGCCTTTAGCTCCTGCCCCTTGAAAGGAATGCTAATCCTCCCTTACACCATGAGCCAGAGGAGGGTTGCCCTGTAGCTGACAAACTGTCCAGTTTAGGATTGAAGACAGACTGGGTCATGGCCCAGGCTTATCAGAAGTGTGGCATCTTTCTGCAGACAGATTAGATTTTCTGGCATTTGGTTTGGCCTTTGTAAAGCATTTTCTGGCTGTTCCATCTTGATCCATCTATTGGGGACAGAAGATTGGTTTTCTATTGTGCAAAGATGGTGTCACTTGTAGAAGCCCTAATCTTTTCTTGCAATTCAGTATAAGAAGTCACCATTTCAAAGAAACTTCCTGTAATATTTTTGTGCTACTCAAGCTGGCTGCTTTCTGTTCCCTAGGCCCCAAACAAAAATAGTTGCCACAGCATCCCTCAGTACCCCAGTTATGTTCCCATATATTAATTATAATGAAAATGACCTTTTAATATTGATAATCTATATCCTTGTTCAGACACATTTCCTTACATACTGGAGGTTAATAAGGTACACACAAAAGAGCTAGATGAAGGTTAATTTACTTCTGTTTATTTGTTGATCCTAAAATCCAGAACATAAGAAAAAGGAAAGAATAATTTCAAATGTAACCATTCTGCTGAGAACTCAGTGGATACTTTTCTTTTTAAATCATTGTTAGTGCTTTCCCCTCATAGAAATATAGTGCAGACAAGTTATCACCAATGAAGAATTACAAAAACACATCTGTGCAGCAAAGGTCAGATAAGATTAAAAGAGCTAGCCCTATTTAAGTGTTTTGTAATACAGGATTCTGGGTCCCAGGGAAGACAGGATGAAACTGTTGAACCTCAGAGACCTCATACTTCAGCTTACCTGAAAATACCAGGAAGAAGCCAAGACCTTTGCAAGTCATCAGGGATTTGTTTTCTTTCTCAGCTGACTACTAGAGGAAACTTCCTCCTGCATAATCAATGCACTCTACCCCTAGCAGAATTTGTACCAGGCAGCGGTCAAATATGCTTAAAGTATGGTCAACACCCGAGGTAAATGTCACTGCTTCCCCTGAGATCTGAGAGTTCAAGTCTTTAATACAGGTACTTCAGTACTTTTATGCAAAGGAAGCCCATTCCTTTATCTAAAACCAGCCAAGCCCCCTCTCACAGAGAACCTTAATCTGCCAGCAAATACTTTTTGCAAAGGCCTAATTCAAGACTGAATACTCTGTACGTATATAAGGAATGCAGTCTTTTCTAATTATGTCATCTATTAAAAAAAAAAAAATCTTTGGTGCTCTTAGGCCTGGTTTGGCTCAATTTTGCTTTTGTTTAATTACCATTTTCACCTATACTTCTACTTAGATTTGGTTTTCCTATTCCCAGTCACCCTCATATTATCCCTTATCATCCACATTTGGAAGAAATGAAATGGCATTTATTACCTTCCTCCTGCCAATGCAAGCATCTTCTGCTGCCTTACAAAAATAGTGGCCACCTTACTGCAGAATACAAATGTATTGGATACTTCAGTCACAGCATCTGTGTGCCTGAACCCAATTTATGAAACATTTATTAACTTATGGGCATTGACTAGTTGGTTCTGTTTGAAACAATAGGGAAACAGGTATGTTTAATTTGGTTTGGTTTAGGGGTTTTGTTTGCTTATTTTAAATAACCTGGAGATTATTGCAGTTGACAGTTTGGACATTAAGAAAGCTGTTTGGGAATTCTGTAGTGTACCAGTGTGGCATGGAGCACAGGCTCAGCAGTTAGCTAAAAAACTACATGTTTTTTACCTAAATATATATGATATATATTCTACAGTAACAGAGTTCAGTGTATTGCAGTAATTCCTATTTGCATACAAAACCACAGAATCCATTAGGTTGGAACAGACCTCTGGGATCATTGAGTCCAACCTATGACCAAACACCTCCGTGTCAACCACACCACGGCACTGAGTGCCACGTCCAGTCTTTCCTTAACACTTCCATGGACGGTGACTCCACCACCTCCCTGGGCAGCCCATTCCAATGTTTAATCACCCTTTCTGTGAAGGAATTCTTCCTGATGTCCAACCTAAACCTCCCCTGGTGCATCTTGAGGCTGTGTCCTCTCATCCTGTCCCTGGTTGCCTGGGAGAAGAGCCCAGCCCCCTCCTGGCTACAGCCTCCATTCAGGGAGTTGTAGAGAGTGGCAAGGTCTCCCCTGAACCTCCTTTTCTCCAGGCTAAACACCCCCAGATCCCTCAGCTGCTCCTCACAGGACTTGTGTTCCAGACCCTTCACCATCCTTGTTTCCCTTCTCTGGATTCACTCCAGCACCTCAACATTCTTGCTAAACTGAGAGGCCCAGAACTGGACACAGAACTCAAGGTGCAGCTTAACCAGTGCCAAGCACAGGGGAAGAATCACTTCCCTGGTCCTGCTGGCCACACTCTTCCCCAAAAGCCTTGGCTTCCTGATGTTTCTGACAGACACAAATGGTTATGATTAGCTGCACTACCAGCCCTGTTGTGCTTGGCCTCCATGCAAAAGTTTTCTCTCTAGTAAGTCTCACAGCTCTCATCCACTGCAGGACACAGTTAATGCTATTCACCCTTCTTTCATCAGAGGAAGACCTACCCTGTTTTCACAATATGCTCACCATTCCATAAAAGCAACTCTGGAGTAGCTGACATTTATAACTCCTTGCCCTCACTTGTGATATTTTGCTCATGTCCCCATACACCTTTTCAGATCCAGCCTCTGTGTTACCTCACATGCCAGCGAAGGCCCTCTTTAAAATTCTAAGCAGTACTCAACTAATGTTCCTGCTCGTTAACCCCTGTAAGCCTTAATGAGCTTAACTTCTACTTGTCCTTATTCATTTAATACATAGACTATCACCAGTTTTCAGAACAGTCTGGATATCCATTGTTGTTTTTTTTTTTTTAATTAACGGCAGCTAATTGAAAGGACAGTTTCTGGACAAAAAAGGAAGTGACTGTTAAAGCAAATGCATGGGAATGCTGTGTTGTACCAAGTTAGCAGAAATTTAAAAACTTACAATGGCCTGGTGAGAATGCAGTGCTTTAACAAGGTATATAAAGCTACATAAATACAGCTGTGTGTATATGTGTATACTTACACCAGCTGACATAATTCAGCCACCCGTGTCAGCCAGGCAGGAGGGAAATACTCTCTTCCCAGTAGACCACATCCATCACCTTCATCAGAGTGCCCATGAGCATTTTACGAACATAAATGTTGCCCAAGGGTGATTTCAGCCACCACAGAGATGAATGCAGCCACCTGTGGGGCAGAAGAAAATGATCACTTGGTAGCATATAGTAAATAATTCAAGGGTCAAGGAAACAACAGAAAGTCAAAATGGAATGCAGCATTTCAATGAAGATATGGGAAGATGGGACAAGTAGATGTACTGGGATCAGGACAAGTGACCTAATCTAGCTGTCAATATGGACAAGACACAGTGCTAGGGTCTGTGGCTAGACAGCATTTAGTGACATTCACTGGATCCCTCAGAAGCCAGCAGATAGCAGCTGAAAGATTTCTTCATTTTTGACAGGTAACCTCTATTCAGGGGTTGGTCATGGCTCAATCCTGTTGCTTCTCACACACACAACAATTTCAATAAACTGAGTGTTCCTAGATTTGGGGGACCGCTCTAGGTGTATTGAGAGATGTTTCAGCCAGTAATGAAAACTACTTTATACTTATAATTCAAGTATTATTTTTCTTAATTGCTATAAATGCCATTGTGGTTAAGAGACTATATCCAGATTCTCAAAATTATTTAAAAGTCTAATGCCAATTTAAGTCCCTAATCCACACTGATTTCCCTGGGAATTAGAAAGTAGAATACCTTTAAGAAGCTGGGCTCTAGTTCTTGTAAGAAAATTAACATATACCCTCAAGAAAGATTATAAATTATTTGATATGATATATTCAAAAGTCAATGGCTTTAGAGTGCATTATGTTTTATAAGTGGCTCATTTGTTTCAATATCTTGAAAACTTTTAAAGCAACACACAGTTTCTAAAGACGTTATTTAATTATTTCTTAGCCCGCTTCAGGGATCAGGAGAACACACACAGGAAGATACATATGCACATACAAATGTGTAAGCAGCTGTTAATACTATATTGTATTTCAAGAGAAGTTTTGAAAAGTATGTGCTCTGTTCAATACACCAGGACTAAACTCAGCTGTAAACTTCTCTAGCTGTGAGCATTAACTCTGGTAAACAGCATGTTTAGTATTAACTCCAGATCCTATACAGCATTCTTGCAGTTCAAAGTAACTCTGATCCTGTTGAATGCATTCAACATAAAATCTGTTCATTTTAAGCATAAGACTAAAACATGTCATGTCAACATGATCATGGCAAAAAATTATGCTCTAGAACTATCAAACTAGGCAAAAAAAGGTGGCCTTTTTCCTCTTCTTGAAGAAAAAACAGTTTTCTTCATGGTTTTCAATAGAAAAAAAATGAAAATAACATAAACCCCGAAGTTTGGCATATGTTGTGTTACCAGCAACTGATTGAGGTTTTTTGTGAACAGAATAACTTAGTGTTTCAATTACAGAACTCCTCAAGTTTTAAAAGCAGCTAAGTATCTACTTCTACCAACTGGGAAATAGCCTTCTGTGTGAAACATGAGTGGGAAAATTGACTGTACTGTGTTAACTCAAGCAAAGGGAACAGACTCCCAAAGGGGGTCGCAGTCCCTTGTTGCTGGAAATTAAAGGTGGACAGGTTAGAAAAATTTGGAGTATTGAGTTATTTCTTTCTGTGGTCAGATTAGCTGGTTTTCTGCTGATTGCTTCTCTGGTCTGAAGCCCAGAAGTCAGAGGGAAGAGAAGGATCAAAGTTAACCCACAGAAAGTTGAATTTCTTGCACTGACTTCCAGGCTTTAGGACAGACCCTTTGCTGCCTTTGACTGAGAACATGTAATAAAAACAATTCTTAAAAATTAATCTTAAACTGATAATCTTTGACAACTGACTCCAACCAGGATGCTAAACCTTCCTGAAACAGATACCTGGCAGAAAGCAGAGCAGTCACCAGTTGTGCCATGGGCGTTGACAACTTTTCCCAAGTATTTTGTTCCCTACTCTCCTGGATGACATACTTTCCATCGCTTAGGCTTCCTGAGAACAGGTTTGCAGTGCTTCAGCAGAGAAAATGGTTTTTCTGATCTTTGGCTTTATCTCAATTCCTGAAGATGTCCAAAGAGCCCCAAAGCTGGTGAAGGGTCTGGAGCACAAGTCCTATAAGGAGCTGCTGAGGGAGCTGGGGGTGTTTAGCCTGGAGAAAAGGAGGTTCAGGGGAGACCTTATCACTCTCTACAGTCACATGAAAAGAGGTTGTGGCCAGGTAGGGGTTGGTCACTTCTCCCCAGTAACAAGCAATAGGACAAGAGGAAACAGCCTCAAGTTGCAGCGGAGGAAATTTAGATTGGATATCGGGAAAAATTTCTTTACTGCCCAGGAGAGTACTTGAGTCACCCATCCTGGATATTTCCTAATATGGAAAGAGGTGGGTAAGTGGCTTTTCATTTCACAAAAATACTTACTCTCTTCATTCAGGGAAAAATCTCTGCTATTCAGAGTCCAAAGCTCCAAAGTGAGGTGTGAATCAAACCATGTCTTCACGTCAATCACAAAACATTCACATTGATATCCTTTTTGTCTGGGCTGAGTACTAAATGACAACCCTCTTTAGCAAAGCTAGCAATTTGATGATCTAGGTTATCATTAAAAAACAAGAAATCCTTTGTTTTCCTGAGTAGCTGTCATTCAGCATTCATTACATAGATCTGTCATAAATGTTTCTCCACTCTTTTTCCTTACTAATGGACTTCAGGGCATTAAGTTTGACAAAAATTATGTAGGAGACAAGAATTATTACATGTATGTTCAGAACACTCAAGGACCATTATGTCAGTTTAGACACAAAACCTTGTTTTGAGAAACAAAATCACATATTTCAAAATTTTGTTAGAAGTGTACAAAACAGGCTTAATTTCCATTTAGTAAAAAAAGTCTACATTATTTTTTTTTATCTGAACTATTGCAACCTTCCATTTACTGAAATACAATTTTAATTAAATCTTAGCATTTCAAAACTCAAAGTTAATTTGGTGATGTCAGTATATATATGACATATCTTTTTGTCTTGAAAGTATGCTTTTCAACCGCAAGATTATTTTCTTTTCTTTTCATTGAATTATGCATGTTTCATTAAATTGCAGCAAAGAGCAGTGCCCATAAGTTTCTTGTTTCCTTCTAAGAATACAGAAGGTCAGTGTCTGATTTCATCTTGGACTGATTTACCAAATGCATTACTGAGCTACTGCTTCAAGCATTGCCATTTTCTCAGTATTCTGGCTAAATTTTATATATTTTTAAGTGTCTTTCTTCACAAAGTCACAACAAATATAGGGCTTTTGTGCCCACAGTATTTTTTACGTGAAATAAAAGCAGTCAGGTTGGAAGCATATAGCCCAAAGCTGGAGTTTGAATTCATTGTGAAACCTGCCCTAAACTCTGAGTGTCTGGGGTTATTTATTTGGGCATGTCCCTCCATCAGAAATGTGGCCCACATTGACCCAGTCAATGGGGTCAAAATTGTTGGAACCAGTGCTCTTGGTCCTTGCAAATTTTTTGAAGGAACAGGTTGACCAGCTGAGATCCTTACATAAGAGAGCAGAGTTCATCTTGAAACTCTAGTAACTAAAGACCCCATCCAGTCAGACATCTACATTTAATCCCACCTGGAGCTGAACAGGTCTGAAGCTCCCATCCATCACCAGCTGGAATACGTCAGCTATTAAATGTGTTGCTCTCACCCCTCTTGTCTCATTGAGCAGCAAGAATTAGGTAAGAATGAAACAGGAGAAAAAAAAATAGGGCATGATACTGGATAATCTAGCTAGTAGCTTATTTATTTTATCTGCCTGAGGTTGGAAAGTTCTGGGTAATGGCAAACTAATTTTGACTGATAAAAATAGTTCTAAGAGATAGTTAATGAGGGACGGACATGCACAGCCAGGAGCTGGACTCGGTGAATCTTTTGCATCGGTTTCAACTCAGCATATTCTGTGATTCTGATACTTCTATTGCTTCCCTGAGTCATACGGGCACCCAAATATTTGAAGCTACTTTGATATTCTCCAGTAGAAGACAGCAGCTAAACATATTAGAAAGCATAATTTTCATTTAACTACAAAGATAACTACTGACCTATCAGAATCTGCAGACCAAATATGCCATTCAATTGCATGACTTTTCTGAAGAGAACATATTTTCCCATTCAGAGTCACAGTTCATACAAACTCTATTGCCTTCCAACTAATTTATGGATATGAAGCTTTCAAGTGTTTAATTGGAAATATTTTCTCTTCTGCTGTCATTATATTACATTGATAGAGGAGCTTCATACCAAATGCTTTCCATGAAAACAATTTCTAAATCAAATTATTTTTAATGTTGTGAGTTTTTTGCACATGAATAAGTACCTCAATTGAGATGTATAAAACCAATTAGACCCCTATTTATCTCTGCTTAGCAACTTGGCTCCACTAATTTCCTTGGTCACTCTGTTTCACTTCGGAGCTTACTCTGTTTATACATTCTGATGGTTGTATTACTCAACATTTATTTTAAAATGCATTTATTTAGTGGTGCCCTTTCCAAACCACTTCCTTTTTATCTGATCCTGAAAGTCCTGCAATATTCCTTCACAAATCTTGGAGACTGTCCTAAAAAGGATGCATTAGTTACCCTCTATGTGCTTGCAAAACAAAAATTCTGAGCAATAAACAATCAGTAATTGACAGGAAGAAAAAAAATTCTTAGTTTTTTCCCCATTGTCTGTCATATTAAAACCTATGTTGAGTGGAACATTTAATTGCTAGCACAAATACACCTGGTTGTTTGGCTTTTTGCTGTCCCCCCTCTTGTCCCAGAAATGGTGACTGTTTTCAACTTTAATTTCATTTTCATAATGCACTGTCACTTAAGCTTAGGTGATCTTTTATATCATATGGATAAATCCACTCTCTGCAGGGCAGAAGAGCATGTTCTTCATTAGACAGCCCCTTATAAATATAGAATACATAAATCCAAAGAAGCAATATGTCCTTTCAGTGCTTCACCACTTTGGTTAAACACATTACTGATGTTCAGAGTTCAAAAGTTTGGAAGGATATTGTATCATAAGGCTGGCAGGATGCTGAAAGGCAATCTTAAGCATAAAATGTATCTATATCATGATCAACAGATGTTCTTGCTCATTTTTGGCAACATAAACTCTTTTGTTCCATATGATCCATGAGCATAATTGTTAGGATTTTGCCTAAGGTCTAACCTATCAAGCTGCATTTTGAGCCAATTACTTCTCAAGCTACTTCTCAAGGAAGATGGACGATGGGTTATTTTGATTTTCACATACATTTTATATCTATGTCTACATCTGTAGCTATCTATCTATACATGTTCATATGTATGTATATACACATAGATGCATACATGTATAAATATTCTGTTTTGCACAGAATATATGCATATATTTTATATACATAAATGCATTAAATAGGCATCTATAAATCTAGTGTCTATCAAACATATATTAGTTATTAATATATGTTATGTATTTATATTTTTATATACATTATTATAAATTATGCAATTTGCGAACATATTATTTATTAATCATTTTAATTTTATTTACTCAAAGTTCTTTATTTCTTCGCCTCCATCTTCTGTGTTGACCAATGTTATTCATTGTCACTTGAACCATGAACAATCAGAAACAAAATACTGTCTATAGTTTTTATGAATTACTGTTCAGCTGAGAAGAAGTCAACACAACTATGCATCATGGATTCATACCTCCCTTATTTAGAACAAAGATGTCCTGTTGGATGTCTAATTTGTCACCTTAATCTTGCAGGTCAGTTGCTCTTATCTTCTTACCTCAGCCTGAATATCACATTCTGCTGGTGAGCATATTTCAAAGATATCTAATCTTGTTGATCTCATGGTACAGTGGGTATGATGATGAGGCGTGAAGAGGATAAAAATATCAGAAGGAACATTAATCTCCTCTTAATTTTCCAGTCAGTATTTTCCAGATGTTGTAAAGAACATTAATGTTTGATACCACATTGTGAATCATCATTACTGAACTACAGAATAGGTTTGTGGAAAAAAGAAAAGATGTTTTCTCCTCCCCGGTGTAAGTAAAGTATATACAGTGTCAGTGACAATGAACTTCCAGGGACAGCTCACATAGCACAGGTCTTGCTTTCTTTAACTCCAAAAACTTGCAGTATTACCAGCTCTCAATAATTCATCATGAATCTTGCAGCATTTGTAGTGTCTCAGTTCATAGAAATGCTCAAACTGCACATGTGAGGCTGTTTGTTTTTTTAGCATCTTGTTCTTTTTTTTCTTCTTTTTTTCCATGAAGTCTTATAAAAATTCCCTAGGTCTTGACTTCCATTACTGAAGTCAGTTCTTCTATATCTTTGGCTGGCAAGAATATCTTACAGTGATGCCTGTCCAGTGGGTGCATCTAGCTTTTGGGACTTTGATCAACCCAGGAACCCACCACCGTGGGCAGGTCCCTCACTCTCCACATCCCCAGGTTTGCTCCATAAGGCCGTGACCTACTCACACAACTGGAAACCATGACTCAGGGTCATGCACAGCACTGTGAACACAGACACTGTATTCTCATGTGAGTCGTAGCTGCATTTCATCCCCTCTATTATGCTAAGACAGGTCTCCTAAATAATGTGAGTTTTCCTGTTTTCCCTGTGAGTTAAAAAAAAAAAAATAAGTAAAGTTTAAAAAAAAGGGCAAACTATTTACATTTTTTCCTGTTTCTCTGTTAGCATATTGTTCTATTTTCTAAAGTTGGTATATCTGAGTTAGAAAAACTTTAATAATAATTGCTATCAAAATTAAGAGAAAATGACCTGCTTTCTGTTCCTTTCTTAATTTGTGATTTTTAAGTGCTCTACAGAATTCTATTCCAGAGGGAGGATATTCCAAGCTGTCTAATTGGTTAACATCAATAAAAACAAATATTACTGCCTTTGACCAAGATCTGCAAAAATCCCCACAGGAGGATATTCTGTCTGTTTCCAATCTTCATTTTGAGCTATTAAGCTCTATTAAGAAATTGAGCCTTTTTTTTGAAATCTGGGCACACATTGCCTTGCAGACTTGATGCCAGAAACCCTTGCAAGGGCCACCTGGGAAAAAAATATACTCCACTGCTACATGAACAAACTGAAACATGCCAAATCATCTCAAAACAAACATCCAGGAATTATTGCACAGTTAAGTTTGCGGTCTTTTGCCTGGTGAATTCTCCCTTGGCTTTAATAAAAAAGGAAACATAAATACTGGGTTTGGAAACTATTAGAAAAAAAGACAATAACAGTACTAAGGACAGCTTAATTGTCTGTATATTTCTACCTGAAGGACACTTTCTAGCAAAGTGTCAATTATTTATATCACAGCACAGATAAGAAAGATCAAACCAGACTCAGCTATCCTTGAGGTTGAACTTTCAGGAGAGCTTATCACAACTCTAACTTTGTTTCCACAAAGTTTGCACCTATTTTATCTTGTCTTACATTTAATTAAGAAGGTACTTGGTGTCAGAAGAGCATTGTTTCTGTCTGTACAGCATGCAGCACAGCCGATCCAGGTAAATCCTTTGGATTTCTGTTTTCTGTTGCAGTAATGTTTTCTGTTTGTCAATTCACTTCTGGCCTAATAAATCCTAAGGTTTCAAATCACTGTGCTGCTTAGTTCATTAATAATAATAATAATAATAATAATAATAATATAATGAAAACAGTAGAAATCATACACTGTTTGAGACTGAAAGGTCTTTGGGCAAGGACCTGTTCCCTACGAAATACACACAGCAGAGTAGAACAGGATTCTGGATTATGGTGAGCACCTACTACTGCAGCAAAAATTATAGTTCTAGGGACATCTGGATCTAAGAAAGCTGTACACTAACACCCTTTTCTGTGGACTTCTAGATGTCACCTTTTAGAAGCAGAAGAACCACTGGTGTGTAACTAATACTACCAAGTTAAATGGAAATGAACCAAAACAGTACAACTGCATTTGAAGCCAGAATCATATATTACTACAGTATTTTTTGTTGTGGTTCTGTAATAAGGGAAAGTGTATCTTGGAGCCATGCAGAGAACAGCAAATTTACTATAACTGCCAGAGACAAGTGGGCATGAAAAATGATCAGTTCCTAAAAGCTTTTAAAGCAGCAATGTTTGTCCTTCTTTGCTTTATGAAGGTCATAAGTCTCGCTGGTATGATCTAAGAAATGCTATAACAAGGTTCACGTAAATGCAGCTGTGTCCTGAAACTGTGCTCAGAGAGACAAAATTCTTTTACAGAAATAGCCACTCAACTTTTACCTGCAGAAGACAATATTCTGCAGAGGACTTTTTCAGAGATGCGGCCAACTCCAGACCACAGTCCAGTGACAGAATGATCTATAGGACTTTTCCTGCCAGGAAAGCACTGTCCAAAACTAACATAAACTTAATTTATTATTTACTTGGCTTATACATCTCTTTACTGTGGCTTCACTAGGTATACATAGTGTATACATAGATACGCACACTAATATATTTCGGTATTTTTTTATGTAGACATACATCTATAATATATACACATATATACATGCACACACACATATATATATTTATACACACATATATGTGTGTGTGTGTGTATATATATACATATATGTATGAACATTCTTAATTGGTTTTAAATACTATCTAGGTCATCTTACAGTCTAGTCCAAGCAAAGGAGCAGACAAATTTTTGCAACTCCCAAGAAAAAGGAATGACCAAGTTAAAGCTGACTTCTCCGTCAGGGAACCCAACTGCACCTGGTCTTCCTCTGCCACAACTAAGTCCTGTGGTAGTGGTAACTTAGCTGTGCTGGACACAGTGTGAGGTAAAGGAGACACTGAGGCTCCATGCAGACCCAGCTGCATGGCTGAAGGAATTTGCAGCGCTGCAGGTGCCCACATATTCCTGCTTGGTGACCATTCGGTGCTGTGCGTCATCGTAACTCGGAGACACACAACCTGTCTTCTGCAAAGCCTAATAAAAAAACCTGGCAACTGAGAGGAGTGACTTTCCCTGATGGGTTCCTCTCTGTATCCTCTGTAATTGCCTTCTACCTGGTGAGCAGCAGTAGAGCAGACACCCTGTACAGTTACTGATGATCCTGTACAGTGCCATTAGGAATAAACTGTGGCTTCACCCTTTGCAATGCTATGTTATGCCACAGGAACAGCTGCCATCGAATATTTCCTAAATTTTGGAACTGGTACCACCAGGAATAACATAAATTTGAAGAAAAGAATGGCCCTGGTTATTAACCTGCTGTTATTTTGCCTCCAGCTATGTTTGGAATAAATTAAAAAAAAAAAAAAGGTCCCCCTTTAGGAAGGAACTCAGCTTTCTCTGTACTCTGCTGCCCCTTCCCAATAAAGGGTCTTCCTTCCTGATGGATGTTTCTCTGCCTTTTTCTCCAAAATGCTCAATGATGGATCATTCACAGCCTTTCTAAGCAATCTGTTCCAGGGCATTTTTAGAGTCAGTGCTCCTTATTATCCTTACTTTTTAAAACATTTGTTTTGCAGCCACTACAAGATGAAATTTGGAAGGTGGTTTTGTCTGGCCAAGTTCTTGTGCTTGGAAAACACAAGTCTGTACACAATGAACGAAAAATTAAAACAAATAGTAATAGCAATACTTCTTCTAACTCTTACATAGCACTTTTCCCTCAATAGATTTCCAAGGACTCTATAAAAAAAGACCTGTCTTATAGCTCCTTTCCAATAGATGGGGCAGGGTGGGCAACAATCAGAGTAATTGGCACAATTCCTCCATTGCTTCACCAGAGGGGAGGAGAAGAGAACACAAACATTCGTTGAAACACCATCTGTTTTTATACTTAATTCTTTTGTGAGAGTTTTGAAAATGCTGCCTTAAACAACCATGAAAAAGTGAATTACAGTCATCCCAGGTAAAGAATGTTATCCAAAGAACATGTATATCAAACTATACCTTTCCATCTACTTTAGTGGGAGTCAGGTGAGATCCATAAGCCTTAAAATGAGTATTTATACTGCTGTTAGTATCCTGGAATAAAAACCTATTTACTCAATCATGAATAATGATATAAGCTCAACCTTTCAAAAAATATGATAAACAACTCTTTTTATCAGCTACCACATTTATGCTAATACTTCAGTAAAGTTATGGAGTTTTGAAGTACATCATATAGTCCCAAACTAAAGTTTGACAATTAACCTTTCAAAGGAGTTCTGTAACAAGAGAACTCAGAAAAAATGTAATGCTAGCAATTTATTATGAGTTCCTCAGTCTGGATAGCCCAGGACACAAAAAACCCCCAGGTTAACTCATCAGTGCCAAAGGAGCAACTATTATTTCACGTCTTGCCTTTGCTTTAAAGGTACAGTGATTCCTTATCATCACACACTCGCTGCAAGAAGGGATGGATTCATAATAATATGTCACTTTTAGAGTGAGATATGAAACAAATCATCAGCATGCTGTCTTTTAGAAGATAGATTATTTCAATTTTAGACTAAAGGAAACTGGAATAGTGAAGATACCGTGTCAGCTCAAGAAACCAGACAAAAAATTCTGGCTTCTTTACATCCCATACTTAGAGATCTGAATTGAGCCTAGGATTTCCAGGTAGAATAAAATGTATAAATATAATTTATTTACTGATAAAGATACACCCTAAGGTTTTCCTAAGGTCCCATATCTGATCGTTCCCCATTTTGTACAACTCTTAGTTTCCCCCATAACAGCTCACCACCCCAAATGTAGAGACTTCTTTAAGTTCCATGTCTGAGGGAGATTTAAGCCTGGCACTTATCTGAGTTTCACTTTTACTACAATACTTTCCATATTTGTAGAGAAATAGAGGCATCAAGCAAAGGAAGCCTGTGGGAAATAATCCCAAAATTCCTGTTCTTGAATTTCAGCTTTCATCCATCATTCTCTCATTCCTCTTTATTTTCTGTAAGCAAAAAAGATTTATTATGGAGTGGTAAACCAAGGGTACATCCCAGCATGCAGCTCAGTGAGAGAAGAGCTGTTCCACGGGCTTGGTTACAGAGCAGGTGAACCCTCCTATACACTCACCTTTCAATCCATGCTCAAGAAATGAAGTGAACAATTGCAATGGTTACTGTGGGGTTACAAGACATAAATCAGGAATAAAAGCCATGTGTGTAGACCAGGCTAGAAAGCCACCTCAAACTACAAGAAGACTCACAGACGTCATAAACCAGCTTTTTCCTTCTCCTCTTTTTTTTTTTTTTTTTTTTTTTTTTTTTTTTTAATTCACACTCTGTATCAAAGATATAAAATCTCAGTTGGAACCCGAAACCAAATCCAAAACACAATAACAGTCACAGTTAGCTCAGGGGAAGTGTGAGAAACAAGAACAAAATCACACTTTCTGGTGAGTATGGATTCACAAATCAATGGAGACAAGAAACAACATCAGGCTCACTGTGTAAGGCTGTGCTCTGGTCTGACAACAGGGAGGCTGGCTCATCATTTACCCATTCCTCCAGCTATAGTAAACTTTGAAGGATTGCATACATGAAATGCCACTGCAGCAACATTTAATTAAAAAAACCCAAACAAACAACAAAAAAGAACCATCCACAGTTTTCTGGTTATTAATGCAACAGAGAGAAATTCCCAGGAGCTCTGACTCAGGAAGCACCAGGCAGCTATTCACAGGTCTTTCCCAGCACACAGACACTTTCAAAAGGATCATCTTGAAAAATTGCTTTGGAGACCCTGACAACATAGAAGGAGAGCTGAGCTGTGAAGAAAAGCTGAGAAAAATATTCATAGTTTGACTGTTGGCCCTTCAATATTGCCTCTGAGCCTGTTTTCAAGGAAGGTCACAACCTTTGGTTCCAGTGAGTCCATTGTTGTCCAAAGGAAACTGTTCAAAGCTGATATAATGGGGACAGGACACCTTTCTGCTCATGACAAACTCATTCTAGAATCTCCATCCTCAAGTCTGCAGGTAAAATCTCCTTTTGCTACTCACAGACATGAGAGCTTTGCCAGGCTTTTCCACAGATCTCAGCCTGTGCACATGAAGCAAAGGTGGCAAACAGCCCTTCTCTTGCCTCAGAAGAGCAAGACAAATCAAATTTACAGATGTGAATATACTTTTGTTGCATAACTACCCTCAGCCATAAGGAAGGCAGTGGAGCTCAGGTGTTTGGCAGGCTTGCCTCTACAGCTACAGAGAGAAGAAAAAAAACCCATGTTTCTTTGGCTTCTTTAATATTTTCCTGATATTGGTACACGAAGTGACTAAGAGGCAATGCAGTCATCATTCTGTAAACATGGAGTGCAACTAAGACACCTCAATGCACTCTCTGAATAAGAGAAAAACATATTACCTAATATTTTTTGCAACTGCACAGTTGGATGTTCTTTATGAGAATCTAAAGGATAAATTTAAGACTGCAGGGACCCTTTTATGTTGCTCCTGTTACATAATTGTCATAGTTTCTGGGCATTTATTCAGAGAAACACAGCCTCAAATTTCATTGAATTTCAAAAGCATTTGGTGCCTTACACTTACCAACTCTTTTTAAAAGTACAAACCAAAGAGAAAGAAAGAGGCAATTTGTCTAAATTTATATCAGTCTATCCATACTAAAACCCTGATTTTATTACTGGCAAAATATCTAAAGTTTGATGATTGATGAGTAACTGAGACAAACATCAAATGCCAGTGATAGGAAGCATACTTAGAAGATAACTGCAAAAATATCTTAAGCTTATCTTTTAATCTTTGACGTGCTCAGGTGTTGATATAAAGATGGCAGCGGTATGGACACTTCTTTCTTTTTCCTAAACACCAGAGCCGTAAATTTAATAATGACTATAATGTACTCCCAATACCTCAGGGATGAGCAAACCTGCAGTTAGAACAGCAATAATAAAGAAACAAAAAAATTCTGATTTTCCCTCTTGAGGCCAGAAGAGTTGGGCAGTAAACAGCAATTTATTCTTGTAAAAGATGTTTTATGGCAAGGATGATACCTAAATATGTGCCTAATTTATACAAGTCACAAGCCAGTAGGTGTTCACCCTTGCAAGGTTGTACATAAACACACAGACACACTGAGTACTGCTCAAGGTATGAAAAAGTTAAAAAAAAAAGTAAAATATATAGTTTCTTTTCACATAGCTCCCCCTTTCCTGTTGTTGAGATAAACAAGAACTAGTGCTGAAGTTCAGATTTTGGCGCTCTCTGCAGTGAGCACTGAAGCAGCAGCTTGCAGGCGAAAAAGCTCATTGTACAACCTCGCCAAGAATCATCTTGGTGTGGGAATAAAGAGAAACATTGACACAAGAAAAATGTACACTGGTTTGCTTTAGAGCTCACATAGCAGTTTACAGCAGCGAAAGGCCAAATGCTTAGAATTCAAGGCACCAACACTGTGCCTGATGAAATGAAAATTTCATGTTGGATAAGTGCTCAAGTGAGATAACTTGGTTTTATTTCTACTTTCTAGAGCATGCAGTGAGAGATGGCTGGTGCCCTCAGTGCAAGCTGCCACCAAAAATCAGCACATTAGGAAAATTTACCCTGGCATTGAGCTATTTCCTCAGATTAGAATAGGAAATCCTGCTGGACATGTAGCAATGGTAACCACTGTGGAGTAGATGAGGAGACTGGGTTGTGATCACAGTGCATGTTGGAACTCTATCACTTTACACGTGCTAAGAATACCTGTTCCCTTGATGTAGAAACCACTTTCTTCTTTTTTTTATTCCTTTTTCCCTTCTGGCTGTTTGACATACACCCAAAGAACCAGCTTTACGGACTCAGAAGGGAAGATCCCCGACTTCCAGCAGAGATCCCTGAAACCCAGTGTTAATGCTTTGAGTTTGCCTTACACATTTCAAAAGAGTTTTGCCTGACAGAATACGCACAAGCTGTTAAAATGTGCCTCCTGAAAAGGCTTAGAGTATATCAAAGTTATCTTCTTTGGGGTTTTGTATATAAATATCTATCTCATGAACATGGGGAGACAGTTAACCCTCACACTTGGTTCAGTTGATCAGAAAAGCTCTTTTATCTCTTAGACATATTCTAAATGCTTTTATCATCAAGAAATGATTGCAGTAGATACTTTGGTGAAAGCCTGTCACCTGCTCCTTCCACACATTGTTGCTTCAATTATAAATACAAATTAACACCCAGACACCTGCAAAGCTATTAACAATATTGACTTTTCAAACATTGTGGCTCATTTTACCCACATGAATCTGCTGTTTGAGTGTGGTAGCTATTATTTCTTTTTTCCTTCACTCTGCGCTGGCTCATGTACATTATATAACACATTGCTGGAACCTGGCTAATTTGAAAGGATACAGTAGGATAAACTTCAGGATGGCCTGAAGACAAGACATCCTGCATCCTACATGTTGAGCTGTTGTCAATATTCACAGCCAAACCCCTCCGGCTACCTAGTATTTAATAGCTCTTTTAGCATCCCACACTCATCCATTCATTTTTCCCCACAATGTTCCCTGTGAGGTAAGTCATGTTCCTCAGTTAGGAAAAGGAAATTACTAAGCTGTTTAGACAGAGTACTTTTGAAAAGGGATCCATATTCTCTTAAAACAAGCCAGGTCTTTTAAACATTGTTCAGCTATTTAAAGGGACCTCTGGAGGTCAGAAACTATCATCCAATTTTTATTATAGCCAGTTTATGCTCATTTTTAATGATATTAACATGCCTGGTTTTCCACTGCCTTTGTTCCTTCTGAGTCTTCACCCTTTTTTTTGTCAACCTCAATAAATTAAGCATGATTGGTCTCTGTGAGGAAATAGCCATTTCTTCTTCTTGATATCCCTGGTCTCAGGGAACTACACTGTCTTTGGTGGTTATATTTGAGTTTGCAGAGACAATGCATGGAGCCAGCTGTACTCATACTGCTGGCAGGCTGAAGCCAGCAAGCAGATTGCTCATCCCACTTTTGGGATGAGCAATCTCAGACACTGTAGTGGTCTGGCTAATGACCAGTGAGGCAGAGCACCTGAACGAACATGTTCACACAGCCCTTACCTGGAAGAGGAACTGAATAACCAGCCAAGTTACTGGTGGTAATCTGTGGCAAAACAAACCAGCATCCTTTTACAACACTAGGTCCTAACGACACCAGTTAATTTCGATGTTTTATAGCCTAAAATTAGACTAAGCATGTTAATGCTTTATAAACTTCAAACTTTTTTTGTTTTGTTTTGGGGTTTTTTTGCATGAACATATGATGAGATCTTGTTTCTGTGTGTTAAGACCAAATCAAACCTGTATTTGTGCCCAGCAGTAGCATTATGAAAACATAGAAATCACAGCCAGATGAGATACAACACAGGCAAAAAGACCCTACCTTACACAATTAAGCTGGGTAAGGCAGTGGAGTGACATTTAGTGTGGTCTCATTCAGATCTCAACTCTGCACACAGTATGTGCCTGTCCTTGATAAGTCACCCACACAAAACTTCCCAGGGATTTAAGTACCTAATTCCCAAGAAAGCCATTGGGCCTAGAGCACCTAGCTGTCTGTGAGAATCTGGAATTAAATTAAAACGTGTAAATCCTCCATGTGCTAAAAAATAGATTTATTTTCTTCTACTGTTTTCCATTGCTTTCCTATCCTCTCATGTCCTAACATTTGTGGGACTGGGATGTTTTGCACCTGCATGTGGATGGAGTCTTACAGGAGAAGCAAAATTTATCTCTGTTTCCTAAGGCCTTATCTCTACTTCTTAAGGCCTGTGGATATTGCTTGCAAAAAATTATCATTGTCAGTTTTACTGAGGAATGTGGTACTGGGTTGCTGTGCCCTACTTGCAACGTGTTCTGACAGCACATCTTTTTCTGCACTATTGCATAGTTAAGAAATAACTATTCTTTGCCAGTTCTTCTCCAGCCTTGTTTCTCAAGACACAGAAAGTTCCTGTGATCATCTGACATTTATGTGCCCATCTGCCTTGATTGGCCATTTTCAACCAAATTGGTCACAGACTTGTAGGTAAAATGTTCTTACAAGTTTAATGATTATATAAATGAGAGAGACTAAAATTAATTCTACCTTCTCTCTGAAATTAATTTATCCTTATCATGAATATTGCCTCAATCATGTGTCAGAAATCTTAGACACACACCAGATTCCTAGTCAGGAAACTTCATTATTATAGATACTCTACAGATACATAAATGCCCCAGGCATTTTGCAATGTAAATGAAACCAACCTCACCTTCATGATATCAGAATGTCTCAATCTATTGTATTTTTCGTTAGAACCAGAACTTGCAGATCCTGCTGTTCAAGAACAAACAGAGTGAAACAAACATAAAAATTCTACGAAGAGATCTGGAGGAAAATAACCAACATTATTAAATTCAGGGGGTTTGAAACAAAAGAAAACCAAAATAGGCTAGGCGAGAAAACCATTTATCTAGGCCAGTCCAATCTTGCTAGAAAGGAAAGGTCCAAAAGGCATTAATTCCACTTCTGTGTTATTATCCCCAAAATACATCACTGCAATTTGGACATATAAAATGTCTTCAACAAGCTTGGAGAGTAAAATGTTGACAAAGAAATATGTGTTATTAGTTTGAGCTGCTAGGTCACCCGCGGGACAGCAATACAAACAGCCTGGCTAATATAACCAAAAACTAAGCAAGTGGTTCTGGCTGTAGTCAGAGCAGGAGAGGAGAAAAGGATCACTAATGTAATGAAGAAGGACAGAAAATGAATACCAGGTTGAGAAGAAGCATGTTGGTGGAATAGGTGTGTCAAGAGAGATAGCTGCATAGTTCATCTAAATGACAATATGAATGTTCTCTCCTCAGGCTCTGTTTCTTTCTGTCTTGTATACTTATTTTTTTGTTGTTGCTGTTCTTGCTTACAGCAGGTAGCTGGAAGGGAAACAGTGTGAACCAATGATCACTATCTCACTAGTCTTTTAAGTCTTCAGACTTGTCCCCTTTCCAGAGGCAACCTAGAAAGAAACAATCAGTTTAGGGAACATGCAAGCATGATAAAAAGAAAAAAAAAGAAAAAAAAAAAAAAAGGCAGCACAGGGATGAATGTGGTTTTGATTTAAGCCTTGTTATTAGATTGTTTACAAGTCGAAATGTTATCTATGGGGCTGCAGGTCAGCTCCAGCCATTCCCACTTGATTACTGTTTTTTTCTAATTCTCAGTGACCTGACACCTGTCTAAAGAATCATATATATCTTATTTTAGCTTCATCAAACTTGACTGTGATGTTTTTTTAGCCAGAGCTGTGACAATAAGAAATAAACCTGAGAGGAATATTGCAGGAAATCTATTGGTGGTTCCATTCAAGAGAAAAGCATGCAGAAACATGGAAATACTGGGATCCACTGGGACTGGAAGGAGCCTAGAAGACATGCTGAGAAAGCCAAGGTGTGCCTCAAACATTAACAAGTCTTGACAGTGCCCTGTCCTCAGCAGTTCCATGAGTCAGTACCCAGAGCAGTCCTTTGGTGGTTTTAGAACTACAGATCTGCAGAAATTTCAGTGAATCCCTACAGGAGCTGAGGACATGGTTGAAGGTACTGTCACTTCCAGAACCATAGTCATAGGGAAACTTGGGCTGAAAGGGATCTCTGCAGATATCGAGCTCAGCCTACGACTCCAGAAAAGTTGTCTTCAAAATTGTGGATGCTACAACTGGCTCAGACTGCATGTTTAGCTCAAGAAGAGCAATTGCAGCTGCAGTTTGTCAGGGTCAGGAAACGCCATGATATGTGCTTGACTCTGACCTGCTTTGCACATGATGATGCATGGATGCACCACATGCTGACAGTTCCCACATGTTCCTCAAAGACAATCAGGTGACTCTTTGTAAGGTTTAATTTCCTCTTGCCAAGGCTGATCAAATTGGGGTGTTTTGAATGTAGCTTCTTTTCTACTCTTCCACTGTCAGAGTTAAACATAACAAAGGTCAGGATGCACAATTGTAGCAATGATGGATTTATTAGGATAATATAACCCCAGAGGCTAATCACACTGATCACATTCCCTTGGGGGAATGAGACAGTTGATGGTAAAAATGATTCAGCAGTGATCCAAGATGTTGCAAAAACACGAGATTCCTTGATAGGCTTTCAAATACTACAAAATAAGACTGCATACTAGCAGCCTGGAGCCTGAAAAAACATCTCATTTCAGGAAAATTTGTCTTTGAGTTGCAGGGTATTTTCTTTTGATAAAGAACTGAAGATTCAGCTTATAAAATCAGAGAACCGAATCCTCGGATATTCAAAATGTGCTGAATGCTGACTGAACACTATTATCACTTAAATAGAAAGAGAAGATTGACTGCTTTTGAAAATCTCATCCCCAAATCCAACCAGAGTGTTTAATCTACCCCTCAAGTCCAATATAAATTCACGTTCTGATGGATATATTATACTGTCCAATTTTAATTGACCCAGAGTGTAAAATTCAATATTCCTCTGTAGTTTTAGCAAGTTTCTTCTTAGAAAGATTTTCGTCACCTTCAGCTCATTTCTGTCTGTTCTCCACCCACTTCTAACTATGTTTCGTTGTCTGCAAACAAGAGGCATTTGAAAACCCTCAACAAGATTTCTCAGACATTAAGTACTATTGCAAAAACAAGCTGCACACTGTGCTGAAAAAAAGTGAGATCAAAACAAACACTTTCCTTTCAACATGATACAATGAAAAGAGGTAAAATGTCTAGAGGGAGTGACAACATAAAATTGCAAAATTTATCTACACTTGGAAGTTCCATTTCTTTACATCCTCTCTGATTAGTTAGAAGTAGCTTAAGAAGGCAAGGTGAGGTTTGACAAATGTTTCTCTTAGGTTCTTGCTTGATTTTAAATTCCTAGATTTGACTTTTTTTGTGTGTGTGTTTTCTCTTTCCCTTTCTCCCACAACAAGACAAAAGTGTAAGATCTGAATTGATTCACAATGCCTGCATTACCTGCCTGCTGGGAAGTAGTAACCACACATTAGCAAGATTACATTTATAACTTGGAAGCAAAAAACCCCAAACTGCTCGATATGATGAGTTGGCTTAGGAATACTGGGGAGGAGAGAAAAGAAAAACTCTTTAAAATTGAAATTGCTCACCTGCTGCTGCCTAACAGCCTCAAGCTTTAACAGTGATGACTGCACAAATCCAACAGCAGCAATGTGCTGCAAAAGCCTCTGCTGGAAACAGGGAATGTGCAGCGAGACATCCCATCCTGCCATTTATTTCCAAGGACATATTGGAACTGGAAAATTTCAAAGAGGAGCAGCAATACTTAGCAAATATATAGAAATTCCTGTGGGTGAGGAAAGACCTTGAAAATATGACGACTGTGGAGAGCATGGGGAGTTAGGATGGGAATTGATTGTTCATCTCTTCATGAGTACAAGATATAGGGGATGCTATGTGAAACTTCCAGTTGGCAAGTTCCAAACAAACAGGGAAAAAAAAAAAAAAACAACCAGGAAAAAAAGGAATTATCTGCCGCATAGGGTGTAGGACACTTGTAGAACATGAAGCTAAATGATGTTCTAGATGTTAATAGTTGATATGCATTGAACAATAAAGTATTTAAGTTCATAATAGAGAACCCATGGACTACTATTATTGACATGGCATTTCAGAGTGCACTGGGGAAGTGTCATATAGGCTTCTGCTGTTCTTCTACTCTAGACATTTGCTTGTGACCACAGCTAGAGACAGGGCTAGAGGGAAGTTTTTTTTCCTTT
This sequence comes from Orthonyx spaldingii, assembly GCA_013397795.1. Classification (NCBI taxonomy): domain Eukaryota; kingdom Metazoa; phylum Chordata; class Aves; order Passeriformes; family Orthonychidae; genus Orthonyx; species Orthonyx spaldingii. The sequence continues at coordinate 3,745,881 of VZTJ01001072.1, forward strand.
TTAGTCTGACCCACTGTATCTACTCTTACACTCAGGAGGGTGGCCATAACTAAGGTAGCACTGGCATTCATCTTCCCTGTGAAAAAATGCCTTCAGTGGCACAAGCCACTGCACTGAGAAACTAACAAATACTGAGATTAAACCCCCCTCCTCCACCCCAGTGAACTCAACCTAGAGTGAATCTGGTGAGATTTTTCTCATCACCAGCAAAGCAAGTTCAGAGATTTCTTGCTGTCATGCTTTCAAGTTGGCATGCAATCTCTCTGCTCCCTTTCAAATGACTTTTTAAAACATTTTTTTGCAGCCCTTGTTTTCAGCCACTTGGCAACAGGGAACACCAGAGCTGGAGTGAGAAGCTTCAAATGGATTGGGAAGCACGGCTCTTGCTGAGATTGCTGGAGAAAGCCTTTTCTCTTTGTTTAAGGTTTTGTTTGGATTTTTTTTCAGGTTGTTGACAGAAAACAGTGTCTGTAATAATTCTGGGCCTAATTTGATTTTCAAGCTATTAGAGACCTGGCACAAGCAGAGTAGGTTTTGTCAGTGCTGAGGGATTTTCATCTGAGAGACTAAATTAACTCTGTCTTTTCTTCTGCACTTTCCTGAATGATATTGGAAAATGTGGAGCAAAAGCAAACGAAAACAAAGCCAAAAAAATCTCAAAGGCTTGACCGTGTGGAGGACACTTAGATTTTCAGTTTAACCTGACTACTGGGATTAGCCATCCTTAGGGTGAGACACAAACTGGGGTACCTGAAACAAAGGGGATTTACTTCGGGTTGTTTTTGCTGAACTTTTCATTATCTGAAGCTCACAAAGAATTTATCTGAAATAGAAAATATAAGGTCATCACTCTTAATAAGCCATTGCTTACTGAAAATTAAATAAATACATAAACCCATGCATTTCCAGTTCTGCTACTTCTAAGACCCAGATACCAAAACTCAGAGCCTTGTAGGTAGCTATACTTCAGGACCATATAAAAAGTGATGGACTCACAGGCATTACACAATGAGATATACTGTACCTTTGGGTAACTGAGTAAACAAGATATTTCATTTGTCATGTCAGACATGCTGCACAGGAGAGCAAGTGCCATGGGAAATCCTGCTTTTTGCTGAACACCTTGGTCAGGGCTGAGCTCTGCTCAGAGCTTGCTAAACACCAAATGCTGCTATGAAGTTGCTGCAAGAACACTGCCAAACTGGTGTGGGTCAAGACAAACTGCAATGAAAGCATTTCAGCCATTAGCTGCAACTGTAGTCTATAAAAGGTAATGAGTAGCTCAATAAAGCCTAGGAGGGTGTATGCAGGAGGAGAAATAGGAATAAAAGCAGTGCCCTGAGACAGAAGATTTCTGGCTTCAGATTCTAGTGCAGCCAAAGGTCTTCTCCCTTACCATAGACAGGAGGCCTTGTCACCATTTCTCTTTCCTTAGGGTTGGAGGATCCAAGCCTAAGGGGACCCAGGTCAGTTTTTGGAAGCCCAGGCATGGCCAGTCTGTGCTAATATGGTCTCACTGCACCTGTCTGTGACTCAGTTTAAAAAAAAATGACTGAGAGCTGTTTCTGTTTGTCTCTGTGGCTTGTAAATCACCTTGAGGACTTTGAGAAATAGCAACAGCATCAGTTTGAATCCTGAAATTTCACTGTTCATCATCCTTGTGGTTCACTGGTGACCTGGATTTCCTGGAAGGTGCTGGATTTGGAATGCACATACAGTGCAATTCTGAGAAAGCAGAAGACTGAGTGGTGGAGTTTTCGTTTAACATGCAGGGCCACTAAATGCTGCAGAAAACAAGATACTAAACAGCCTTGGCATTTTCACTGAATGAACACCTGTGGATGTGTATTTTGCTTACCTCATTCTGTTTTCAGGAATTGCCTACAGGAAGGGGGAAGACAAGGCCCCTTTTCAGAGCTCTGACCTTCAGAGAGAAATGGAAAGGGGGAAGATGGGTCCCCATGCACCTGCTTAAAGGAGATAAAGCAAATCCTCTGCCACAGAGGGAACACACCTGGGGGTTCTCTGTATACTGGGAAGAAGAGGTTGAGAGAAAATCACTTCTTTGCATTTACCTTTCGGCAGCCTAATAATGCCAGATTCAGGAAACATAGCTTGTACATGAATTTATCTATACTGAACCATTTTTTTCCTCCCTCCCTCATTCATTTCTGAATGGAAAGACAAGGAAAAGGACCATCTGCAGCATGGACCAGACCTGTGACTGAATTTATAGAGTGCAAGTCGTAACTGAATTAAACATTCACTTTCTAGTTTGTGAATGTGAAACATTCACTTTCTAGCCATGTGAAAATCAACAACTTCTTTAATGCAGTCCCAAGCCAGGAGTGGCTTCCTGAGGAGAAAACTTTTAACTTGCCTGGTGTTGCACTCAGCAGAGCAGAGGGTGCCGCATCCTCCTGCCTCATCCCCAGATATTTGCTGGCCTCAGCTCTTTGTCAGTGGAAGACATTCCACTGATTGCTCAAAATCAGATTCCCTACACCTAAATATGTTATACTGGACATGGTGTGAGCGAAGTGAAATCTAGAATTTCCTGCAATGGGACATGAGCAGATTCCAGTTCATTCAAAACTGTGCTGAACTCAAAAGGTAGTTTTGTAGTCTTCATAGTTCATGGGGGTTGTAATGCATACAGAAGGCTTTTAAATTAATTCCTTGAAAAAATAATTAATAATCAATTCAAAGCCAAATTAATAATATATATAACAACATAAATCCCACTGCAGTCCAAAACATCTAACAAAAGCAACGTGCACACTGAAAGAAAGAGGCAGCCATGTGTATAAGCAGGTGGGTAACAAACTGCATTTCTCTGCACTGAATCAGGACAAAAAGAGCCAGAAATCAACATCCTTACTCTCCCCACTGCTACATACCAGCTAGAGGAAAATAAATCATATGACGATTAATAAAAAAAATTGGCTTTCTAAAGAAAAGACTGATTTCCCCCATATAATTGATTCGACTTTCACTTTTCTTTCTGCTTCCCCTCTTTGAATGAAGTGCCAGAGGCAGTAAACGAGGTGCTTTAATAGCAAAATTACTCTGAAAAGTAAGTTTAATCACATACTTCAAGGTTTTCAGAAAAAAAGAGTATATAGAATATTTTGTCACTTGCAAGGAAGAAAAGTCTTGAGTTTGAATGGCCAAATTTTTTTTTTTTGTTAAAAACACCCTTTTTTATTTTTGGAATTTTATTTTACTTTTGAGGCAGGCTCTCCTTCCTGTGGTATGATATCCCACAGAATAATTTAAGGATAGGGCAGCACTGCAGTTTAGGCCTCAGTCACAAGTGGTTCAAGGAGTGGAGTGATGAAATGACCCCCAAGTGGTGCCACATTTTGCCTTGATATCCCCAGAGTTCATTTTTTCCCACAGACAAAGAGTGGGAATCCTCCTCAGCACAGAGCACAACCTGCTGCTGACACAGTGCAAAAGCACAGCCCTGTCTTCTGAGCCCCAGTTCAATGCCTTCTTTAGTCCCACGCTTCTGAGACCTTGAGCAGCTGTGCTCAGGCCAAAGCCAAGGAAGAGGAAACTCAGCTGCCCTTCCAGCTTTCAAAAAACACATGAGGACCCAGCTGATGATAAAAATAAAAGCAAACCAGCAGAAAAAAGCGTAACTCCGAGTTTTGATAGCAGCCAGGAAAGAGCAGTGCAGAGTGCTGATTGCAAAGTGATGGACAGAGGTTTCCATTTCACACATTTCCATTCTAATCTTGCAATCCCAGTCCCACAATGTCAGAACAGATCCCTCATGCAAGGAGGAAGGAAAAAGGGACAAAAGAAGAGAAATAACGACAAAGCCCAGGGTGCAAGAAATGGAAAAGAGGAGGGGGTATTTAAGTGTTCAGCAATTTGCAGCACAGAGAATTTCCATTCTAGTGATGTAGAGGCAAAAAGGCAAGATAAATTAGAAAGTGGTTTTTTGGTATAGTTTGAGAAAAAGCTCCATGTGAAGGCAAAATTGACACTGTTTAAATTTCAAGAGTAGAAATGCCAAGAAACTCGCAGGACTGTCAGACATTCAGATGATCCTCTTATGACTCACCCTAATCCTCTGAGATAGCTGCCTGTATCTTGTGAAGAGCTGGGGTCCTTCAGTGGAGAGGATGATGACATAATGCAAACCTTTGTAGCTTTGCTTTTAGGAGCCTTCATAAGAATGCACGGAATGAGACAACTGAAATTTTAGGCTATCCACAGAGACAACATTGAGAACATGCAAGAGCTGAAATCCGGAAAAAAAAGGCATTGAGAGCTTCACCATGAACGGAAGCAGACGCCTATTGAAGGAGAAGGTGTCGTGGAGAGCTGTTGGTGACTGAAAAACAAAATCAAGGATAAGGCATGAGGGAAGGTCTGGATGTCTCTGATTTTCCATAGAAGAAAAAGATCTTCCAGTGAGAGGTGGAAAGTTTCTATATAACTTATATACACCAGAGAGGTGTAATGCAAAGAACTGAGCCAGCAGAAGTACAAGGAAAAGTTACACCCTAATGTTAAGATCTTTCCCAATGCTTCCTTTTAAAAAAAGTGAAAAATACAGAATGTACAAGACATAGAAAAGCTAAAAGCAAAGATAGCAATGCAGATATCAAAAATGATGAAATATCAAAGAGAAAGAACAGTTAACAGGACAGTGGCACAGCCACAATTCTTTTGAACTCTGATTTCTCCTCCTCATCTCCAGCAGAAGATACAGCAAACATGTGTATCTTGCTTTGTAAAAGCACCACAGACTCTTTGTTGTTATAGTCTTTAAAAACACATCTTTAAACTGATGATAATCTTATACCAGACCTAATATCATTTCAAGACATCAACAGAACTGGAATGGAAAGCCTTCATTTTCTTAGCAAAACTTTTCACCTCGTAAAGGTTTTATCTGTTGCTATGGCAAAGGTTTTACCCAAAGGAGTTACTTGTAAAACACCACAAGAAGGGGGAATTTTTCAGTTCTTTTCACATGCACATTTTTATACCCCAGACATTTTAATTTAATCATATTTTCCTTTCATCCTCCAGACAGTTTCTTTTATTCCTGAGTAAGATGCATGTCTACATCAGTAGCATGGAAGGATCCATTCTTATTATCTTCCCCACTGTGAATCAAAATCTACTTTTAATTATAGAATATCAGCTATTTCTCTTTGATGACATTCAAGTGCCTATTCCAAATTGAAAGAGCAATAGAATAACTGCCATGGTATTTTCATACGTAGAGTGATGACCTTTTTAATATGATTTCATGGAAACAATGGAGTTACATTCATCAGGTTATATAGAAACTTGCTCCTTCTTATTTTTTTTTCAGACATTCCATTTTCAGTTCACAGTGACATTTGATGGGAGACATAAAAATGCCAGTAGATCGGTGTTTTTTTCAGCCACCTCATCTGACAAGAACTCCCCCTCCCCTCCGCCCCATTTCTTTTTACAGTGCTATGTTGTTCACTCACTTGGGACTACTTCAATTTGCTTATTAAATATGTAAGATCTTCATTATGCAGCCAGGAGCTGAATCATGTAAGATTAACACAAAGCCCTTGTGAGAGGATTTTTTAAAACTTTATTAATATTAATAGTATGTGCAGCTCACGTAATTTTGTACTTTCAAAACCCAAATGTCAATATAGTGGATAAATTGTACTTTTCTTCCTTGCCTTCTCAGCCTTCTTTGAAGAAAGAAAGACATTCAACTTAAATAAATACAAAACTTTACACATTTCCAGCTGTGTTCCATTTTTACATCCCAAAGAGTCGTGGACTCTTTTGCCTGGCCAGTGATAAAAGGGGAACCTGAGGAAACAGGTAAGAAGCCTAACTAAGGATTTTATTCTTTGTGATGATTTATGGAGCATCATAAAGCACACAGGTCTTAATCAAGTGAAAGATTTCCCTAATGAGAAGTGCAATAATAGCTAAAGAGTGGGAACCTGGATTTGAACCTGTGCACAGAACTGAAGGAAAATTCAGATGCTCAGGTTGTATCCAAAGCAGGCAGCAGCGGAGGAGGAGCTGCTTACACCTAACCAGTAGGCAATAGGAAGGAAGAAAAAAAACATCTTTTATCCCCTTTCCTGTCACACAGGAGCTTGAAACACGCTCCTGAAATGTTGGCCTGCAGGATCTTTTTTTCAAAGAGCTTAGCACACCTCAGTCCTTTCTTTCCACACTTAACTGGAGGAGGAAGTATCACGCACTTGCCCTGGATACACAGAGATTTAACAGATGAGAGTTCACCCAAGAAGTGATTTCTATTCTCTGCTCTATCTGACAGGACTCAATTTCACATCTCAGAGAAATTCTACAGGGGAACATTTTGACGATTGCCATGTTGTTACATTGTCACTTCCCCATCTCCACTTCTGACTTTTGCTGCTGCGTTTTTCTCCTCCTTCCCCGCCGGCAGCAGGACTGCTCTGTCTGCTGCTGGAAAGCAGGGGCAGCACTTCACCAGCCTTGGGCTGTGCCCCTCGTAGGAGATGTAGGAGACTGTCCCAAGGATACATTATTGGATTATTTGTTTGTCAACATACAAACAACCCCGTTGCCACTCTTATAAAAGATCCTTCTATTCCCTTCTCCAGGATTGTTGCTTCTTTTGCTAGCAGCTAAAATACAGCACCACTTGTTATAGCATCCTCTAAAAGCAGGCTCCTTTCTCACAAAATGAGTGAAAACTGTTAATTGTCAGGCAAAATTTGTCTCTCCTCTCACCTCCTGTTTCACAATCCAGTAATATAAATATTTTCCTCTACACAGAGACAGTTTCAACAGGGAACAACCAACCTGCAATCTGCCACTCGTGTCACTTTAGGGAGAGAATATGGAAAAGCAACAGGTACAGACAGAAAGAATCTGAGTTCTCGCCTTTATTTCGAGTTTTCTATAAAAGAGAGAAAATCAGCTACAACTTAAAAGAACTGCATAATATTATTCTAATCTCTGAAGGGCTCATTCCATGTTCACAAGCTATTCTGTGGGACTTCCAGGATAATCCATAAACATTCAAATATGTATTTTAGAATTACAGCCCAGCAAGGGAGAATGAAAATTCACTATGATCTTGTTGGATGCATGGCACTGAAGTTATAAAAGGATAAAAGTATTTTGCAGTATTATAAAGCTAATTCAAAAGCTGTCAGACAGGTCAAGATGAGACAATTCTCCTTATTCATATGGATACCAGGTGACAGCTTGTGCACAGTTTCTACATTGATAAATGAGCACAGTGATTGTCTATTCAGACATGTTCTCTAACAGACAATTCTTCCAAGTTTAATATTTTTAAATATTGGAGGTTTTCTTCTTCCTTCTTTCTTTCTTTTTTTTACATCTTTTCTGCAAAAGATTAAAAAACAAACAAAAAAAATTCAAAAAAATCCAACAAGAAACTTACAAAAAAATTGAGTTAAGAAAAAAAATAACATGCCTGGAAGAAAAACACACTGGAGTTGCAAGGAAGGAGCTTGTCCACATTATACTTTCAGTCTCATTCCTCAAGCTGAAGGCAGTTAAATTTTTGAGGCACTGATCTAAAGCAAAACAGATTTAAAAATTTATTTCTCTCAATCATACACAGTGAAATGGAGTTTGAAAGTTGTAACCCACTGGGGCACCTCCTGATTCAAGGTGGTTGGGGCTTTAGCTTGGCATCAGTAAACAATGAGCAGCTCTCTCTTCTGTGGTGCCTATAAAAACCTTACATTTGCATATACAAGTAAATTAAACTGTGTTCTGGGAATGACTCAAAGAAAATGAAATCAATCACATTTATAAGCATCTTGCAACCTTTACCCATTTCTGTGGAAGAGAAATAAAATGAAGACAATTGTACCTTGGTTTCCACAGTGTTGTCTGGGTGTTTGATAGGAATCTGACTGGGAAATGATACCGACAGCAAGATAACAAGAAAACCCATTTATCACTGTGACAGGTGCTCGGTTTTATATGAGTTTAAATTACCAGTGATGGAGTAGGGTTGTCTTCCTCTCATCTCAACCTCATAACCACTGTTTAGGCTCAACTAAAGTTTCCATTTCGTAGTAATCAAGTTACATGGAGTCAAATTGTTATTCATGAATTCAAGGAGGTTAAGACTTGAGATTCATTAATGTGATGTTGTCAGCCACAGAGAGCAGGTCCATGGCCTAGAACAGTGTGGTAATTGGTAAATCTGAATGCTGGGTGGTTAATGGCTGTTTATTAGCCTCTAATACATTCTGTGTTATTTAGTCTTACAAGATCTGACACTAGATATTTTTAGTGAGTCACAACACCCTGACAGTTCACCTCTCTTGTACATCAGTGGACGTGTACCAGAGCTTAGCTATGCTACTGAGGAAAAGAAATACAAATCACCACCTCTACTTTCTGCTCTGCAGAGTGATCTTCCCCCTTTGGAAACCTAGGGATATAAGGAGATTTTTTGAAACCCAGGGCACCATTTATCGAGAAAGACAATGCCAGCTGTGTCATTTCCATGCCTCAATTTCTTTTTTTATTTTTTTCCTTAAGAATACTCTACTCCCTTGACTGCTTTTCTAAGGAGAAATCAAAACCAAAGGAAACAAAAACATGCTTATGATTTCTTTGAACTTGCTCCATCAAGAGCAATCTTTTCTGTTTACTTCAGAAGCACAAAATTTTACAAGGCAACAGTCTGTAGTAGAAATATCCCTTTTCACATCTCGTTTTGACTGTAGGATGGATTGTTAAATATAAAAGTTTGCAAGAGAAAGTCACACTCACAACATGACTGTCGGCTGGGGAGAGAGGCAAGTGTAAGGCTAGGCAGGATTCAGCTGAGTCACCAGGCCCTTCACAGGCTATCAAAGTCCTGTCAATGTTTGACACCTCGTATAATCCCTGCCCTTAATGTAGTGTGCTGATCTGTGCTTACGTAGGCAGGTTTCTCATCATTTGATATAGGATACCAAATCATAGCTCTGAAAATATGAGGGTTTTTTATACAATTCCAACATACTTAACTTATATGTACTTTACTCTTCTTCCACCTTGCCCTTTATCTGATACCCATCCTTCAGGTTCCCTCTCTCGAGAAAAACAGAGAGAACAGGCATGGACTTGAGTTTACTAAGTTAAAAAAGCAAAAAACCTTTCATTCTCCTGTATAATATCACTAATTCCTTTATTTTTCTCTGCACCTGTTTCAGTTTCAACTCATTCTCATATACAAGTGAGTAGAAAAATATGTAAGAATTTGTGGTGTGTTGACTGCGACTGGACACATGATGCCCAGGAAAGCCACACTACCACTGTCCTCCTTAGCTGAACAGGAGAGAGAAAATAAAACTAAAAGCTGGAGGCTTGAGATAGGAACAGACCTTGGCCATCAGCAGGGCCATCTTGGAGCCACCTGGCATCAACTCCAACAGATATCAGAGAAGATTAAAGCAGCTTCTCGCAGAAATGGTAGTCCCCACTACCAAAATCTTGCACAGAACCCCAATACAGGAATAAAATTAATTACTATACAGGCTTTGCATATCATGGCTAAACTTTTATATTCCTGTTGTAAACACTTTGACTGAGACAAGCAGAATGATATTTTCTTTTTTCCACAGGTGTGTCATACCATGACTGAGCAAATCACCAAATGTATTTCCCTTCCCTCCTAGTGCTAAATATTGCCCAAATTTTTTTATTAGTTCTGGCATGCATGACCTTCACTTTCCATTACTTCAGGACCTCAAGATCACTCAGCAAAATCTGTGTCGTACCTGGATCCTTACTCTCTATTGCTATCCTTTCTGCCTTTGAAATATTAGCATGTTTCAAAACATTGTGTATCACACTGGTCACAATGAAAAGTGTGATGGGCATATCAAGCAAGATGAGGTTTCTGTATCTCAACTACAAATCTCCCTTCAGCCCAATATTTTCCTTAGCTGTATTTCAGTTTCTCATGCATCTTTCCAGCCTTCTAGTGGTTCTGTTCCTTTTAATCTTAGTCAATCATTTTTTCTTCTAGCAAAATATGAAAAGCTTCACAGAAATCTAACTAGGTTAGATCTACGTACAGTGGACTGACAAGGAGATTTTCATGGTGTAATGCTATTGAGATGCTTTTCACCAAAACTCACAGGAATATTTAAAATGAAACCAAAACCAATTGGAAACTCTCTAGCCTTTATGCCATATTTGGATTCCTTCTAGTGTCTCAAAAGGATATAAATATACACTAGCATCAAAGTTTTGGCAGCATCCACAACATGACAAGGCTTTGAGAAGAAGGAAGGAAATCCAGGCAGTTCCTATTCAAATTGTTTTTCACTTGGAGTCAGGGCAGTTCAGATGCAAACCCAAGTCAAAGTCTATGGGTGTGTATCCTCAGGCAGCATTAACTGAAGGTCTTTTAAGGAAACTCTGCGGTGTCCATCGTAAAGCTCAAAAGCCCAATTGTGTGAAAATTAGTTTCCATGTATATTATAAACCCAACTGCTCCTTATGAAGCATATGTAACAAAGGTATTATGCATATAAATTAACATTTCAAAAATGTGATTGCACCTTGGAAATATGAACCGAGAATGAGCCTCTGAAAAGACACTGAGATCCTATTGACGGGGCTGGTTTTGCTTTTAAACGACATTCTATCAAAAGAACAACAACAATAAAATAAACAAGCCAGGCTTGATAGGTTTCATATTGTGATGCAGTGTCATGCATATTAATCACCATAATGAAACTTATTCCAAGTAATTCCTGTGCTGAATAAACAGCTTTGTAAAGTGATGCATTTTAATTGTTGGCAAGAACATATTGCTCAAATCTGTGACAATTAGAGAAAAAAATTGCTTCTTTGTACCATTTTCTTTGGTCTGGCTAGTTTTTTGTTCTTTCCAAATAATTTTAACAAAATCTAAAGATAAACTCTTAAGAAACAGTATGAAAATCCTTCCTTTTTTCTCATCAAGAAATGGACTTGGAGAAGAATGGTACAACATGACCAAAAGTTCACACACCTGATGGGTTAAGCCTCTCACACATGGTGGGTTATCAAGTCTCCAAAATTATTGCAGCAGTCTCCATTAATTTGTGTACACTGGTGGTACAGATGATGAAAGTGACACAGTTGCTTTCATTATTAACTTCATTATATGATCTGTAACATTATTAGCAGCAAGACAGCAAGGACAGAAGGCAAGCTGATAATGTAATCAAGCACAAGACACTGAAAAATTGTGACTAATATGCTATTTGCATTAAAAAAATGTGTTAAAATCACAGCCAGGGCAAAGAGCTTAAAGGAATCCCAAAAGATTTTCCAGCAGAAACTACAAAAAATTGTACAAAATCTGGAATAGGAAAGGTGTTTTTCAGAGGTATTTTTGTTGATATGCAATACTAATTAATGAGACTTATTAGTGTTTTTGTTGTTGTTCATACTGTAATTGCTTCAAGTAGCCCCAACCAAGAATCAGAATCCTGCTCAGTAAACCCTTTACCCAAGTATAAAACCCCGTGTTTGTCCCAAATGGATAGTGAGCTAAATTTAATGGGACAAATGCTTAAATTGTTTGCTAAATGGCAATTGATTTTAATCTATGCTTAAAGTTAGTGTGAACTAAATGGTTTTTCTCTTACTGGACTTCTTTTTTCCTCCACCCATTGTGGTTTAACCCTAGCTGGCAATGAATTACCATGCAGCCACTTGTTCATTGCCTTCTCCGAGGTGGGAGGAATTTGAAAAAAAAAAAAGTAAAACTTGTGGATTGAGATAAGAACAACTTAACAATTGAAGAAATGTAAAATAAAGAATAATAAAAATAATGACAATTATAAAAATAATTGCAATGAAAAGAAGAGAAATAAAACCCAAGGAAAAGAAGTGATGCACAACACAATCACTCACTATTCCCTGACTGATGCCCAGTCAGTCCCCAGGCAGCGATTGGTGCCACCCCACCAAATTCCCCCAGTTTTTACACTGAACATGATGTTCTGTGGTATTGGACATCTATTTGGCCAGTTCTGGCAAGGGTGCCCTGACCCTGCTCCCTCCCAGCTTCTTTGTGCAGCTGTTCACTGGCAGATCATGAGACACTGAAAAGTCCTTGGCTTAGAGTATGGACACTGTAACAACCCCTAAAACATCAGTGTGGTATCAACATTATTCTCATACTAAATACAAACACAGAATGCACCAGCTGCTAAGAAAACTATCCCAGCCAAAACCAGAACACCACCTAAGCTTTCTTTTGTGTTTTAGATGTTTCTGAATGTTGTATCTTCTAATTGAATTATACACAGGATTTAGAAAGATGCAACCACGTGCATGGTTGGAGATTCAAAAAACTAATATAAATACCAAGACTGCAGTGTGTATTGGTCAAGTCAAATTATTTATGGATCTGTAAAGCAAGATATCTATAAAAGTCAGCTCTATGCTTTTTGGTCTTTAAACAATTCCTCTGGAAATTCACAAGGAAGGGATTAAAACTTTGATTTTCAACAAAGGTTTCATTATGTGTGACAGCACAGTCTGAAGTCTAAACTTGGACTGTGACAAATCTGAGACCAAAAAATCCACAACTATTCTTCTCTGTCTTACTGTTTGGTTTTCTAGTCCGGTGCTGTTCCAAGAGGAGAGTTGTATTCTTTTAATTTCCGTGGGTGACTCTTACATCCAGACTTATCCTGACCTTATTCAATTGTCGTGAGTCCTTGTGGTAACAGCAATGCCATAACCATACTCCATGAGTTCTGCCAGCAACCAATTACCCCAAAGGCAAAAGAACCACTGTGAGCCAATATCCATGAAGGTATCCAGATCTTGAACCTCTGTGAAATGGACCTGAACAGCTCTGTTCCCTTCCTGGCATAACTGGGTGCAACTGTCAGGTATCTGCTATGTTTGTACACTCATGGTTTTAATCACAGTACAGATTCCATCTCAGTCATCAAAGATAAATGCTTTAACAGTGCACATGTCTAATTCTATCTATAACATCATCAGGAGCGAAGTTAGGGTCCTTGAGCATGTGATGACAGTTAATTAACTACAGTCACGGGTGGGTTAATTTTACTGAGAAATCTCGAGCATTGAAGGCCTCTGCAATTTGCTGTATCCCTAGCTCCTCAGGAGAACTGATTCTGAGCTAAGCTTCAAAAAATTCATCATAAAAATATTACCATAATACAAGATAAGAAACACAAATCCCTCTTCAAGAAAATAAATAAAACATCAGGTTTTATCACTCTCCTCTAATTAACATGGCAACCGTTCTACTCCTTCCTGAAGCCTCCAGGGCAAATGATGTCAGGTGGTGACATGATGCAAACACCCCGGTGAAAAAGGGAAGCAGCTGGTGTGTGTTTGAAGGGGGAGTTATTTCCTACCAATGCAGACTCCTCTGGAACTCATCTCACACCTTTTGCAGATAAACAACTTACACATGCTGACAATATGTCACCTTTGGAGAAATTACAGTATGTATAGTATGCAAATTATATACAGTCACTGTGCATTTTGATTTCTTCTCATTTGTAGAAATGGAATAGATATACAAAAATATAAAGAGAAGCACAGAGGACTGGGTAGCCACAGGCAGAGAAAGCCTTCATTAGTAAGTGAATTTCTTGTGTGACAGAGGAAGACACCCACCTCTGATGTTATGATAATACAGTTGCAGATGTGAGACTGTTACACTCCTCTTATCCCAAACCCACATCTGTGCAGCTTATGAAATAGCTGATAAACACACATGATAAACAAGTGGGTGACTATGTGAGCTACATTATAGGGGTCAAATAATGGCATCAAAACATCATCTTTGGGCCTCAAAATCTGTGAAAATCTTTCCTGCCTCTTAATGTGATAAAGTCTGTCACATGCTGTGAACTAACCCCACAATATGGGTCTTTCTAGCCACTTCCTGAAGAAATGGCTGAAGTCTGTCCCAGGACTTCTCCTCTAAAACAAGTTCAACACCCTTCATTTTGTTCCTGCTGAACAGCTTCTACAGATGACAGCAATAAGTGACTGGCAATATGTTTTGCCGAAAAAACCACTTTGGTGTTTATTTGTACAGCTGAAGATCTTCAGCAGAGATCTAATCCAAATGTTAATGCAACAGGATTCCTTCCCTTGACTTCAATTCTATCCAGAACACAGGAATTTTCCTAAACTGCTTTGACATCTTTGCCAAGTCATTGGCCAGGGTGTATAGTAAACAGACCAGAAGGTGGTCCACACCTTCTGGTAAGACTCCTCTGAAGCTTTGAAAAGCTGGAGCTTATTGTACATTGTAAACCCTGAAGTAGTTGTACAAGCAGGGACAGCTACACTTGTGCAATATTCCCTCACTAATAATAATATTTTGAGGAGATGGACAGCTGGTGACCCAAGTCAGAGTGCAGCAGAGAAGTACAAAGCATTCACCACTCGAGGCTGCTCAAAGGAGATGAAAATTCTGAATATAAAAGTTCTTCTTTGTTTGTATTCCCAGACACTTTGCCATTAGACAGGCAGTTGTAGGATTTGTCAGCGTAGGAATGCAGTAACAAGTGAGGGTTGAAGCCCTGTAGTTCAGGCACACCACTGCCAACACACCCAGAGGAAGCACACTGCAGTGAGGACAGACTGAGCCCACACCAGGTCCTGCCACTCAGGCTGGAGCAACCCGTGTAGATTAATAACAATGACTGTTCAAAACAACGGCCCCTTTTTAGCCTTTGACCTTGTTTGCTTGGGAACCATTGCAAGAGGTAAGAGATTATAATTAGTGGACAACAGATAATGACAACAGTGGAAAGAAAAGAGAGCTGATTTCTGGCTATTAGAGGTGGCAAAGTACAACTTGCTGTGCACATTACCAGGAGATAAGCAATGAAATGACAAAAATTCCTTTAAAGTCACAGGTGGCCACATAAAATTTCTGCCTTAATAAACAAGATTCAAAGAGAAAAGTTAACAACAGGTGAAAGCACAGCTGGATTAGGGGAATGAGTGCAGCTGTAGTAGGAGAAGGCTTTAGGATGTGCCAGAGACATAACAGAACACCAACACACACCTTTGGTGCTGAGCAGGATCTAGCCTGAAAATACATAGCAGAAACTGCTGATTCAATGAGGATTTTTCTAAAAGGCCAGAAGTTTACAACTGTGTCACAAATTGTACACAACAGTTGAGGTACAGATAACAACAAAGAACAAAAGGAAAACAACCCACAATGCAAATAATTGACAGTTCATGACTGAATCCAATATAAAATGTAATAAATTAAGGTCTTTGAGATGGCATGCAAGTCTGTTTATCTGATTACAAAGGCAGACCCGAAGAATTTGTTATTCATTTAGCATCATGGAGTACCTTAGCACAGCATCTTGCCAAATGTTTAATTTAAAAGACATTACTCCAGAGTATGTTATGGCTTCTTTTACAGATTAAAGAAACATCTCTTAAAATAGAGCTTGTTACAGGATCTGTGTTTTTTTCTGATTTCTTCAAAATTGTCAGACTCTGCATGAAAGGCTGATTTTTGGGAAAAACAGCAGCACCAGCAAACAACAACTCCTATTAGCGTTCTGACTTTGATGGACTATTTAAGGAGCATATGGTCCTGATTACCAAAACTCTTGTTTGAAATTACCTAAAATAATATATTCAGTTACATGGCACAAACAGTAGAAGGGTGAATACTCTTCTTTTTTTTTTATTTTCTTTTTTTTTTTTTCTTCAAAGAAAGCCACCCTGGAGCAGATTGTAAATTACATTGGAACTTAATTCATATCCAAAGACTTCTAGTTTGCTGCAAGATATACCATCACACAAGTCATATTGACTCTTTGCCATTCTGCCACAGTGCAGATTACTGCCTGAACTGATGCAGAATTAGCAAGCCAGTGTTCTATCAGTCTAATAAACTGCAGTTTAGAGTACAACTGGCTGTGCTAGCTGTAAATCTCCCAGTGACACAAAGACTAATCCCAGTTCTTCGAGTACTTATGGTAAACTGCAAACCATTCTTTTCATTCTTTTTCCTTACAAAAAGCAGGTTCTGAGGTCTTTTTCTTCTTCAGGTCCAGAGCAGTAATTCTTCAAGCTTTTCCTGTAATGTCAGTAATGTGCAGTCCCTTCACATATTTGCATACAAGAAGAGGAGTGCAGTTTATGTACAAAACATTTTTTTGTGTGTAATCAAGCAGGCTATTTTATCAACAATGGTGTTTGCACATTTAATGATCTAGGCATGTTTACTTTAAAGAGGGGTCTACAAATGGACTTTCAAATGGAACAGGCCAAATGAGAAAACAGTTCCATCACTCGACCAGCATGGGGAAAAAAAATAAAATAGGCTAAAATTTTGATACAAAATGAATCATGTATTCCATGCCAGCTGGATCTATTAAATATGTCACGTTCAGCCAGCCTGTTTTTACCCTGAATGACCTTTAGTAGTAGGAATATATATTGCCAATGCAGCAAGAGGAGAAAGTTTCAGCACTTTTTCATCTCCTGTGTGAAATCTTGGAGACATTTTCCAGAGCCTGAAATGTTGATAGTGTTTATATGCCCTTTTACTGTGAACAAAGGAAACATACAAAGTAGGAAATTGGGTTATGTCCTTTCCAACAGTTTATAGTTGCTTTGTGTTCTCTCTGAGGTGATGATCTACAGAAGTAGTCCCCTTGCATTTACACTTAGTTGGCACTCAGGGCTGTTTGAAACTTGTACACAACCATGTTTTCTCATCATGTTCTTGATGTTAATCAGGGGAAAGAGCAGAAAGAATGAAAAGGTGAAAACTTCGCCATTTGAAATGAAGCTAATTACCAAAAAAAGTTGAGAGGAATGTAAAAAAAAGGCATACAATTACTCTTTTGCCCCACACTCTCATTTCCCTAAAACTAGAAAGATATATTTTTGGCTTCTTTCTAACATTAACAATTTAAGAATAATTCTGGAACTTCCAAGTGAGACTACTTTGACATCAACAGCATTAGGGATCGAGAGACACAGACTGAAAGCAAGTCCTTTAGATTCACTACCTATTTACACTCTGGGATTGTAACTTAGCAAATAAAAATCTTGGTGAAATTAAAACAGCATTGGAAACCTGCAACATCATTGTAAGTGCAACAAAGAACATCCTGGCATAAAACAACTATCAAGGAAGATAAGAGATCAATAAGTTTTTAGAAGGGTGATAGAAGAGCCAATGAAATAATTTGGGCAGAATGATATAAGACACATTAAAATAGCCTTATTGATACACGTTCAGGTGCCGATACTGTCATTGAAGGTGTACCTAACTTCAAGCATTCTGATTCCGATCAATATGCTCTCCTTTCTGAAAAAGAGATTAAGTACCAGTGATAGATGACTACTTTTTATCCATATTCAGTATGACCGCTGGTCCACCATTTTCAATCAGCATTTCCAAGGATGTGATAGAGATCCCTATTTAATCTTTTGTCAGACTCTGGAAGGCCCCAGAGGACAGTCAATAAATACTTGTCAATAAACACTCTAGAGGCTGGGCTAGAGTTACATTTAATTTCCCACTGGAAGAACTGCTTGTCCATGTCTTGTTCTGAAATGACAGAGTGAAGTGTGTAGGTTTCCAGATGTTTGTACATAAATCAAGCACTGGACACTGTATGCAGAAGATGTCTTCAGAGCACTGTTCAAACCCTTCCTGGAATGAGTGATGGACTCCAGGGACCTGGCAGCTCTTGGTTGCAATCTACAAGATGTTCTGAACTGTCTCTGATCTCAGCTCAAGAATTTGCCACGATAGGAGAACTAAATAAAACCATCTAGTTTTCAAAGAAATGAAAGAGAGTTGCACACCGATCACTTGCTTGCTGCATTAACTTGTGCTTCACATTGCTCCTCCCAGCGGTTTCTAAGATTCTTCACTCAATGCAAATCAAACACATTTGTGAACTCCTCAGGCTATTCATGCACACAGAACCAAACAAAACCAGCACACAGACCAGCAAGCATTCATATAAGTTTCCCATCCCTGAAAATATCTGACGGAACAAGCGTGTCTCACATAAAATCAAAGCAGAACCGTGTATGCATCTGGCATGATAGGAAACTTCAAGGTACGTGAGGTCCTTGCCATGGGGAATGTGTGCTGCCAGTACTTGTGCTGGTGTCTGACTGTGGACAGGAATTGTTTTGCTCAGTATCTCTTTAATGCTTTATGCTAAATGCACTGAGCCTTCCACTGCTATCTGTGTTCAAGAAATTCTAGAAAAATTCTTAGAGAACTCTTCTTCTCACACGAGCATTTTTCTTGTGGAATGCTTTATGTTAGCAAAACCTGGGGCTGGAATGAGACAGTGAATGAGTACAGCTGGCACTGTAGCAGGCTGGAATAGCTGTGTTAGCATTCTGATGTGCTCATGTGGTCCCTTCCGGGTGTAAATTTGCGGGGGCTGGGGCTGGCAACCTGCATGAGCCTCTTTGCTGGCACACATGCCATGCACACATGCAATTTGAGAGCTCTAATGGATTGTATCAAACCAACTCCCAAATCTTTCTCTTTTTTTTTTTTTTTTTTTTTTTTTTTTTTTTTTTTTTTTTTTTTTTTTTTTTTTTGTCGGGGTTTTTTTGCACTGCACCGTTTGGTAATATGAAAAACCTGGCAATCTTACCTTTTATGTACTACTGATTGATGCAGTAATCACCAGCAAAGCTTATGCCCAAATGCCAGTGGATAATACACCTAACTCGTGTGACCCTTCAATAAGCTGCCTGAGTTTAACTGCTGCTTATCTCTGAGATTTCCCAGTGGCATCTTTATACCATAAGGTGTTATCAGCACTTGCTAGGGACCACACAAATGTGTCACTTCTTTGCAAGGATCACAGGAGCCCAGAAAGGGTTTGAAGGAAAGATGATACTGCCATCGTTGCTGTTTAATCTAGAAACCATTGTGATTTTCAGTTCCCTTTCCCTTGGGATGCAGCACACAATTGGTTGTGGGATATTTTTGGGAGTGACACAGCGTGATTTAACACAAGAATAACTGAAAGAGGCTTCTGGACTGTTTTACCCAGTAATTCTGTTTGGGTGGCAGTTGGTGGTAGCTACTGGTACTGGTAGATATAATTGCACAATAAGTTCACTCTGCAGAACAAATAATAATGCTGAAAACTAACATCAATACATCTCAGCTTCAGGCACTGGGAATAAAAAAAAGCAGTGGCAGCATGCTTTAGAGTAAGTTCATAAAGAGACAAATCTTTCAAGGTCAGTCACAGCAGTGTTGTTCCTAAGAAAATGGATTTTAAAATTCACTACTAAAATTAGGATATATTTTACACTGGAATTTGGATTCCAGTAGAGTTGAAAGGATAACCAGCCAGGACAGTATTTCTGTTTCCCGTGCTTGGGGTCAATAAAGGACATAACTACGGTATTTTGAAATCCTCAAGTTATTACTTTGCTTAAGTCACACATTTTATTTTCATTTGGTTGCTTGGTCTGTGATATGTCCCAAATTCTCTCATGTAAAAATTGCTTTTCAAAGGATTTTTAAGTGACTTAGTGACAGGTCCCAGAGCACTATGAGTTGGATAGAATTCATTATATTTAACACAAACAGCAATTTTGGCAGTATCTGTCAAAAGAGTACAAGTGATACACTGTTATGAAAAAATACATGGAGTGAGGGAAGTATGAAGTTGCAGAGCACTGCTTCTCCAGGGAAATGACCTGCCTGACCATATTTTGGCTCATTTGTTTATGGTGATTCTCAGCAGCTGAGTTGCTATGTTTAGGTAATCTGATATGAAAATATGTCACTACTGCTCTGGATTCTTGGTAGGGGTAACTTAGATTTCAGCCTCTGAAAGACCATATCAGGAATCAGAAATTTTTTTTTTTTTACTTATTTTTAGAGAACTAATTCTCATAAGCTATGAGCACATGTTTTCAATTAAATAAAACAAATAAATTAAAAATTAATTTCTTATTTATTTATGATTATAAGACATCACTAGGAACATGGGAAGGAAAAAAAATTAGAGAGAAAGCTGTGCCATAAAAAAAAGGCCAACATAAAGGAATTCTAGACAATAGTGTGACAGTTAATATGTTAATAAAGGCAAATCATGATGTAAAATAGCATTCAGGCACCACTTCTAAAGACTGAAGTGTCAGCTGATAATTTCCTCCTATTACAGGTCAATCACTTTGACTCATTTACTTACTCTTGATTTTGAATTTGTACTTTGGACAATACAAGTCAACTATTGTCTGCATTTCAGCATCAAGATTGTAATTCCGATTTGACCTACTTTTCAAAAAGTTTCCAGTCTTTGATTTCCAGAGATGGAGAATTCAACATATCTCTAGATTAATTAATCCAACTATTAAAATACCCTTTGTCTCAAATAGGCATTGTGACCTCAGTATAAAAGAGTCAGAAGTCTTCAACTTCCTTCCATCATGTACAGTTTTCTGATACACGAGGAGTCTGCTTTCAGAAGTCTTTTTGCTTTGCCAGTATTTGTTGAATTTATCCAAATCTTATCCCTTCCAAGTCTACACTCACAAAACCTCTGCACTGTCCTGATTCTCCTGCTCATGTCAGGTCTGCTGTACACAGAAACCTTTCTGTAGGTCAATTTCTAGTATCAGTGGAACTCCCCTCCACTAAAACCCTGTCCCTCCTAAACAAAAATGAAGCTTGCACCAAGACCCGTTTATCAGCTATACCATGTCAAGCTTTGAACTTACTTACAAACTGGTTGGCTAAATATCAGATCACACCTCCAGGGAGACTTTGTATCCCAGCAGTCAGTATTCCTTCCCTGAACCAGTGCTTGGTGATACGTGCACTGCCCTCTGAAGAGCTGCTACATTAATAAACTGAAATGGAAAAATGGCTGCTTCTTCATCTTTGGTATTCCTTTTTCATTTTTCCAAATGTCCAAAAAAAAAAAAAAA